>WAAE01003445.1:385906-592937 GCA_013400495.1 Nicator chloris | reverse complement strand
TATTATTATTATTATTATCAAGACAACCATCTTTTCTAGAGTTGTACTGCAAGGAAATAAAAGCTCTGTAGGGAAGATGACAAAAGGTCCCTCTGGATTCTTCTTTTTAAAATAAAGAAGTTACACCAGATGACCTGAGGGTTCCTCAACACTTAAAGAGGCCACAACCACAATATTTTTATACAGCCATAAAAGCAGCTCAGTCTGCTGAAAATCTGCTTCTTGAGCAGTCAGAGTCAAAAACTGTGACTGTGTAACTAAGTGAACATTTATCCTAAAGTGAACAGGAAATAATACAATTATAGTCTTTCAAAGATGTATTTTCTGAGAGCTGATGACATTCAGTGTTATGTTAATTAAAAGTTGTCTCACTCAGTGGTTTTATAAACACCCCCAAGATTGACACTGAAAAAATTCAAGCTTTAAGACCCAACATTGGCTTTTCCAGAGATTCTTCAAGAGGAAAAAGAAATCAAAAAAAAGCAGATGGGAGAGAAGTCCCTAAATGCAGCCAAAACCCAGGAAAATGTTGTAATCAGAAAGATGGAATGTTCAGCTCACCCTCTGCTGGGGCATTCCTGGGATTTTCTGCTCTGTGCGTCGTGGGAGAGGAGGAGGGACTGATCTGGCGTGTGCCTGTGGTGGGGGAGTAGGAGCTCAGATTGCTCCTTTTGGCCTTCTGGGAGGTTGCTTCAGGTGGCTGAAATGGAGAAAAATACCCCCAAACCCAGATGAATATTGACAAAACCTCTCTGGATTTTGCTGCCTAAGATTTTCCTAAGTAATTCCTGGTTTTATGTATTCCTGTCAGGGAAAGCTCATGTTAAATATTGTGGTGGGGTGATTTTGTGCTCATCAAGCTTCTCTATCACTCCCTCTCCTCAATAAGGTGAGTTTGACTCTAAAAGGTAAAAAATCCTTTCAAACACTTTGTCTCCCAGGTTCCATAAAGAAAAAAATATGTGTTTTCCAGGGATTTAGGTATTCTGGCATGATCACCTTGATGATTAGTTTTTTTTTAAAAGCAGTCAAACCAAGTTGTTATTTTTCTTCCAGTAATGAGAATTTAAGATACAAATATTTTGAGATTTTAATTGCATCCAAAGTTATTTCTAGTAATTTTTAAAACAAGTGTTCATTGAAAAAATCCAAAGTGAGTCCCTTAAATCCAAAATGTTGTCTGTGGTTCAGGGTTTCAAGATGTCTAATGATGTAAGAGGAATTATTTCATGATGTTAAAGGATTTGTGCAGAGAAGTTTTCAGAAGAACAAGTCTGCAGTGCTGGAATATGAACTGGGATTATCTGGGACATGCTCTAGCATGGATGCTGAATTACAAGGATGAGAAACTGGGATTTTCTGCACATTTCATGTATAGAAATAAAAAAAACCCAACCAAACCTCAAAGCTTTACTTTACAACCCACAAGTGCTACTGTTGGTCATCAGTAGTGGGACTTGCAGCAGATTTTAAAAGATTTAATTTGCTGCACACTTGCCTCTGCCTTGTTTTAGTCTCAAATACCTGAAATAATTTCACACCTCTCATTTATGCTCTCGTTGCAGTCTAGCAGAATTTAAACTACACGTGATGGAAATCCTCTCTGTCTTGCCACATTCAAGGAGGTTAAAGAAATGTTTCAAATCATCTTTAAATGAAATATTAATTGAAGAATCAATGCCAATTTACGGATTAACATGTCTTCAAATCTCCTTTTCAACAGCGAGAATCTCCAAACATTTGAGACTATTTTTCCTGCTGGAACAGCAGTCACCTCTCCCATTTCTGGATGTGGATAAGGTGATTTTACACAAAATTCCTGCAGCACTTACAAGGACAGTTTTTATTTGTCAGTAAGGTTTTCTCTTCCAGAAAGAAGAATTTTACTCCAGTTTTACATTTTTTTAACAGTACCACACTAAGATCCAAAAATATAAAAATACCCATTCCTGATTTGGTTAGTTCATGAATATTTCCATCCATGGAATGAGGAACTCTTGATAAAAACAGGGAAGGAACGACAGAAACAGCAAAGATTAAACCTACATTTCAGCCAAACCATGAGTTTAGTACTTTCTGTTCCTTCTTTCTTTCTACAAAGTTATTTCATTTAAACCTTTGGCATGCATCTATTAGAGACATCTAATAGATGTGAAGTAAAAATCAGTGTAAAGCCACATCACTGAGCCTCCACTAAAAGTTTCTATCATTCAGATGGGCTTTTCTTCAGCTTTTTGCTGCACAAGAACCTGACTGCAGGTAAGCAAAGAGTAACTCTTTTTATCTCACGGGGAGGGATGGCTGGAGGGCAGGAAAAGCATTGCATGGAATTTCAGCTGGACCACTACAAAATGTTACCTCTAAAAAAATGTTACTTCAGCCCAAGAAACAGATGCAAAATTACAGTCACAGCTGCATCCTGAGCAGAACAAGTTGGGTAATGGTACACTAAGCTGCTAATTAAACTGCTAATGATTTTTTTTTTTTAGTGCCACTGCGGTATTTTGCCACCTCTGTTGAAATTTGCAAAAAATAAGTATCTAGAAATTTTTAAATGGCCAATTTCTACCTTGCTCAATACCAGTGAGGCCTCCAAATACGTGCTGCATATACAGAAACCTCTTCCAAATGACACAGGCCTGGAGATTTATTGGGAGCTCGTTTGCTGACCAGCTCTTTCTCTCTGTACTTTTCCAAAATTTTCCTTCCTTTCCACCCTGCCATCCTCCCCAGCTCCTGTGCACTGCTGGCTGCAGCAAGAGCCACTGTGGGAGATAATAAACTGACATATGTCACGACATGCTGGTGGCTGGGAGGATGCTGGAGCTGCATTTACAACAAATAACAGCACCAGTACAATTTTATTTTTATTGTGATAACTGTGGTGAAATTGATGGCAGCGTTAGGAGTTTATTGTTTCATTATGCCAGATTAGCTGAGGGAGGTAATTACAGCCCTGACACGAAAATGCCTTTAATGTTTTCATTTCAATTTTGCAGTTTCTAATATGCAGATTACAGCATTATCATAATTCCATATTGTCACATGTACAATTACATGGCAGAACGTTTGCTTCCTAGGATAATGGAGCTAATTTCTAATAAATGATTTCACCAAGGATCTTAACTCGTTCAGCTCTTGGGTAAATAGTGATGGCAATAACAATATGCACATTTTTCAAGTGATTCATGCAGATGTACATTACTTAACACCAGGCAGTTCTGTGACAAATGAAATACAATCAATTTTATACTAATATTTGCAGCAGTAATTTTGTGCTTTAAGATTTGCCCAGACAACATCCAATCTGTAACAACATAAAGGCAGCTAAAATGAAATAGATTGTTTATATCCACATTTATTTTTGCACACAGATACACACACACATATATTTATACAGCTCAGATGGCTCCAGACACCAAAAGATACTTACATCATCTTTTTTAACAGTGCCCAAATTTAATGCTCTCTTAACCCTGCAAGAGAAAAATATGGACAGGTTTTATGGTCGTGTAGACACAAAGACTTCTGTTAGTAAGGTCTATAACTGATAATGTTAAAGACAGTTTCCTTTCCTGGTTTCACATTTACTGACGGCATCCAAAGCAAATCCATTCCCCGTCCCAAGAATATTGCTTGTTTAGAAGGATAAAGTGTTTGCCTAAGAAAATCTGATTCTCCATTTTATACCAGAGATAAAATCAAGGCACTGAAGTGAAATCATGCTGGGTATTTATCTTTTCTCCAAGACTATAAACAACCACACCCCCCCCCCAAAGCATTTCCATTTCCATACCTTCTGAGCAAGGCTTGGAATTATTTTGCCATTAGTCGAAATAATGTTTAAGACATTTAAGACACAGGTACAGGCAAGGTGAAAAAAGTAGTTTTTCCCATCATTTCAGCTCTTAACATGATTGAGTGCTACCAGACTATGACTTAACTGGGGAACAGATGCTCTATGTCTTTACAGGTCCCCAAACCATAAGAAACTGTTTGCTTCCCTTCTTCCCTCTCCTGATTCAGGAACATGCCAAGCTCTCTCTGCAAAATCTGCTCCTCTGAACTGGATGCCCAGCTGTTAATGGCAACACTGGAAGAGGAAAGCTGAATATTTATAATACTTTATATGGTACAGCTGTCTGCTAAAGAGCAGTCATCAAAATTTTATTGAATGCAGGCGAAATGCTCCAAGGAAAGAAAGGTCAACATAAATTAAGACTATTTTTCCCAGAGACAACTGAAACTTTTTAAGCACGTTCCTAAATCTTAACAATAGTTTAAAGCATGATGTAAAACGATGAGGAGAAAAAAAATCTTTGTAAGAACAGTTCCCAAGAAACATATATATTACATTGAATTAAACAAGGTTTGGAATATACATCATATTTCAAGAACTTACTTCAGTTTTCATCTTAGAAAAAGAATGTTTTGCCTTGTAAGGAATTTAGATGACCTCATTCCAAACATATCCTTTTCAAATTTATGTTGCTATTCCAAAACTGTAAATTAAAGGATTGGGAAAATAGAATGGAAACACATCTTTGATATGTAACTCAGGCAAGGGTCTTATATGAAAACTGTTTTACAGCAATCTCTATTACAAAAAGGGGAAAAGAAATATCCTATCTTAAAAAAGCCAAGTAAACAGGTAACATTTAAATTAAAAAAGCCTCTGAAATACTGGCCAAAGGGCAGCCCAAGCTGTAACAGTTTGATGGAATTCTTTACAATGTATTTCTTTTTTAAAGAGAACCCCACATAGCTCAAGGAATCCCGACTCCATTACAGCTTCCAGCTGATGGCAGCAGAGAAATATTCCATTTATTAATGCATCCACCCTGCAAGGATGCTCTGGGGGCCAATGCATTTGCATGTTACACTAAGGCATGTTCTGATGGAAGTTTTTATGACTGATGTCAAAAGAAGCTGAAAGCCAAAGGAAATCAGGATCAGGATCACAGCTGTAGGATGAAATAAATGAGAAACGACATGAAAATCCTGCTAAGTTATAAACACTGAGGACATTTCTTAGGGGGAAAGTTGTGCACTGATCAAAGAAAGCCACGTTCTTTGAAGTCTGTCAAATATTGTGTACAGCAACAGAGCAGCACACAGCCCCAGTTTCTCTCTGCAAGCACCCTGAACTATGGGAGCAGAGATGAAGCCTCATTCCAAACTCTTCAAAGTTGGAAAGTGCTGGAATATTGTATTGGAAGACAGAATTTTAGCTTTAGGAGGTCAACCTTGCCTTGTGTCACCCAACAGCCTGGCTTGCTTGGGGGGGGTTGTTTTAACTATCTTTTCAAAGCCATAATGTGAGAAGTTAAATCAGAATTATTGAAAATTTATGCTCTAAGTCTACATACAGAGCCTGGCTTGGGCTCCTGAAAGCAAATTTATCCTGACACCTCACATGAAAACTCTGCTGGCCAAATTGTCATCTCTCAGATCTTCCAAAAGAAGAATGTGGTAAAAAAACAAAGAAAAGAAAAGTATTTTAGGAAACAAGAATGTGCAAAGAAAAGTACTTTAGGAAACAACATAAAGAGCACCACTCTTAGTTTGTTTTTTTTTAATATGGCTCACTTTGTCTATGGTGTAAAACCAAATGTCAGAGTGGAATAAGAAAAGGAGACAGAAAGATGAGGCACATGTGGTGAGAGTATTTAACCTGAGTTTTCTGCTCCTGAATTAGCCTAACAAGGCTTGATTTATTTTCTTAACCGTGTAGAGTATGATGGCACATGTTTACAGTCAGCTGTACAACCTGCAGTGATTATTTTGTGCCTAATATTTATCAGCTTAAAGAACTTTCTTTATTGATCTCCAGAAGCCCACAATGAGCAGCACCAGACTTACATGCCTTGATTAATTACTTACTGCTTGATAAATTGCAAAATATAGGAGAAAAAAAGAGCAGGATTTATTCCCACTGGAGACAAAATGAAGAGATACAGCTTGATGGCAAATGGGCATGGGGGTGTCATGCCCTGATCTCCACAGGCCTGCAATTCCTTCCCACATCTCTGCACCTGAGTGTGTGTGTGTGAATCTATAATGTAGTCACTGCTGTAATTGTAGTAAATCCTGTTGAATCACTATATAAATATTAAATCAGTCAGTGATTAAGTGCTGCTAAACTCTCTTGCGTCTGTATCTTTTGTATCCATATCCTTGTCCCCATGACCCTTTTGCATCCCTGGTCTTGGTGTAAATCATTCTAAATTGATTCTAATCCCATTTTCCTGTGCATGCTCTATCTGTGTAGCGAGCAGTAGAGTGAACCTTGCAACCAAACTCTGTTGAAGCCACACTTTCACAAATTCATACCAAAACCTACTTTTTTTGCCAAACCCTTCAGGGGTGGCCAAGGGAGGAGTCAGAGGATGGACCAGGCTTTGCCTGGTGGTTTTTTTCTTGGAAAAGCCTGCCTTGGCTTTTCCAAGACGAAATGGGCAGAAAATGACACCCAGGAGGTTCCACCTGGATACAAGGAAAAGCTTCTTTCCTGTGCTGTGACTGAGCACTGGAACAGATTGTCCAGAGAGAGTGTGGAGTCTCCCTCACTGGAGATATTCCAGAGCTGCCTGGATGCCAGCCTGTGCCAGGGGATGGCCCTACTTGAGGATGCTGGACTGGGTGAACCACTGTGGTCCCTTCCAAGCTGAACCATCTTGTGATCCTTCTTCTTGCCGCTCTCCCACACAGCCGCACGGGTATTATCCGTGGTATGTAGAGAGATATAGAATTAGAATCACTGGGACCNCCTCACAACCTGAAGCTGTAACTGGACAATTAAGCCCCAATATGCAAATTGACCAAAACTTATAAAAGTGTGAGACCTCGTGACCAGTTGTCCATTTTGTGTCCATTTTGGGCCCATCTTGGGTGTAGCCCTGGTCAGGCTCTTGTCCTGCCCAAGGTGTATCCTTAAAGGCCTTTCAATAAATACCTACTTTATTCTTTAGCTCTGTCCAGCCTGTGTTCCAGGTCAGCTTTCCCAAGGCATTACCTGGGCAGCTGTTCCAGAGCTCTGCCACCCTCAGTGTACAGGAGTTATTGATGCTGACGTGGAACTCGTTCTGTTTTAGTTTACGGCCACTGCTCCCCGTCCTGTCGCTGGGTACCTGTGACCAGAGCCGCCCCCGACCCCTCCGAAATGCAGAATACTGAGAGTATCACCCACAGCAGCACCGCCCACCCAGCCCCGCCCGCAGCGCTGCCTCAGGAACCACGGAACCAGCACCCCCAGCATTTCCCGGTCTGTTTTCATTTGGAATCAAATCCCGCCCCCTCGCCAGCCGCTCCTCCCCTCCCCGGGCCCACTCGCAGCGATCTTTTCCCCTCACGGAACGCGCTCGGGAGCCGCAGCCCGCCGGGAGAAGCGCTGCCCTCACGGCGTCCCGCGGAGTCCGCGCGAACCGACCCGCGGCCGTGAGGGGAGGGAGAGAAGAGGGAAGAGAACAGCGGAAGGGAGAGGAGGGAGAAGAGGAGAGAGGGAGAAGAGGAAGTGGAGAGAGAGTAGACGGAGAGGAAGAAGAAAGGAGAAGAGAGAGAGAGAGAGAGAGAGCAGCGCTGCCCTGCTTCCCAGACACCTACGACATCCCGGAGCCGTTCCCGCCGCCTCCCCTTCGGAGCTCCCGCCGTGCTGCCGCCAAACGCCGCCGGCTGGAAACGGCGCCGAGGGCGGGCCGGGCCGGGGCGGAGCCGAGGAGCCGGCAGGGCTGCGGGGCCGACACCGAGAGCCCCGAAACCGAGAGCCCCGAGATCGACACCGGTGTCGGTGTGGGCTCGTCGGGTCCCGCTGTGCGCGGTAGGAGCCGGGCCGGGGCCGGTGATGTTCGAGCGGCGGGTTCGGGGCGGCCAAACGCACCTCAGGAGTCCCTCAGGGATCGCCGAGCAAGGGCTGAGGGAGGGCGGGCTGATTCCCCTCAGGGCTGGGGGAAGGGGACGGTGACTCTATCTATCTATCTATCTATCTATCTATCTATCTATCTATCTATCTATCTATCTATCTATCTATCTATCTATCTATCTATCTATTTAACGGTGGGTGGCAAATTTAGCCCTTGAAGCCCCGTGGGCCCCCTAGGGAGGGAGGTGATCAAATCCATGCGGGAAAAGTTTCCTCCTTTCAGGTGGACGAGGCCGGAGCAGGGCAGAGCTTCCCTGTGCGAATGTGGGTTCTGTGCGGATGAGCCTCTGACATGAAGGTCAGTGTTGCCGTGGAGGGTCTGACTTTGGGCATCAGGAGGAATTTCTTCAAAGAAAGGGTGATTAGACATGGGAAGGAGCTGCCTAGGGAGGGGTGGAGTCACCATCCCTGGAGGTGTCCAAGGAAGGGCTGGACATGGCACGCACTGCTCTGGGCTGAGAATACGGCACTGGTTTGGGTTGGAAGGGACCTTAAAGCTCATCCAGTTCCACCCATGGGCAAGGACATCTTCCACTATCCCAGGCTATTCTGTCCAACCTGGCCTTGGACACTTCCAGGGATCCAGGGGCAGCCACATCTTCTCTGGGCACCCTGTGCCAGGGCCTGCCCACCCTGACAGAGAAAAATTTCTTCCCGATCTCTAATCTAAACCTACTCTCTCCCTGTTTGGAAGCCTGGGCTAGATTGCTCCCCTTTGTCTATTTTTCTGAAGTGTCATTTATCCAGTAAAAATGTCCCAGCCTAAGCCATGGGGCTGCTGGCAGTGCTGTCACTAAGCCATTGCTCACTGGATTTCCCAGCGATGGATTGGCAGCACTTCCTGGCCCACATAAGAAATATCTCAGTAATGGGAAGTCCAAGGAGTACAAACCAGAATTCACATTCTCTAAACTGGTTACTGGAAAATTAACATTTATTCTTCTTCACCTCCTTGCCTTTCCCCCTCAGTTCCATTCCGTGTGTGTACCACTGGTGCTTAATTATAGTGACACCCATTTGCAGGAGCCAGGCTGTGCCAGGGGGTCCCTGTGGGGTTCTGCTGGTGCCTGTGTAATATTAAAGTGTCAGGGTGTTACAAATTGGGTACTTCATCCTTGATAAGCGATTATTATCTGCCTTTCCCAAGTGTAAAAGACCTGTATAACTCAACAAGGTGCCAGTGATTGAGGCCTCCTGAGTAAAAATCCAATGAGTCCTGAAGGGGACCCTGGGATGGTGTTGTCTTCTTGCTGAACTTGAGATATTCCATTTATTATACTGGAATACATTTCCTGAAGTCAGTATTGGGTAAAATAATACAAGAGGCTGTTAAAGCAACAGCACAACAGGATTTAGTGTCCCTCTGTGATGGCCTTCTAAAAACCTTAATAACCCCTGGTGAAGGCGGAAAGCTGCTGTCAGAGTTTGCTGACCATTGCTGAGCAAACAGTATTAGTTACTGCTTTGAGGTGTTTTAATAATTGAGGAAAAAATGTGTTCCCGTTTTTTTCCATTCATTTACGATTGTATGGGCCTTGGACTTAAAAGGCCTGAGTTGCTCAAAGTTTTATGCAGACTTATTTTTAAAGTTTTATGCATGTTTATTTCTATTATTTATATTTAGGTAACATTAAGAAATAGAATTCTGGGCTTAACTTGGCATTTTTTGAAATTAAGGGTTCCAATTTTGAGCAATTTTATTATTATCCATATGTTTTGTTGAGTTATAAGAGTAAAAAGAGCAAACATGGATGGCAAAGCCTTGTTTCACAGATAACATGAAAATGTGTTTTTGTGCTTTCAAAAATCAAGACTACATAATATTTATACAATCCTTGTAATAGCAAATGTCTGAAACTATGTAAAGTACAGTGAAATTAAACTTTTTACTGCCAATGAAGGATAAACTGTGAATAGTAAGTAGATCTCAAACTCTTTCTGCTTGTGGATCTCATGGTGCTTGCCTAGAAGTGTAGATAATTATTCCCAACCCAGATTTAGAGAAAGGAAAGGATGTGACCTGGATGTTTGGATAACTGGGGCTAGTCTGTGTTTCAGAGGACAACCAGAGGCATTATTGAGACAGTTACAAATTCTCACTGGAATTTCATTCCTCACAGGATGGCCAGCACTCCTGGGAATCAGAAAGCCACACACTCAGAAAATTCCCAAGGGAAGAAATCCCAGCATGCAGAAGAAGCCATTTTTTACATGAACTGCAGAGCAGCTTATCTGACTGTCTTAAAAAGCAGTTTAGAAAATATCAAATCAAAAGAACAACTCAGTTTGGGTAATGATTAGATCTTTTTCCCCTCTAACTCTTACATGGGATGATTGCAGTGGGAGTATCCCTGGGCATAAACTCAGTAACTGGTTTAAGGAATTTAGAGTGGTTTTGGATGCCTGGTGGAAGTGGGAATGCCAGACAGAGGCATTTTATTGTAGATTATTTTATTATAGATTTTATTTGTAAATTACCAGTAGGAAAGGTCTCAGTTTAGTTTAGAGTGGGCCATTGTCCTGGCACAGAAAACCACCATAACTAGTGTTCCATAAGAATTCTTACTCCTTATCTCAACTCCTCCTGAATTACACTTTCATGAACTGGAATCTAAAGGTTTCTTTTTTTTTTTGTCCAGACTATATTTGTGTATAAATGGTGATGTTATCAGCAGTACAATGGAAAAAAAAATCTGTCTGCTTCAGCTGCATTAAATAAGGCTTTTGGTAGAAACTGAAAGCTGTGGGGCTTTGTTTTGAAAACTTCAGGAATTTCAAAGGGAAGTGAGAAAAATTTACCTGAAAAATGGAAGTTGGTTTCTTAATAATATATCTTAGTGGCCAGCCAAGATAAGGAAAGAATAAGGTAAGACTGAGTAATAAATAACCTCAGTTTTGAAGGAGGTTTCACTATGCCAGGTAAAATTTTTCAAGCAAATACAATTCCAACTTTGCAGCTTCTTGGAGTTGTAGGATTGTGTGCTCCGTTTGGGTGGTGATTTTTTTTTCTTGGAGCGCTTTTGTTGTTTTTTAAAAGGTTTTTCATGGAAACCACCACTGTAAAGCCAAGTGCACTGATTGTAGCTTCTTTCCCTACACCAGAACAGGAAATTCCACCCATTAACAAACATATTCCTACAGCTTGTGACTTGGTGCTCTCCAGGCTTTCCCAGCTGCAATAAAAGGGCCTTTATGACATCCTAATGATAGTTTGGGATAATCTGGATTTTAACAGAGGGGTGGTGTGAACAAATGTAATCTCTCTAATAAATGCTTTGGCTTTCAGCTCTGTCCATATGCCACTTGGCTACACAGCAAGCGTTTGGGCATTTTGCTTTCAAGGTCAACTTAGAGAGGGCAGGCAGTTGTTTAGACTCTCAATCCTTCCAGAGATATTTAGGAATTTATTTTAGAATTTGTAAGCGCTGAGAGTTAAAGACTTATATTTCATCTTAAGTCAATTTTGGCATTTCTCAAATGAGCAGTGCCAATGTTTAAGCATTTCTTGCTTCATGGAGTTTGGCTGATATTCCAAACTAAAGTGCTCACTGAGAGATTGGCCCTGTGAAATTTTATTTGTAGGAGTTTTGCTTATCCCCAAAGAGTAGCTTCATTTCCTGTCTGTTGTAATACTACTGGAGTGATTTAGCAGAACCAGACCATAGAGAAATAGAAATAAAAGGTGCAGTCTGATTGAACTTTCACAAATATAAACTGGGAGGCATGTAGGGAATGGCAAGTGCTGATCTCCCTGGAGAGATAAAATTAAGCATTGTATATTGGAAGGATGTCTGTCAAATATAATAATGTGCTGCACTGACATTCCAGGGAACTCTCCTATCCATGGAAAGAAACCCACAGAGTCACTGCCCTTCCTTCCCTGGCTGCCCTTGACACTGAAATCCCCAAACCATCGCTCCGTGCCCAGGCGTGGCAAGGATGTAAAGATGTGAGCCCTGCTGTGTTCTGGCTCCTGCAGCAGAGGTGCCAGGGCACAAATCTTTATTTAGTGCTTGGCACTGAGGCAGGGATTAACAGCAGAGGTGCCTGGTTGGTTTGTTTGTTTGTTTGTTTGCTGGTGACACGGGTCCCACTGAGCATTGTCATGATGCCACCGCCTCATTTCACAGATGTTCCTCAGCAGTTCCCAGCACAGGCTTGGGCACTGCTCAGCTGGCTCAAAATCAAATGGCAGCCCAGGTAGAGATGGAGGATCTCCTGTGCTTCCCTCCAAGATTATTTGGGAAGATATAAAAGCATGCCTCTCATTTCAGATAGACTGTGCATTTGAATTTAATTTCCATTTAACCTAATACCTTCATCATGCTGAAAGCTGAAAGGATGTTTTCAGTAAAGACCTTCAAGAGGCAAATAGATTCAGCAGATTCATTTTGGAGAATGCCAGGTGTAACACCCATGGCACTGGTTGCATGTGTGGCATTGGCTGCCTGGTGGTGTCATTTTTCCTTTCAAACTCATGTTGTGTAATTTGAATTGATACATTCAAACGTACAGACCTGACATAAAATATTGTCTCAGATAAATTCTACTCTAAATCTCAGTTCTTGGCTAAGGAAGTGCAAAGATGATGTTGGTCTTAGTAGAAATAGGATCTAATAATGTACAGACTTAAAAAAATAATATATTCTTGATATTAAGACACTGGATATAGGCTGAATTTTACACTTGAGACTGTCTTTGACTTCATGGAGATTTTGATTAAGGTCATAACCAAAACTGCCCTTCAGACCCACTTTTCTTTTGGAGTGATTTGGCTTTAAAAAATTCTGAACATGGAAAGTGACTCAAGGATGTTTGAAGAAAACTCCTTTTTTAACAGCTGGAATATATATTTAATATTGTGTTTTATTGTTCAGTACTTCAACAGGCTGGAAGAAATCCTTCTCAGAAGACCATTAACAAATACTGGACTACACAAACAACTTCACTGAATTTTGATGATTTTTGTGATATTTTAAAAAAAGAAAAGCCAGCTACAAAAAATGAACTGCTTGAAGCATTTGGAAAAATAGACACAGATAAGGCTGGATATATTTTACATGATGAACTTTGTAAAATTCTTACAACAGTGAGTATCACTAGAAACTTAATTATCCATCTTTAGTTAGTAGAGATTTTGGAAATTAGATGGTACTGAGAGCTGGGATTCCCCATTTTATGAAAGATTTTCGTGTTGGGTTTCCAGAAGACACCTCAGAATTACATAAACTGATAGAATTGATCTCTTTGATATTTAGTAGCATTGTAAAGACATAATTTTTAATGATTTTGACCTCTGTTTTCATGATTCAAATCAAAATCTGTTGAAATCCATTGCAAGATACAATTCTCTGAAAGAATATTAAAATACTCTTCCTTTGTTTATAAAATTAGTGCTGTAGGTGAATAGAATTCTTGATTAGGAACCCAAACTGAGCTGTTTTTTTCTTGCAGAGAGGTGATAAAATGACCTGGGAGGAAGTGACCAGCATTACTAAACAAGCTGAATTTAACTGCAGTGGCAAACTCGACTACAACAAGGTATGGCCAAGAGTGAGATTTGTTCTTGTGTTATTGACAATATGAGCATTAGTGATGACCTTACCCCAGGATTCTAAATTTTGGACTGAATAAACAGCTCACAAAGATCTGTACATAAATGTGGTTTCATGAGAGGGAAACTGGTAAGAATCCTATGTGAATAATCAGTCTTCCAATATCTAGAAAGGAAGAGTTGAAAGTCACACTTAATTTTTGCTCAATATATGGACCTCCATGTTGAATCATGGCTGCATTTTACTGTGATACTTGAGTGGTTGTTCTGGTTAAAATGAGAATTATCTTAGGCTTGAAGAGGAAATGCATTCCCATCTGCTGAGCTGTGCTTTCCTGTCTTAATGCTACATTTTACTCCATAAAACCTTTTGAGAAATGTAACTTGATAAGTGAAATATTCTCTGTTTCCAGTTCTGTGAGCTGTACCTGACCACCAGTGAGCAATGCTGCAAAGCTGCAAGGGCCAGGCTGGAAACTGACCCTCGACTGAGGCAGCAGCACTTTGGGAATCAGCCTGGAAATTTCTCTGAAGGGATCACACTGCCAGTGTCAAAACCATCCCCAAGGGTCTCCAGGAAAACTGATCACAAACTGGCTAAAGGTATTTCTGTTTCTTATATTTTATGTTTTCTTTCTGTTGGAGATGAAGCTCTGGCTCAATGAACAGTTGAGTTTTTGTTTAATATTTCTCAGATTAGTGAAGATTTTATTGATGAATATAATTTCTTGTTCTGGTTTCACATCAATGTGTCAGTAAAATGTGTTCAAATGGCTGCATCTGTGAAACTCTCAAATTCCTAAGGGTGGATTTTGTTGATTTTCATGTGACACAATCCAGAGGGAAGAGAGAAAATGAATACTCAGGTGTTGCAATATAAGGAAATTATTTATTTCCTTCCTAGAGATGAAACCCTAAGCATTTCTCAATAAGCTGTGTGTTGTTTCAATTATTGAGGCTGCTTTTCAAGCACAATTAATGAGTTGTGGACAGTTTAATGTCCTTTCTGAAGTTACAAAGATACTTCAAAACCTTCCCAAACGGGAAAACCTCCACAGGGAACAGGCTGCAGAGGCACCAAGTTTGAAATTTTGGGATGTAGTTTGTGTTGTTCCAAGTTGCTTCAAATCAAAGAGGTGCAAAAATGACACAACAGTGAGGAAGGGAAGTTCTCTGATGGAGTTCTTGTCATCCAGTTTTCCTTGTGCTTCCAAATGCAAGGTTTATGATGAACAGCACTAGGAGAGGGTTGAAATAATGTAATTGTAATTAAATATCTCTGTTTATAGGTGACAGCAGAGCTCCTTCAAGACCTTCATCAGCTCAGAGCAGCAAAGCTTCCACCTCCACCACTGTCACTGTGGGTACCAGCAGCAGCAGGAGCACAAAGCTAATTATTGAGCCTGACACAATGAAGGTATCACACTGAAGTGATGGTGTTTTCCTCTAGGCACCTGTGTTACTGCATTTTAAAGAAGCTAAAAATCAGAGAAAAATGGTGTCTTATGTTTTATTAACAGTTTGTCAAGGGCAGCTATAAACTACTGAGAGCTTTCTTGATACATATTATTATTAACATTTTTATATACTGTTGGTTTTGCTGACAACAAGTTATTGGAAATAATTTTTCAGGTGTGAAGGTTTAATAGAAGAAAATGTGTTTTTTATAAATGAAACCACTGTTGGAGAAAACAGCTAATGACTTCTTGAGAAATTTAAAATTGAATAATTTATTAGGTTGGTGAGAACTTTAAATGCTTAAGTAGTCTGAAAGATTGTGTATCATAAACCTTTGCATGAAAGGTAATTGGAAATAAATAACAGATCTATGAGCATATTCAGTTTCTTGGGCATTACTTGGTAAATAGATGCTGTAGCCTGAAAATATTGATTTTTAGTTAGACTAATATGTTCTATCAGTATTTTCTTTTAAATAAATCACTCATTCAATATAAATTCCTAGGGGAGAGAGACAACAAAGTCACTCTGCTAAGTCAATATTTGTAGAGTGTTAATATTGATCTTTTTCCCTTTGTTTTCCCTTCCTTGACTGAACCTTTACTAGTTTTCTTTCAACAGAAAATAATAGCTGTAGAAATATAAAACATTAACTGGGAACTGCAGGGATACATTAACAATGTGCGCCTGGAGACTTCTGTATAAAAGGGAAAATATGGTTCTGACCACACAGTGTAACTGCTGCTGGAAAACTGAACTGATGGTCCTCAGGAGCTGCATTTTTGTTTCAAATAACAACTCTGGATTTGTTATTGAACTCTGAAGTGCTTTATATCTTCCCCATTGCTATACAGTGACATTTGTTCTATATTAAAATTTCAAAACATCATCTCCCAGGGGTTTTGTGCAGTCTGTTTAGGTAGCTCGACCTCCATGCAATTTAAGCTGCAATCTCACCTTGTTCAAGCATGATGTGGGGTGTGTAAAACCAGCACACACTTCCCCAAGATTGGATTCTTTTTGCTTTCTACAAGCCAGTAAAAACTGACTGAAAAAAAGGGGACATTGATTAGTATTGCTTGGCATCATCCAAAACCTGAAATCAGTCAATAGACATGGAAAGGTGTAGAGTAAGTAGAACTGTTTAAAGAAATTAACTTCATTTTGCATAATGCAAGCTCTGCCAGAATCAATGAATAAATACCCAGGGATTTATTCGTGGCTTGAATTAGAATCCACCACCCCAAAGTTCTTTTTATTCATCTTATATCCAATATTTTTTTTTGGCTGTTCCCCTGTCTTTTTGTGTAAGCAAGAAAATGTTGCCCTCAGGATGTTGGAGCAACAGCAACTTTACATTTCTGACAGAGGAAAACAGTGAAAGTCAGAACATGGTGAAATGTCTTAAATAAAAAACTCTTAGCAAATTCCTCTAAATCTTTGCTTTTTATTAGGAATTATGCATCAATGTGTGGATATTATCAATATTAAGTTAAATTTCAGTAGCAGTGACCAGCAGCATGTAGTGCCTAACCTTTCTTTCCAATGAACATTTCTAACACAAACATTTCCCACTTCAGCTATTATTTAACAACTTCTGTTCTGCTTTGAAGTGACAGAGGAAAATCCAGCCAGAAAATCTTCTTTTAGCTTCCCAATTTTACAGACCTGTTTGGAATTTGATAATTAAGGACTTCTAGCACCACCTCATGCTCTCTGCCAGAATAACAGGATTTGATTTCCTAAAAGGAAAGGATAAGGATAAGGTTTTTGTCCCACAGTTTTGGCAAGTAAACAACCAGTTATTTCACGTGTCAAGTTGGAAGAAAAAAAAAATCCATTTTTAAAATTCCCTTTTAGATGAAGTCAGGAGTCATGGAAGTGTTGGAATAAACAGTTTAGGAATAGCAATGGAAATGATCCAAGAGCCTGAACTCCGTGCTGGAATTCTGTCACTGATTTATGTTAATCCCAGCTCCCATTATCCACTTTTTGACTGACACAACCCCAGCTGTTGCTCCCTATTCAAGCCTCACCATTAAATCCCAGGAATATTTTGTCTCTGATCACTTTTTTCCTAATTATTTTTGATGATTGATCCCCTTTTTCCTTGTCCTGTCACTACAAATCCGGTTTCATGGATAAAGATGAGTATAAAATTATTGGATGGATTTGTAAATTACGTTTATTCTGCTCCATAAAAGTTGGCATGGGGCTGATCTCTGGCTCCATGGTCCAGAAATAGCTGCAGTTCCATAAGGATTATCCCTCAAAACTTCTCCAGCAGGTTGTGCCCACAATGAAAAGATTATGGGAAATTAGAGGAGGGGAAGGACTTGGATAGCAGTGCCTACCAGGGATTGGACATCCCACTTTATTTTACATAACTTAATTAATCTTTGTCTTTTCCACAGCCAATTTACTTTGAAAGTCTTTTGGAACTTCTTTAGCAAAACCTTAATTTAAAAAAAATTCCAAACCTTCAAAGAACAGCAGAAAAGGAGTAGCAAAGCTAATAATATTTGTATTTAAATTACTCCATGTTGTCAGCTGTTTGGAAATATAATTAGCAGAATCTTTGTGGCAATTCCAATTTAATTTTTAGCTATAGGAGCACTGGAGTAATTTCTGTGCTTTTCAGGCATTTTCACAAGTGAAGCAATGTTACTTTGCAAAAATTGTCTACAAAAAAGGACTATTTGGGATTTTTTAATAAAAGTATGTTGATGCTGTATCTTGTGTATTTTAGACAGGGTTTATTAAATAATCATAGGAATTCATATTTCAGAGAAGGCACTTTTATCTTCACCCCAAATGAAGAAAACACTTGGTATTTTCTTGGTTTTCCAGGAATGGCAGTGTGCACAATCCAAAGGCTGCTTCTACCTGGAGGAAGATGGGGAAATCATCAGCCACAAGTACAGGCTGCACTTACCCCAAAGATCTGCAGTCTGTATCACCATCAAACCTTTCAGTATTCCCCAGGCACAAGGTGAGTGTGCTTAGATTTCATTTTCTTCTGAAAAAGAGGTGAAGACTTAGAGACTTGCCATGGGGCTTCATCCAGTTCTGCATTGGAATTATTTTTTCCCCAAGTAGATTATTCCCTTTTTAATCCCATAAAACAGGAGCTTTTAAACCTAAAAATTGTTTTAAAGTCACCTGGGCTGGCTTTCTTTAAAAATAAATTTGTGTGGTGTGTAACCACTCCTTGATATGCTTGACCCATATGATAGAACTATTTTAGCAATAATTCTTAATGGTAAAATTATTAATTATCTGTAAGACAATCACAAGGCTTGGAACAATTTATCTGCTCGGCCTAAACAGGAAGAAAATCCCAATAGCATAGAATAGATATTTTTTTTCTATTTTTCATCAGGAGGGATCAATAAATACCAGGGGAATATCTATTTAGAGATGCAAAGAAAAACAAGTTTGGGCCATTATTAAGCATTTTTGGGGGATGTTTTTCTTTTTAGGAAAATCTTGTCGCTGGTTGTCAGTGGATACAGCTTTGTTTATTCTAAAGGAAAGTGAAACCCAAGAGAATCTGCAGCTTGTGAGCTTTACTGAACTCCAAAATGAAGAGGTTAGAGGGTTTTGGTGTATTCCTATTTTAATTGTTATTTTTTAGTGTGTGTGTTAATGCTGGAGGTGTAAATTCCATGTGTTTGGAAGGAATTCCAGCTGTACCCAGAAGTGCTGAGTTGCTGGGTATATTTACAGCTACTCTGAAAAAACTCAGTTGTATTTCTGCACCTTCAAACACAAAATTTGTTTAAATTTCCTTTAATTTTCTTTCCCCTTGCCATTTGAACTTCATAGTGCCCAGAATATTCTTTTCCTGTGGCAGAAATAAGAGAGCATTAACTTCTTTTCCCCTCTTCCCTCATTTCTCTCCTGTCTTTCTAACTTTTATTCTAAGAGATTCACTATTTTTTTATCTCTCAAGTGGCATCACACAGCCAATTTTGTTTTAAGGAGAGAACTCATCATTCCCAGTGTTTTCAAGTAATTAAGCACTTTTGTATGAATATGACTGGCAACAAAGAAAGGCATCATTTGAGGAATTCTTACAAACTTTTCTGTCTTTCTTTAAGAGCAGATGTTTGGCTGGAGAGGGGAGCTTGGAGCTGGAGTTTACTGGCTGCTCCCTTTCACAACTGGCTGCAGGCTGAGGAAAATAAAAACTCAAATTGCTGGAGAAGCCAAACTGGTGTGGAGGGATGAAGATGGGGAGCTGGCTCTCACCGAAGAATTCCGGTGAGTTTTATTCCCAAACATGGGAATAAAAAGCTCCTTTCCAGCTAAAATGTGGCTTTTTAAATCTGGGTGTGAAAAATGAGGTTCACTTCTCTGGTAAAGTTTAAAAGGTTTAATAAAAAGACAATAAGAGACATAAAAGCAAAATAAAAAACTACAGCAGTGTGCTTGGCCTCCATCTAAAAGCACACTTACTAACTTGAAAACACTTCTTCAATGCATCAGCCTGTTGCATATTCATAGACAACCATGCATTATTTAAACATTCTTTTTTTTTTTGGCTTGGTTTTAACTTTTGACTTGCCTTCATTCTACTTTGTAGATTAAATCAATGTTTTATTTCTTCTTGTGGCTCTATCCTGCTGTCTTTACACTCTTTGATAACAGAAGGTTAATACATTTTTCTTTTGGGGTTCTGGTATCTGTAACTGTTATCTCTATCTAGACAGAATCATCCAAAAGTGTGAGGAATTTCTTGATTACCATTCTTTGAGTTAGCTATAAAAACCATTTTAACATCATATAGTTTCTTAAGAAATATGTGTATATTTATCACACTGCGATTTCTAAGTTTTGTTAATAGCAAAAATAAAACTATATTCAAAGTGATTTCAACATTATACATACAGCATTGCTTTTAATATTTGCAATAAGCCAATAATATAATTGTATTTATAACATGGGTGTTCCCAAAGTGCTGTTTGTGCAGAATGATCTCAAACAGACTGAACAGTTCTTGGCAGTACTATGAGACAGTCAAATGAAATGGAAGCCTTTGGAAACAGTTTGAAAGGTTTGGCCTTTTTCATCCCTCAGAGCTGCTTTGTTGGATGTATTTGAAACAATTGATTTGGATGGGAATGGCCTCCTGAGTCTGGAGGAGTACAACTTCTTTGAGCTGAGGACTAGTGGGGAGAAGTGTGATCAGGAAGCCTGGGCTGTGTGCAAGGGTAAGTTCATTACTGTGGTACAGCTAATTAGGGCTATCAATTAATGTCCAAGCTGGATAGAACTGGATATTCTGCACCTATTCCAAGAACATGTGTAGATATTTTTCTCTTCCTCCTTTCTTTTTCTTCTTTTCCAGTCTCCTGTCCTTTGCTTTGCTTTATTCTGCTGTGTGTGCCACTGACCTTCTGCTGAGAAACTTCTTCCCCTTCCTAATGGTTTTGTACCTGCAAAACCCACAGGGTTTGTAGTCCTGGATCATATGGGGAAGGAAACTGTCCCAGGTACTTGTTTAATCCATTTCCTTTGTGCAGATTGGGCTGCTGCTGCTTTTTTATCTCACAACGTGTGGAGAGGGACATTTAATTAGTGTGGATCTGATGCTATAAATTGGCATCCAGAGTTTTTGTGAGTTGCCAGTGTCTCCTTTTAGAATACCCATGTCATGTTTGACAGAATTCCTTTGGAGGCTGTGGCACATGGGCCAGAATACTTTAAATCTGGCAAGCCCTATTAATTATCTCTTCCCAAAACAGTCTGAGGTATCAGAATTTTTCCTAACTGGTGGAAAACTCCTACAAAAATACATTTCTAGAGCTGAATTTCTCCTCTGTTTCATCCCTGGATGTGCTTTTCTACACTCGATGGCTTTGTCAGGGTGATACAAGTGGGAGGGGTGGAAATGTGTGAATAAATAAGAGAGGAAAGAGGAGAAGTTGGGGAATGTTTCACCAGGTCATCAATCAGTGGAAGGGTTCACAAGAATATCATCAATCTTGACACCAAAGTTCAAGCCATTTATTACAGCATCTGTACCCCTGGATAGATTTATTAAATTGGTAATCCCTTTTTAATAATATATAGTAAAGATTTAGCATTGTTATGAAGATGAGAAAACCATTTTTAAAAGTCCCTGACACGAAGACATTTCAATTATGTGTTTGCTGACATTAGAGTGGTGGATCTATGATATTCTCTCTAGAGAGGGGTGTTAGGATTACTGGAATTTTATTGCTTGTTAGGAACTAAGTAAATCATTTCTGTATCAGGGACCTGAAGCATTTCAAGGTGCTGGCTCCAGCTGGCTTTCATTTCCCTTTCCTAAAACATCCCATTCTGCAAAGCTCAGCCACAAACTTTTAGGGGAAAAAAAATCAATATGAACTCTTTTTGTTTTGAAATCTCCCCCTTTTTTGGGGTTATTCACAGAGCCAGCTGTTTGTGGGCATTATCCCAAATCCACAGGGGAGCTCTGCAAAAAGCACTTGCCTGGTCAAGACAATCTTTCCCAAATCTTTCCCAAATCTTTCCCAAATCTTTCCCAAATCTTGGAGATCCTGAGGCTCTAAGTTGGCTCTATCTTTTCAACCTTGTTAACAGGAGGGGGATTTTGGCTTTGGAAGGATAAAGGTGTTTGCAGAGAGAACAGATTTTTTAAGTACTATTTTTACTCCTTTGAAACAGAAAATTTTGAGATGAAGAAGAATGAACTAACAAGACAAGGATTTCTGGATTTGAATCTCATGGAAGCCAACGACCGGGATGGGGATCCTTGGGACCTTTGGGTCACTTTGTTGTCCCTGGGCTACAACAAAGCCTTAGAAATGACAGAGGTAGGACAAATACAGAGCAGAAACCACTGCACACTGAACTGCTGCAGTCTTTGTGTCTGCCACAAACTGATGGCAGGAGGGCAGGGACTCACTGCCACCCTCCAGGGCTTCCACTGCCACTGTCATTGTCCTGATTCTTAGGAGAGCACTTGGATCTTCAAAAAAAGAAATTTTCCTTTGCCTTAGAGAAAGCCAGGATGTTATGGGGTTATAGAGGAAGGAATTTGGGATTGTATCTCTTAAAAGAATCCATCCACTCTGTTGGTGGGGAATGATAGGAAGATAAGGATGGTAAAGTGTGACCTGTCAGCAAATTTAGAAAAAACAAGACTTTTTAAACTTAACTTTCCTTTAAAAAGTCAGTTTTGTGGCCCAAACCACAATAGATGTGGATAAAGATAATTTTTTTCCACGATTCATAATTCCTAGTTTCCAGACATCACTATTTCTCTTGTTGTTGCCTTTCACAACAGTGTCTGAAGAGGTTCAACATAAAATTTTAATGCTGCATTAAAATTTTTGGGTGCAGGTCACACATTGTTTACTTTTGCAGGATCAGGGATTATTTCTCTGATGTTTCTGTGCACTTACAGGTTTTAAAAAAATTATTTATTTATTTTTATATTTTGAAATACATATTACATATTTCTGATGTTAATAATTCTTTCTAAAGAAAGAGAATCTCTTTTATGAAGAGAAAAAATTATGAAAAATCAAATAATTAAATATACAGCTAATTAAATCATTTCATTCCCAGGTAAAGCAGATTTTTAGGATCACAGTCTGATAATATTATTTAACTCTGTTAAACAGGTCAATGTAGTAAGTATATAAAATATATAAAGACCTAAAAATAGTCAGTATGAGAGGTGTCAGTTGGCTCTCAGTGAAAATTTTGGGATGATGCTGAGAGATTTAAGGATGAGCAGCTCCTTTTCCTCTGACTTGTGGTTGGCAGAGTTCCTGCAAGGCTGTATTTCTGCATTTCAGCCACAAGAGAGAGCCCTCCTCCAAGAAAGAGCGTTCTGGGGAGGTTTTTCTCCAGTTAGGAATTTCAGGGAGGTGTTTTGTGCCTTGTGCCAGCTGTGGTTTCTGGCTCCAGTCTTTGCTTTCCAAAGGACAGCACAGCTCTCAAATGCTTCAGTATTTAATCTCAAAATCTCCAGCTGTAAACTCGTGTCTCTCACTTAACTCTTTAATTCCTTGATTTCAAATAATTGAAGATGGATGTTTTGGGAGCAGTGAGACACAACTTGAGAAATCCTGGTGGATTCCAGCAGCCTTTAGAAAGGAATTGAGGTGCTGTGACTCAGTCTAAGAAAATACAAACCCCTGGTTGTTACACCAGGAGTGAAATGTAGCCAAATACTCCCACAGTGCTGAATGCAACAGTACAGAGTTAAAGCTATCTGGAGTGCTACAAACAGCAACAGTGTGACAGCTTTATTTCACGCACTGGAATACATTCAGATTTCATCTTAATTCCTGGACATTTTGCTGTCCAAGGAAGGGTTTCCTGTGTTGAGCTACATCAGGTGTATGCATGAAAAAGAGCAGTTGTCCTGGGCTTTCATTTGGTGTAAAAGATTGCCACAGCTCACAGTTTATAATATTTAATATTCAGGGAAATATTTCTATCTGGGTCATTCTAGTGCAAATATGAAAATACTTAGGAGCTGTGGGTGAAAATCTGAGGAGAAGAGGATAGCTCAAGTGATGCTAAAACTCATCTTCACTGCAGGCCTGCCCCTTTGTCGTTGCCATCCGTGCAGAGAGGTGCAAACCCAGAATTAAAGCCATTTCTCTGGAGGCAGGGGGCTCCCAGCTCAGCAGGGCTGTCTGCAGGTCTGTGGTTAATAAAGGAGAGGCCAAAGTGCTGGATGGCTCTGAGAACATCTTCATCTACACCTACAGATCAGGCAGCAGAATCAGCTCTGTGATTGAAAATAAGGTATGGCCTGAGACTTCCATATTGTACTTTGTGTTAATGTCTGTTATTGTTCCTCCTCCTTCCTCGGGTCATATTTGAGAATTGCTTTTCCTGAAATCAGGTTTTTGTGTCTGTTTCATTAAAAAAACCATTGCCTGATGTGCTCCTTGTAACCTCAGAAGAGCCTGGGTCAGTGTTCTTGGAAGGGGCAGATTGTTATAATGAGGCAAGCAGCTCTAGCTACCATGTAGAAACAATGTTTTTGTGTTCACATCCCAATTTTTCAATATTTTGACACAATATCATCATCACAGGAGGAAATGAACACTAACAGCAGGAAATGCAATTAGAGCAAGAGCAAAGATCACAGCATTTACACTACTGATTATTTTCAGTGTCCATAAAGAGCAGTGATTTTTAGGAGTGTGTTATGGATGAGTTTTTACCTGATTATTCTTCAGGTGTGCTTTTTTAGTAATTCCAGCTGAAAGTTGTAAATCCAAGTAGAAGTGGTTGGTGAGATTTTAAACCTTTTTCCAGAGATCCCAGTGAGTGTTCTCAGTTTCCTTTATACCAGGAACTGTGAGTAAATAAACACAGCACAGTAAGATGTTAAACTTCAGATGCTTGAAATCTTAAAAGATCACAGCAAGAAGTATATTTTTAAATGCCCAGCCATGCAAAAGGGGGTGGCTTGGGGGACTGATATTTGGACTGGATGCTGAGGCTCCTGGAACTCTGGATTTGGCTTTGCACTTTGCCCTTTAGGGTGGATATCCCAGAGTTATTTATATGTTTGGGATATGTCAGAGAAGGATATGTCAGAGAAGGATATGTCAGAGAAGGAGATCAGGGCTGCACTGAGACAACTGCATGCTCTCTGCTCCAGATCTCTGCCCACTCTGTTTATGCCACTTGGGTTTGGTTTGCAGATCTCACCAAGCTGGGTGGGAGTGCTGGAAGCCCCAAGGGGGGGATCTGGACAATCTGAGGCCAGTGCTGTGAGCTTCAACAAGGCCACGTTGTATCTTCACAAGCCTTTGTGTTGTTACAAGGAGTCTTCAATGACTTCTGACCCTGACTGTGGTGCTACTGTGCGAAAGTGTTACTCTCCAGAGAGTATCTGTTACTCTCCAGAGAGCAACTGTTACTCTCCACAGAGTATCTGTTACTCTCCAAAGAGCAACTGTTACTCTCCAAAGAGTATCTGTTACTCTTCAGAGTATCCATAAAGCGTTTCCATCCCTAAGCCCGCAAGGTCACTGGAAGTCCGAGGAGTGTGCAGTTGTTTCACAAAGAGCAGGCACTTAACCAGTAAAGTGTAATGGTTCCTTCATGTTTTTTCACCTGCAGTCTGAAAACAAAGTGATAATTCATGTCAACAATGAGCAGAGTAGCAACTGCCTAAACAACAGGGGACTGACGGTTTTTGCTGTGGAAGTGGCTCCAAAATCCATGATGGTAAGGTTTCTTTATTGCTTAGCCAACTCTGGAGAAAATCAGGTGACATCTTTGTATTTTCTTTTTGTAGGGCTTTTATCATGATAATGAACATGTGGAGTGGCATCTTCTGACCAGAACAGATCAGATGCACTTTTTGATATTTCAAAGCTGATCATGTACTTGATGTATCCCTGTTTTCCTGTGCAGTTTGCTATAAAAATCCATAATCCAGTTTTTCATACATGGGCCTGTTTCACTTGTCCATTCTATACATGCACCATTCACCAATATTTTTAATACTCTTTTTCTAAGACTGTCTTTTATTTCTTTTTCACTTAGCAATTTTCAATCCCACAAATTGATGCCTGTGAGAGCAGACCAAGCATGCAGTAATCCAAAACAGAAATAAATGTATTGCAGTCCTTGTGCACACTGTGATTTGCTGGTGGTTAACTTCAGTTAAACTTGATTTAGGGATCATGTTAACCATGAGACAATTTAATTGCTGAGCCCTGCTGCAGAGCTGGGCAAGCTTTAGTGACAACTCCAAATGAGGGTTCTGAGGGCTGGAATGTGATGGAAAATGCATTACAAATGCAGATGATGTTTTTCTTCATATATTTATGAATAACCCTCTGGTTTTATTTTTCCAAAAGTACACCCTCTTTGGTTAAAA
The DNA here is from genome assembly GCA_013400495.1 of Nicator chloris. Classification (NCBI taxonomy): domain Eukaryota; kingdom Metazoa; phylum Chordata; class Aves; order Passeriformes; family Pycnonotidae; genus Nicator; species Nicator chloris. The sequence goes on along the minus strand of WAAE01003445.1, from coordinate 567,131 downwards.
GCAGAGGAGTCCAAGCTATTTTCTATTTCCCTGCTTTCCAGGGTGGATTCATTCAAGCCTGTTGTGAACAGAGCAGTCCCATGACACAGGCAGGGCTGGGGCCTATCTGAATTGCTGCTGACCCTTTAGATATCCATTGCCTCATCCTGCAAGGTGGTTTCTAATTTGAATTTAGGCTTCATTCAGTATAAACAGTAGGCTCAGTCCTAATGGATATTTTGCTGTTAAATTCAAGAGTAATTTTTGGATATCTGTCAGTGTAGATGATGAATATTCATCATTTAGTGACACAAATACTGAACATTTTGCTTACACAGCACATTGGGGAACAGTTCTCCAGTACAGAGAACTCTCTTTCACCTCTGCTTTCTCTTGTGCCAGGTCTCTCAGCACGTGATGGCCCTGAATGAGCAGGAAGAGTGGATTTACAGCTGTGTGCACTCCCTTGTATGTTAAACCTCCCAGTGCCAGGGCTGGGAGCAGCCAGACTGAACCAGGTTTAGCTTTGGGCAGCTTTTAGGCAATTTATAGTTCTTGTCCTTCTCAAAAAGCTGGCATACATTTATATTTCTTGATGATTTGGGCATGAAAACAGTGAGGCACAATAAAAATTAATGCTGTTCAGTAATCCAGCTGCCAGTTGTAATATAATTGTGCTTTATAAAGGATTGTTTCCCTAAATATGTTCTTATTTTCCATGCCATGGATTGTAATTCCATCACAGGCTGGAATTTCTTCACTGAGGAAAAACTTTGTGGAATGGGTTCCTAATTAAACATTCCTGTGGTTTTGATGTGAGAAGTATAAAGGGATGAAGCTCATTTTATTTTGTCACTTGATAAAGGATTTATTTCCCTTTTATTTTTGGTCATTTGCTGATAATCCTCACCTTACCCTTGTTCTGTAATTTCTGCCTGATTTTATACTCTTTTATATAAAATAAAATCTGCCTTTCCATATGCAATAAGGAAATAACATCATTTGAGAAAAATGAAGATTTGTCTTGAGCTCCTGACTTTTAACAACAATTAGTTATTCCCAGGGCAGCTGAAATAAGAAGACTGAAGTGCACCAAGTTTAGGCTGCAACAGCAGTGAAAACCAGCTTTGAGGTACTAAAAACATTCAGCTTATTATATTTTTCTGGTTCCTGTAAATATCTGTTAATGTGGTAAAAAAAGAGATGACCCTGGCCACTGGATGCTTGAAAAGTGTTTGAGTTTAAAATAGCCATTAAATATATGTGACCTCTTGTGTGAGAGCAGCTAATGGTGTTGCAAAGTTATTTTTATCTGCCCCAACTCCTGCTCTTTCCTGTTCCCCTGCTGTAATCTTACACTGGGCAAGTAAATGTCAGTGACCAAATGAGAGCTGGGCTCTGATTTACACACTCAGGCAGGATTCCTGCTTGGAGTTTTCCATGTTTTTTCCTTAGCAAGTACCAAAGGTATCATTTCCATTTTCAGGACTGTCTAAAAGAAGTGGAGGCCCCAAAAATATTTGGTGATTTTTAGCTCTGAGCTCTGCAAATGCTGCCTCAGGCAAGGTGTGGGTAAAGCAGAAATTCCCAGCTCTTTGTCTAAAAAGGAGTTGGGAAATAATGAGGCACTCTGTGGAACAGACACTCTTATTTACATTTCTTTTGTTTGTAAAATCAGCCTTTTTAGATGTGGCTGGAATTCATATGCAACTCCCTCTGTATCTTAGGAAAGGAATGGTTAAAGCTGAAAGAAGGGCTTAGCTGAGAAATCACTGCACGTGGAAGGAGTTGGGTTTGCTGCAGGTAAGAAACATGGCACAGCACTACACAGGGAACCTCATTTATTTTCTGATCCTCCTGCTGCTATAGGAAGGGTTTAATTATCCATTTTTTTAGGTGGGGACACAGGCAAATTCTCCATGGCAGGTTTTACCTTTCCTGCCCTGGAGGAGGTGAGATTAGAGATCCTGGTTGTATCTACAGAGTCTTTTTCAGTTTGCTCCAAATCCAGGTACCACCAAGACAGAAAAATTCCAGCTTTTCTTCTTAAGCTGGTACCTGTGTTCAACCTTATTTTCTTTGAGGGGAGACATTTAGGAGCAAAAAATCTCTGCAACATGTAACTTCAGTTTCTGGAATGTTACCTTTCTTTTGAGAACTAGAGCTATAACAAAATTCAGCTTCTTTAAGGCTTTGCTAATGCTGACCTTCCCTGCCCCTGCTTCTGGGCACTGGGGGGCTCCTGCTTCCGTGGAGTGGTCACTTGAGGCCAGGGCCTGTCTGTAAGGCCTGGGGGGACATCCTGCTGGTGGCCACAGGGACAGGCAGGGTCTGGAGCACTTGGGGGGCTCACCTGGAGAAAAGGAGGCTCGGGGGGGACTTTGTGGCTCTGCACAACTCCCTGCCAGGAGGGGACAGCCAGGGGGGGTCGGGCTCTGCTCCCAGGGAACAGGGACAGGAGGAGGAAAAAGGGCTTCAAGTTGTGCCAGGGAAGGTTTAGATTGGATCTCAGGGACAGTTTTGTGATGGAAAATGTCCAGTCCTGGCACAGCTGGCCAGGGCTGTGGTGGAGTCCCCATCCCTGCATGGATTTAAAATCTATGTGGATGTGGTGCTTGGGGACGTGGGTTAAGCCTTGGCACTGCTGAGTAACAGTTAGACTTGAACATCTTAAAGCTCTTTCCTAAACCTAAACCACTCCATGATCCCATGACACTGGCTCGGATGGAGCAGAGCACCACTACACGAAGGTGCTCGGGGCTGTGGCAGGGCGGCATCAGAGAGGACAGGACAGGAGAGGTTAGGACAGGACAGGAGAGGTTAGAACAGGACAGGACAGGAGAGGTTAGAACAGGACAGCACAGCACACGGATGCTGTCGCCTGTGGGCTGCTGCGTGCCCAGCAGGGAGCCGGGCGGTGCCTTTAAGGGGCGGTCGCGGGGCGGTGGCGGCGGCGGGGCCGGGGCGGCCGCGGTCCCCCCCCGGCTCCCGGAACTCACCCGGAGCCGGCCATGGTGCGGATCGTGACCGTGAAGACCAAGCCCTACGGCGACCAGAAGCCGGGCACCAGCGGGCTGCGCAAGCGGGTGACCGTGTTCCAGAGCAATGCCAACTACACCGAGAACTTCATCCAGAGCATTCTGGCCACCGTGCCGCCCGCGGAGCGCCAGGACGCCACGCTCGTGGTGGGAGGCGACGGCCGCTTCTACATGAGAGACGCCATCCAGCTCATCGTCCGCATCGCCGCCGCCAACGGGGTAAGCACCGAGCGCTCCGGGGCCCCGGGATGCGCTCCCCGCCCGCCGGTAGCGCGGCCGCGCAGCACCGGCGGAAATCGCTGGCGCTGAGCGTGTCCGCGGTGTGGGAGTAACGCGGTGAGTGAGCTGAGCTGACGGGGCTGGCGTGGGACAGCTCGCGGTCCAGGCAGGAAAACCCCCCCGACAGCCTCTCCCTGCCTGCCGGAGCGAGTGGACATTGGCCAGGGCGGAGGTATGGAAGCAAACATGACTCCGCTCTGATTCCTTCTTCTGGCTATGGTTGGCTTTTCCAGCTAAAACACAAGCCAGCGGCACGGTGTGCAGGCGGTGAGGGGCTGGGAGGGAGCAGCATTCCCTTCCACAGCACTGGAATGCATCTCACTGCTGGGGGATTCCTCCGTGGGTCCGTCCTGCTCCTGTCGCTCGGTTGCCCAAGGGAATCCCAGCAGGGAATGTGGTGTTGGTGTTCAGCGTCTCTTCAAAGAGGTGCTGAAGTCAAGCAGAGGGAGGGTTTTCCCTACATTTACTCTTTTCCAAAGGAAAACGATCCCCTTCTGGGACACCAACACTAGCAGAAAACATTCTTCCTCATGGACCACAAAGGAGAGAGGGGATGAGGGTGCTGGTGCTTAGGGTAGAACCTCAGAGTTACCTGGTTCAAATTCCCAGGTGCCCCAATGCCTATAAATACCTGATTTCTTAGGAAAAAAAAGAATAGTTTGGGATTGCTGCCTTCTTAGGGCATGAAGATGCAAATAACTGGCTTGGATTCTTTTTAAGCCATGTAGAAATTTGTCTTTTGTCATGTGTGGCAGCTGCTCAACTTCGATTCCATAGCCCAGCATCCCTGGATGCTGTGTGCACCTCTGGAAGTGATGGATAGAGCAGCCTTCCCTGATGGAAAAGCAGCAGGTTTATTTATTTGTTCTGGGAGGGGGCTGGAGTTGGAATATGCAGCATTCCTGCCCGAGTGCACACACAGACAGGATCCTTGTGGATAACTGTGAGTAAGCAGAGTGGGAAACTTGTTCCCTGGGGTGAAATGTGACTTTGTGCAGGTTTTTGGATGTGCACCCGGGGCCTGGTGGGATGTGGCAGCATTCCAGGCACCGACTTCTCCATCATTTACACTTCAGCTCCATCCCAGGAGCAGAGGCCTGGGGTAGGGCCATGCTGGGGTCTGATGAGGTGTTTTGGGAAGCGTGGAGGGCCGGGAATGTCTCGGATCCTCCCCTGGATCGTGCAGTCACTCACGTAGTGCAGAGCTGAGCTCGCTGCCAGAGCTGCAGCAGCGGGTCCCAAGGGCTGCCCTTGCCAGCAGGAATTTGCCTTGGAGCATTTTGTCCACGTGAATTCCAAGTGCTGGCACAGAATTGGCTCGAAAGTCAGAAAATGTTCAGGAAAAGGCAGGAAAAATGGGAGGTGGAGGAAGGAAACGTGTGGAAGAATATGTGGGTTAATAAATGAGCAGCAGGTAAAGCGTGGATAAGTAACCAGAGGTGCAGTGGAGTGAGCTACAGAGGGCAGAGCCACTGGAAACTTGATTACAGGTATTTGATACATTTTGGCAGCTCTGGCCTAAATAAGGCAGTGCAGGATCTGCATTGCCAAACTCAAGGGTAGCAAAACTCTCTGGTCCCAAGAAATGAGGTGACTAAAACCAGAGGGTTCCTTTAGGAAGTGCAAAGCACTGGTTTTAAATAAATTTTGATGTGTTTGCCTTGTTTTGGAGTGCTTGAGGGATGCTTGGTTTGTGGGGTGTGTCTGTAATTGCAAATATCAGTTCCCTGGGGGTTACCACAGTGTAGTTAAGTAACAGTCTCTGAAAATCCTCTTTCTTCATAGTAAATATGAAGTGACTGGAAGTTCCCTGCCCTTCAAAGAGAAGGATGGACAACTTCATTCATGGTAAGAAAGTGCCCTGCAGAACAGGGACCAGCACATGGAAACTTGTTCCTGCAACTGTGGGTTTGTCCAAGTGCTGGGACTCAAACATCTCCTGATTCCAGCAGCCAGCTCTGGGGGCAAAACTCCGTGGCCTCATGCTGAGAAAAGCTGAGTAATACTAAGCAAACTGCTGGAAAAAGTGCAGTTCTGGATTAAGAGGTGGCTGATTAATGTTTTAAAATCATGTGGGGTTCAGATTTGGTTGAATGGTGCTCTCCAGGCACAGCACAGACCTGAGGACCACAACCAATGATCTTTAGTTTTACAATATAAAAGGAAAGGATGCTAAAATTAGCTTGAATTTTGTCTCCACCTGGACTGGTTAATATGGAACTAAATATTTATTTTTAAATAGCAACTATTTGGTTTGTAATTATGAGATTAAGGGGTGTTTATCTTATTTTAAAGTTTGCATTTATGTAAGTAAACTGCAATTGTTTGCCATTCCCAGTTGGCATCCAGTGTAGCCTACCAGCTTTGTTTTGGTCTGTGTGCCAGCTTTCCTTGATATTATTCCCACATGGTGAGTCTGACTCTTTAATGACACAAATCAGATCTTCACAGGTCCTGTTGGAGCATCACAGGTCAGCAGAACTGTGGCTGTGCAATAATTTTACATCAAAAATGGCAGAAACTGTAAATCCAGGTGTGATTATAGAAGCAGCACCAGACCAGGCTGATTCAGTGACATTGTCTCCTGCTGTTCCCCAAATTTACTGTGCCCTTGCTTCCTTCCTAACTGAACACTTCTCCAAGGGCTGTAAAGTTGCCACACTCAGGCACGTTGCTGGCAGGTGTTTTGAGTGCCAGGCTGTGCCTTGCATGTTAAATAGTGCCTGCTTTTGTTTTATAGCTGCAGGACAAACAGGGCTTTTTTTAGAAATGCTGTTCTCTCCCCCAGGAAGTTTGGGTTCCTGCCTTGGCTGCTTTAACCTTTCTCCCCCCTCAGTTACCCAGGGAAACCAAGTGTTCAAACCTGTTGCATTTATTTGTCACTGCCATCCTTTGGTAGCTCCTTTTTTCTTTGTGCTGTTCTGCCACAGCCTCCAGAACCAGTTCCCACTGAGATCTTCCCTTTGAGTAAAAGTTCCTGGGATTAAAATCATCGAAATAAAATGCTCATAAAGAAAGTTCTTCCAAAAAAGCAACCCCTGTGTACCAGGGTTAGATGTGGTGATGCTGGATCCTCCAGGCCAGTAGGAAAAACCCTCAATTTCTGACTTTCTTATGTTACTGTTTTTCTCAGAGGCAGAAGGGGAAATTGAGACGTGATATCTAAAGTGAGGAAATAAATACCACTTGTAGCTGTTTCCTGGCTGCAGATGATGTGGATTTTAGCAGACAGCAGCTGCAGCAGCTCTCACAGCCTCTTTTTACACCAGCTTAGACTCTTTTTTGCCTGTAAAGTTAATTGGCTTATGTCAGTTTACAGTGGAAGGTGATTAAGTGGTCAGGTTGTCCAATTTCAATGCCCCTATGGAATTTTAAACTCTGCACTCATGAAACTGCAGCTCAGAGCAAGAGCTAAGGTGCTTTGCAGTTAATCTCTGCAAATCCAGCAGGCAGAGTTGAAATTCATCCTACCAGGGATTTAGCTGTAATCTCCTGGGACAATGACTCTGCCTGAGCAGACACCTCAGCTGGGCCTGGGCTGGCAGGGCAGAAACACCTTCCCTCTGTCAGGGCAAAGTTTGGGATAGGGAGCTGGGCTGGAGAGCTGCTATCCATGTGTTAGTCCAAATTTGAGCTCACCAGGACTGAGAAATGCATCCTGGCATGATCCTGAGCTGGCCAAAATGTTGATCAGTGCTCCAGATGAGCATGAGCTCCAGATGAAATGTATTTAAGAAATGAACAGAGATAGCTTAGATATCAGTAGAAGTTCCAAGAGTTCTGAAGTAATAAAAGTGTAACATGTACACCAGAGTATTCATAGCACAAACTGCAGAGTAACAGAATAAACAGCAGATGTGATGGGTAGAGGACAAACACATCCAGTTATTCAGAAAAACATCATTTCTCAGTTTTAAAATAAGTTTGTTGTAAGTGAAAATCAGGAACTAAAGCCTCAGCAGCAGCACAAGACCTGAGCTGGGGCACCAAGCTTCAGAGAGGGTCTGGTCTGGTCTGGATGTGGGAGATTCCAGCAGGGATGGCTGGGGTCATCCTGTAGGGAAGAAATTCCTCCCTGTGAGCCTGCTGAGGCCCTGGCACAGGTTTTCCAGGGAAGCTGTGGCTGCCCCTGGATCCCTGGAAGTGTCCAAGACCAGGTTGGACAGAGCTTGGAGCCACCAGGGCTAGTGGAAGGTGCTTTTTGGGTTCAGGTGCAGATTTTCAAGAACACCCAAGGCCAGGAGCTCTGTCACAGCAGGCTGGGGCCAGAAATCCTGGAGCATTGAGGAAATCCTGCTGGAATCCCTCCCCTTTTCCCTGGTGCAGGACAGCAGAGATAAAAATGCAGATTTGGGCGTGCTTTGAGGGGCTGACCATTGAACAGAAAGTTTCACAATCCTGGTGGTGACCAGGTGCTCCCCTGGAAAGGAAAGCTCAGCTTTGGGAGACAAACCAGTGGGACAAACCTGGAGATGGGGATTCATTCCCACCCCCTGTCTCTGCCACCCAACTTTTCTTTTCAGCTGGGGTAGGAACAGAACACTCTCTTCATTCTGGAGTGATTCATATGTGAGTGCACTTGTGCTGTTGAGATGGTGCCAAATATCTTTCTTTCCCTCTGGAATCTCTACAGCAACTTCCAAACTCAGATTTTGAATTAATAGAAACAAAGCCTTTTGCAGTGGGAGCAGCACTCCTTGTATGACCAATAACACACGTGCAGTCTGTTTATTCTTCTTGGGCTCCATTTGTCCTGGCATTACCAAATGCCACTCCCAGCAGTGGCTGCCTTCACCAGAGTCATCCTCGGCAGAAAGTGGCAGCTTTTGGCAGCTGCTCAGCAGGGTTTTCCAGGGCTCTTGGCACCCTCTGATGGCCGATGGGCAGGGACAGCACCGGCACTGGAGCTTTCCTGAGGGCAGGAGTTAAGGGAATGGGATGCTGCCTTAAAGGAGAGTCACAGATGAAGTGGAAAGTGGTTTCACTCCATTTGTTGCCCGGGATTTCAGGCTGAGTGTTGTCTTCTTGACTGAGCACAGAAAAGGAGAAGAAGGAGATGCCTGTCACCAGCTGCTTGTTGTCAACAATTCCTGCAAAGCTGGAAAAGGAAGCTTGCAGCTAAACACAGCCCCACAGAGGGGACACTGGCTTTATCTGCCCTCTGAATGGGGGCAAAGCCCTGGGAGAGGAATGGGAAGGAAAGGAGAAGAGGAGGAAAGGGCACCCTGGACCTTGGAGAAGCCTGACCCAAGGGTGGAGCAAGGGATGGGAACAGGGAATTACTGTTCAGTTTGGCCTTTCTGTGGTGGGTTCCCCCCACAATTATTTTTCTTGCCTGAATCCCTACATATAAAATTGTAGCTTGGAAGAAGGCTGGGTTTGTGTCAGAGTGAGGAGCTGGGAGAGTCTGGTTCTAAGCCTTCCCCTGGTCCCAGGCTTGGGGAAGACTCCAGGAGAAGACTCCATCTCCCAAAAAAAGATGGCACAGCTCCCTCAGGAAGAGGGAATCAAGGGGATCACTCATGGAATTAAGCCAAGGGAGGGGCTGTGGCTCTGCAGTGTTTAATGAATTTAAGCCCTCTCAGAACAGTCTTGTTTGTCTTTCTATCATAAAGTCAACAGTTAATTAATAGTTTTAGCTGTGTTCTTGTGTGTGAAGTGCAGGACAGTAAAAGGAGACCTGGGTTAGGAAATATCCCTGTCTGTGCCAGGTTGGCTGTTGGGAGAGGGAGATTCCCTCAGCAGCCTCCACCTGCCATGGAGAATAAGATAAAACAGGAAAGAGGACACAGGTCCAGGAAACAGGACCACAAGGAGAAGCTCAGAGCATTGGGGCTGTTTGCTGTAGCAGAGAGGGCACTCAGAGCCTAATCCCAAAGGATTTTTTAGTGAGGAGTTGCCAGGAAGAGGATTATGATCTCTTTGTTTGCTGTGCCAGTAAGGGAGAGATCCAGCAGATTGTAGGGAAGCACATCCAGCTGCAAGGCTAATTATGCACTGGCAGGGCTTACCTGGAGAAAAAGATTCCAAGAACAAGTTCCATCAACTTCCAGGAGGAGACCGGGCTGTTGTTATCCAGTTGTAGGGAGGGAGCAGACGACTGAGTGATTTGTAATGATCAGTCACCCCAGCAAAGCCTCCCAGATCACAGCTCAAATGACCTTTCCCCAGTCCCTGCCCCAGTGCAAAGGTGCTCAGCACCCACCTTTGGTGACATTTACACCTCTGAATCCTCTGGCAGCTGTGTGATCCCCAGCCCCTGACCAGTCCTGCTGGCCAGTTACTGGTGATTGAGTTTGTCCCCAGCAGTGGTGCAGATGTTCCAGGAAAGCCCTGGGAGCAGGTGAGCACCCCAAGAGTGGGGTTGGTGTGGCTGTCCTTGTCCCTGTGCCTTTTATGCATTATTTTATATTTCATTTAATAGAATGTCCTTCACTTTATGTACATATACATTGCATGAATGACCCTCCTCCCCTGCTTAATTTAGTTTAATTCCTCTGTCTGCTCCACATGCACTGAATTACACACAAATTCCAATCCTCCACAGGCTTTTCCCTGCTAGTAAATCCAAGTGCATCCCGTGTGCAGTCACAGGAGCTGCTGGGTGTCCTGTGCCCTCCTCCTGTCACTTAATGCCATGGCATTTCCCAGGGCAGCAAGAAGGGAAAGAGCTTGCTTAGGCCTTTTCCTGCCAGGTGTAGTTTTGGGAGCTGAATTTTGCTTTCTGTGCCACTAGAGGGAAACCTGGGCCTTTGCATGGGAATAAAGAGAGGTGCAAGATGCTGGAATAGTGTGAGTGGATAAAACACAAACCAGTTTTGCTGTGTATCCCAGGCAGTCTCACTGTTGGGGTGAAAGATGTGTCGGTTCACACAAATTATCCAACTCCATGTTAATGTGCTGATGGATAAATCAGGATCCTGGGGACATGGTCAGTGGTGGCCTTGGCAGGGTTAGGGGTTTATCTGGATTATCTCAGAGGGCTTTTCCAGCCTTTATGGTTCTGGAAGACCTTTGGAAGAAAAGATACCAATTATTGGAGCAATGACAGGATCAGCACTGCAGGAAAGAGTCCCTGTCACAATTCAGCTGTGTGTACACATCTCTTTTTCCTGCTTTTAATAGTGGGACAAACAGTCATTACCAAGTGTCTGTTCTTTAATTGCTCCAGTAATATCCAGAAATTGTTTCCAGCAGCTCGGGCAGAGGACTCTGGGCGTTGTTAAAGAGGCTTGGAGGAAAGGCTGATTTTAGGATCATGGAATGGTTTGGGTGGGAAGGGACCCTAAAGCCCATCCTATTCCACCCCCTGCCATGCGCAGGGACACCTCCCACTAGCCCAGGCTGCTCCAAGCCCTGTCCAACCTGGCCTTGGCCGCTGCCAGGGATGGGGAGTCCACAACCTTCCCTTCCTTCATTTACCTTCCCCATGCTTGGGAAGATGAGCCTTCACATCAGTTTCTTGGTGTCTGGGTCTCTTCTGCTTGTGTTTAGGCTGTCCCACAATGAGCAGCATTATGAGATGCAGCTTTCCCAAGCATTTGATAGTTTTTTGTGGTTTTAATCTGGGTGAGACTGGCTGGGGGTGTTCAGTTGAGGCTCAGGAGGCTTTCCAGCCCAAGGCTGACCGGCTCTTCCTGCTGCAAATTCTCCCTGTGTTTGAGGGAGCCGTGGGAAGTCAGGTTGTCAGGGCAGGAGTCGCATGAGCAAACGGGAGGTAACAGATCTGTTCCCTTCCATTTTAAGAGTGACCTTTAATTCACCAGACTTTGCAAAATAGCTCCAGCAGGATCCTGCTGGAAGTTTGCCTCCAGAGCCCCAGCGTGCGGCCGGGCCTGGCACTGCCCTGCGGATCTGGGAAAACGCCGGAGCGGCGCATCCGAGCGGGGCTGGGCTGCTCCCACCTCCCTGCCCGAGGGAGATCCACACGGATTGATGCTGCTGGGCTCCATGGGATGGCTGGCAGCAGTGCCTGGGGCAACCAGGAGGTGACAGAGAAGACAGGAATCCTTTGCCAGCCTCGCAGCGAGGGACAGCAGCGTGGAATTGTGCGTTCTCCCTGACATTGATCCCCCACCGCAAGTGCGAGGACACGGCTTCAGTTACAGAAGGTGCAAGGAGCTATTTTTGGGTGTTCAACAGCTCCCCTGAACTCCTGTCTCGTAGGTGGGCCATTGCTGGGGGTTCATTTTGGCATATTTGCCTTTTTAAATGCATCTGTGTGAAAAAAGGACATGGAAGTCTCTCCCCTGCCTCTGCTGACGGTGCCAACAGCTCCTTACAGCGACCAGAAACCGGGAACCAGCGGCTTACGGAGGAAGACCTTTTACTTTGAATCCAAGCTGAACTATTTGCAGAATTTTATCCAGAGTATATTTTTTTCCATAGACCTAAGAGATCGCCAAGGAGCCTCTCTGGTGGTTGGAGGTGATGGGAGGTACCTCAATAAGTCTGCAGTGGAACTGATTGTCCAAATGGCTGCTGCCAACGGGGTTGGTAAATGTTAAAGGGCTGAATTCCTGTGGGGTGTGGCTGAGAAATGCAGAAATCCATCAGAAATTAGGCACTGTGAGATTTGATTTCCCCAAAGGCTTTATTCAACTGCTAACAGTGATGTTTTTAATAGCAGATCAGTTTGGGAGTAGAGAAATTACTGGTTTTTCACTCTAAGTGTTGCAGTTGGGCAGAGAATACACGTGGAGAAAGGAAAAGAAATTCTGCCCGGGGTTTGTGTTTGTGTTCTTGTTTTGTGCTTTGACATGCCCCAAGCTGTTTGCACCTGTGGATTTTTCAGTCTTTCCACAAGAATATAAACCCCTGATACTGTTCAGAAATGAAGTAACAGGGACAGCCACCAGAGTGGCAAAGGAGAAGGAAGAACCATGTTTTGCCTTTCTCACCAGGTGTAAGTTGTGGCTGTGGGATAAATGCTCAGGGAGCCTTTGAAAATTGATATGAGAGTCAGCAAGTGAGTGACAGCCTTTATAGGGAGCTCAGTTGTGCTGGAATTCTGTGTTTTGGAAGCAGAGCAAGAGGCTTGTGTGTTTGTGGTAGATCATGGTTCATGCACTGGCTTTTTGTCTTTGTTTCCTTCTGCTTTTTAAGAAGAAAAGGCTCTGCTGTCTGTCCTGGATCTCTTAGTGCAGAGCAAACTTTGTGCAAAGGGACCTGGATTTTAGGAATTTGTTTGACAAAAAACCTGACTTGGACAATGTAATCAATAGTGAATGGGAAAACAAGAGGAGAGAATTTTATTAATTTAATTTTAAAATCAACCTATTTTCCAACTTGTGGGGGGAAAAGAAAATCTTCAGGCATTGCAAATTAATGTCTTCCTTTGAAATCAGTGTACGGGCTGAGCAGAAGAGCTGGAAAATGTGCACAGAGCCAGACTTGGAGGGCCTGACACCAGGACAGATCTGCTGGGGAGGGGGAGATCAGGCTCATCTTCACCAGCTCAGACTTTTCTCTCCAGCACTGGGCCCAGGTCTGCCTAAATAATGGGATTTAGGGGGTGGTTTGGGTATTTTCCATGAATTTTTCTCCTCAGTCTGGCTGGTGCCTGTCAGTGCTGTGCTCGTGGTGCTCTGGGTGTGAGATTGGTGGCTTGGGCACCTCTCCAGGGTGGGCAGGGGACACCATGGAGCTGCAGCCACCAACTTCCATGGCCTGGAACAGCTGTTCCCAGTGTCCCTGGGGGGAGGAGAGGCTGCAGGAGGGCCCTGTGTGCATCCTAATGGGGCTTTCAGTAAAACCAGGCTGGAATTATTGCCTGGATGGTTTTGAAGTGCTGTAACCCAAACTTTGCTGCACAAAGTGGGTCTGTTTCGAGAATTCCATGAAAGGTGTTTCTCCATCATTGCAGCCTGAGGTTTTCCTCATAAGAAATTCCACAGACTCAAAGAGGATTAAGTGTAAATCATTCAGCACTTTGTTACACTGAGCAACCTTCCCCAGTGGTTACCACAAAGCATTTAGCATTGGATGGGTGGGGAGTGGCAGCTGAAAACCTCTGGAAGCCAAGGAGGACCCAAATCACAGAGCAGCTCACATGGAGATGAGTGTTTCTTCCTTTCCTTCCTTGCTGTGGGGAAAAGCTGCAGTTCAAGTGTGCAGGGAGGGCAAGGACAGGGGATTTGATGTGTTCATCCAGCTCTCCTGCAGCTGCTGCCTGCTCTGGCGGGGAAAATCCCTTGTTTTCCCGTCCTCTGCAGCATCCCTGGGGCACTGATGATCAGGGGTGCTGCAGAACGTGACCCTCAGAGGGAAGCTGGGGAGCAGGAGGGGAAGTTTTGGAGAGGAGCTTCCTGGAGGTCCTGTGAATTCTCAGGGCAACTGAAAAGGAGCAAGGTTTGGAGACTGGAATAAAGCACAGGACAAGGTGTGTCTGAGAATGGGGAAAAAGCAAACCCTGTGGAAGTTGGGCTGCTTCAAATGAAACGTGAGGTGCAATAAATGAGTGATCAGTGTGTGGGCACAGTCAGGGCTCCAGGATGAGCTGGTGTGGGCAGCTGCAGGCAGGGCCCTCACTTGGGGTTTGTAAAGTGCTTTTCCACATCTCTGCTGTTATTTGCTAGAGGTGCAGCTCTGCCAGCAGCTGGGCTGTGACAGCTGGACCATGCTATAAGTGATGGCAGCGAGGCTGGGGCTTAGCACCTGGCAGTGCCAGGGGACAGGAATCACAGCCATCCCATGCCCTTGGCTCAGCACCCACCACGGCTTGGGAATGCTCCTCTTGATTCCTGCTCCAGCTTGTGATTGAATGAAATCCCTCCTCTTTTCCCACTCTGTTCTGGGTCTGACCCCCTCAGCTGGTGCAGAGGAGTCTGGTGTGGTTTTAAATCCTGTCACCTCATTTGGGGGCTGTGGGAAGGAGTGTGTTCTTCCAGGGAATTATCCACCTCCTGGTTTATTGGGTTCTGATGCTGATGTATTGCTCAGCACAGTGTTCTGGATCCAGTCTCTGTGATATCCCTGAATTTATGGGAAGGAGGTGTGCTGCCCGCTGCGAGGAAGAATCTGCAGCTGCTCCCAGGGTGTTCAAGTTTTGTGTTCTTTTGGCTTCTCTCTGCCCCATTGTGTGTTTTGAAGGCAAATTTCGGGACCATAGCCAGAGGGAATGCTGGTTTTTTGTGGTATTTAGTGCCTGTGGAGAGCTCAGCCCCTCAGTACATCCATGTGCAGCATTGTCATGGGTCTGTTTTTTGTCTCGTGGGGAATTCCATGGCAAACTAAAAGTGACTTCTCTCTCTAAATGAACTAATGAAAGACTATTTTATAGGTGGTAACCTGACCAAGAGTTCCAAGTTTTATCTCTGTACGTTGTATGTGAGAAGGGAAAAGAAGCTGTTGGGGGAGAGGGAAGTGTTTTGGAGGTTTTATTCTGATTCTTATTAATTTTTTTTCTCTTGTAGTTTTGTTAATAAACCTGTCTTTATACCTTTGAAGTTTGGAGCCTGCTTCGCTTTTCTCTCTTAGTCCTATCTCACAGCAGAAAAAGAGTAAATAATTCTAGGAGACACTCAAACCACTACACTAATTTTGGGAAACACGAATTGGCCAACACGAAACCACTACAGGCATCCACAGAGGAAAATGCTCCAACACAGCGGGGTCGGACGCTCCGTGGGCAGCTCTGGCAGGAACAGGGCTGTGCTTTACCTGCTGGCAGAGTTTGGGGTTTGGGCTGGCCTTGGGATTCGCCCTCACAGAGCTTTGCTCTGCTCCTGCCCTCTCAGATCGGGCGCCTGGTGATCGGGCAGAACGGGATCCTGTCCACGCCGGCCGTGTCCTGCATCATCCGCAAGATCAAAGCCATCGGGGGCATCATCCTGACCGCCAGCCACAACCCCGGCGGGCCCAGCGGCGACTTCGGCATCAAATTCAACATTGCCAACGGAGGTCAGTGCTCACCCCGGGCCGTGAGTTCGATCCCCACACAGGGCACCGTTTGTGACTGTTTGTCTTCTTCTCCCTGCCAGAGTCGGGGTTAAAGCGCTCGAGAGACGAAGTTCGTGTTCGGACTCTGATGTTTATTAATTCTTATCTCTGTACAGTCTCACAAGCCATGTCTTCTGCTATGCTCTAACTAACAAGGGTGCAAAATGGCTGTCTCTCTCTCTCTACAAAGCCTTTTCAAGGACAAATTGTCCAATTGTGAACTAACAGCTGAATTATTTTTATTTATAATCCAGTTACTAACCCCCCGTGGTCAGCAGTGCGGACCTCACTAACCTCAGGAAACCACCCAAACCCGTGAATAAAGTTAAAAAGACAAGCCCAGTCAATGCCCCAAAACCTCCATCTTGCCTTCCACACATTATATTCAAAACCTTAAACTCCAAGTTTTCCACCCTGTGACATTACACACTTTTATTCCAACTACACACCCACAATCCCAGTGCTATCACTCAGTTTTGGAAGCCTTCTCCACAGCCTCAGGTCAAGTGCAGTGTTTTCTTGGGGGTCAATGCCTGACAGCACAGAAAGCCCAAAATTCTCAGCTTCCAGGGTTCCAACAGGTCAGGGCACTCCCCGCTTTATTTTTATTACTATTATTATAATTTATTTCTTGTGTCCCCCCGAGAATCCAAATTTCTGTTCGTATCCCAGGAATCAGTGCCCTGAGCAGTGGTTTCCCTGATGGAGCAAGTGATGCTCTGCTCCCCCCTCATTCCATGGTGCTCCTCTCCCAGGAGGGAATTCCCAGCCCAGGTCTTTGCTGTATTTCTGAAGTTCACTCCTCTTGCAGTTGGATTCTTTAACATCTTCCCCTTGCCCACTTCGTTTTGCAGGTCCTGCTCCTGAAGCCATCACGGATAAAATTTTCCAAATCAGCAAGAAAATTGAGGAATATGCAATCTGCCCAGACCTCCAGGTGGATTTGGGCACCATTGGGAAGCAGCAGTTTGACTTGGAGAACAAATTTAAGCCATTTACAGGTAAAGAAATGTTCTTCCTCTTGGCAAGGGTGAGGAATTGTGGTGGTTCTGTGGCCATTCTGACCTCTCCTTCTCATCTGTTGGATAATCCCAGGGAGGACATTGCTCCTGGCATTTATTTATTTGTTGATTTTTGATTTATTTAACCAAAAATATTTATTTTTAATTTTCTGTCATACAGAAGTTTCTACTTCACTAGCAAAATCTTGATCCATCAAACTTCCCTAAAATCAAAGGCGGTTTTTTCTGCAAGACAAACATGTATTTGAAAACAGAAAAATGCAGTTAAAGTGTATTTTCCTAACTAAAAATTACAGAGTTTAACCTTTCAACTGATTTTTTCCCATGGTTTCACATATAAAAGTTCTCCCTGTAAGTGGGAAATCTGTTACATTTCACACATGACTTTTTTCAGTCAGCAGTGAAATATGAAAATAAGTTAAAAAAAGACTTTTTAAAAATACTGCAAGTATTTTTTTTACCAACTCCTGGTGCTTATAATTAACAAAGAAATAAGTTAAAAGATAATAAAAGTTGGTATTTCTCTCAGTCCCCATTCCTTTCTAGTGGGAATTTTATGCTATATTTTGTTTTTACATTGGCTGCAAAGGTGCAACTTTTTGAACTATTAAGTTCACACTTCCCATTGACTTTGGTGGAAATTAAAGATCTGATTTTATATACATATTTTTAAACTTAAGCAAAGTGGGATTGAGCCCTCTTGAAGGAATTCCAGGGAGCCTTAACTGGGAACGGAGTTTGCCTTAAGGATTTTGTTGATCCATTTGTGACCCGATTAGCAGTGAGAGCCTGTAATTAAATTCCTAATTTAGGCCCATTATTCCTGCCCCTATTCTGATTCTCTGGGGTGTTCAAGGGCTTTGTGCTGAGCCCTGGCTCTTGGCTCTGAGGACCCTCAGCACAGCAGCAGGACTTGGTTATCACAATTCCAGGCTGGGAGGGTTGATCCTTGTCTCTTTCTGTTCCCAGTGGAAATTGTGGACTCTGTGGAAGCCTATGCCAACATGCTGAGGAATATCTTTGACTTCAAAGCCTTGAAGGAGCTGCTGTCAGGGAAAAACCAGCTCAAGATTCGCATCGATGCCATGCACGGGGGTAAAAAGGGCTGGGCTTGGGGCACCGTGGGGTCAGGTGGCCTTGGGGGTTTGTCACAGGAAATTTTCTCTGGAATTTATATTGCAAGTTTGGGGTTTGGCTTGTAGCATACGGGGTTCTTCTTTTCGGGAGCAAGCTTTTTATGTCTTGTGTTATTTTCTTTTGTCAAGCGTTGTGTTTTGGGGATTGGAACGAACTGATCTTTAAGGTCCCTTCCAACCCAAACCACTCTAGGATTCTGTGAAATGTTTCATGCAATCCTGAAACAGTTTTGGTTGGGAGAGACCTTAAAGCTCATCCAGTGCCACCCCTGTCGTGGGCAGGGACATCTTCCACTAGCCCAGGTTGCCCCAAGCCCTGTCCAGCTTGGCCTGGGACACTGCCAGGGATGGGGTGGATTTTGATGTGAGCTCCTAAACCACAAAGCACCTCAAGTGACCCAAACTGAGCAGCCTGAGGTGGGTGGTGCCATGGCTGGGCCAACTCCTTCCTCTCTGTTTTGCCGAGACAGTCGTGGGCCCTTACGTGAAGAAGATCCTGTGTGAGGAGCTGGGAGCCCCAGCAAATTCAGCTGTGAACTGCACCCCCCTGGAGGACTTTGGGGGCCACCACCCTGACCCCAACCTGACCTACGCTGCTGACCTGGTGCAGACCATGAAGACAGGAGAGTACGACTTTGGAGCTGCCTTTGATGGAGACGGGGTAAAGGAGCTGCTCAGAATTCCCCTTCTTTCCCTCTAACCAGCTCTGGGGACTGAGGTGCACCTCTTCACTCATGATTCCAGAGGAGAGAGGGAGAGAAGTGAATCACTCACTGCAGTTTGCCACCACAGAAATAGTTGGATACTATTATGTCAGTAAGCCCAAACTGTATTTAAATATCTTTAAAGCTGTGAAAAATCAGCAGGAAGGTGAAACACTATGGGTGGAGCTGCTGCTGCGTAACTTCTTCAAAGCTCCGTGTTTATTTCAGAAATCCTCTGGGAATTGTTGGGTTTCTGGGCCGAGCAGGGAGCTGAGCTGTGCCTGTGCTGTCTTCCCCAGGACCGGAACATGATTTTGGGCAAGCACGGCTTCTTCGTCAACCCCTCCGACTCGGTGGCCGTCATCGCCGCCAACATCCTCAGCATCCCCTACTTCCAGCAGACCGGGGTCCGCGGCTTCGCCCGCAGCATGCCCACCAGCGGGGCCCTGGACAGGTAACAGGGCAGGGCACGGGACAGGGAGCCTGCCTGGGACAGGGATGGCCCTGCCTGGGACAGGGATGGCCCTGCCTGGGACAGGGAGCCCTGCTTGGGACAGGGATTTCCCTGCCTGGTACAGGGAGCCCTGCCCGGGACAGGGATGGCCCTGCCCGGGACAGGGATGGCCCTTTCACACAATCACTGCGTTGGAAGGGACTCCAAGATCAAGGAGTCCAACCCACCCTAACACCTCAGCTAAACCCCGGCACCCAGTGCCACATCCAGTCTTTCTTTAAACACATCCAGGGATGGCGACTCCACCACCTCCCCAGGCAGACCATTCCAGTACTTTATCACCCTTTCTGTAAAAAACTTTTCCCTAATATCCAACCTGTGTTTCCCTTGGTGCAGCTTGAGGCTGTGTCCTCTCGTTCTGTCAGTTCCTGGAGAAAGAGACCAACCCCACCTGGGCACAGCCACCTTTCAGGGAGTTGTAGAGAGTGATAAGGTCATCCCTGAGTCTCCTTTTCTCCAGGCTGAACAACCTCAGTTCACTCAGTTGTTCCTCACAGGGTTTGTTTTCTAAGCCCCTCACCAGCCTCGTTGGCTCCCCTGGACGTCTCAGTGTCCTTCCTAACCTGAGAGGTCAGAGCTGGACACAGCACTCAGTGTCCTTCCTAAACTGAGGGACAGAGCTGGACACAGCACTCAGTGTCCTTCCTAACCTGAGAGGTCAGAGCTGGACACAGCACTCAGTGTCCTTCCTAACCTGAGGGACAGAGCTGGACACAGCACTCAGTGTCCTTCCTAAACTGAGGGGCAATCACTTTCCTGGGATTTCACCTGGATCTGTCCTGTGTGTTTGGCCTGGTGAGGAGTGCCAGGACAGCATTGAGGTTTAGTGGATTAAAGCCTGCCTGGGGACATGGCAGAAGCGAGGTTTAGTGGATTAAAGCCTGCCTGGGGACATGGCACAGCTTGGCTCTTTCTCTTCCCTACAGATAAGCCCAAACAATGACTCTCCCCACCCTTCCTTTCCTTAATTTTGATAGTGATGCTTTCTTGGTGAAATGCTTTGAGATCTGCACCTTAAAATTGCTTTGAAGAGCTGTGTGTTTGTTCTGTAAATGCACACCTCACCCATCTCCCAGACAGCACACTGGGATGAAATAGAGGGGTTGTACCAAAGCTGTGGCATTCCCTGCCTTCAGTGGCACCCCAGGAGAGCTGCTGATCCCATTTCCCCTGGGAGCACCGAGAATCCAGGGATGTGACTTGGCCTTCTTACCTTGGCAGGGTGGCCCAGGCTACAAAGATTGCTTTGTATGAGACTCCAACGGGCTGGAAGTTCTTTGGAAACCTGATGGATGCGAACAAACTGTCTCTGTGTGGAGAGGAAAGTTTTGGGACTGGTAAGTCAGCATTCCCAATACACCCATGATGGTATTGTTCCTCCTCTCAGTGGTTTATTCTTTAGAGCTTGGGATTTCTCTTTCATCTGCAGTTGTTAATACTCGTAAAATATTGAAATATAAAAAAAGCTTGGAGAAATTAGTGTGGAAATGAACACAAATGTTTTGTGAGGTAGGAGCTCCTTCTCCTCAGGTTCTCCAGGAAGGCACGTGCAGATAGGCAGGAAGTTTGGGGGCCTCTTTAGTAGCCCGGTCACTGAGTCTGTGGGGATTAAATGCAATGCTAAATGTATTTTTCAACTCTTGGTGGCCAGGAAAACCTTCTCAATGTTTTCATTTCTGGAAAGAAATACGGTTTGGAGGATGGAGTTTTATTAGGGAAGGTTTCAGGTCACTATTAAATCTCTGAGCTTAATAGGGCCCTCATTTTCCTGTTCTGAAAACAAGGTATGATTTATAAAGTTTAAATTAACACTTGCCTTTGAACAGTCTAAGTGAGTTACTGAGAAACAAAGGGAACATCACAAGGAATTTACTGGGGGTGTGCAGGGAAGTTGATGGGAGCAGGATTTGCTCCAGGTGCTCAGGACAGTCAGGGTTCCCTGGAGGTCTCTGCATTCCCTGAGCTCTGCCTGGCATCTCCCCCGTGGTTTTGTGTCCTGCCTCTGGAAATGGGACCTTCCCTGCAGGCAGGGCCCTGAATCAGCACCTGATTCCTGCACAAAGGCTGAGTTTTACCTGGTCTGAGTTGTCCCAGAGATGTTTTTTCCTGTTCCCTAAGGATCTCTGGTGAGATTTGCAAGGCACAAGATCCTGAGGGAATTTCTCACTCAAACCTTGTGTGTTTTCATTCCACCACCCCAGAAAAACCTTTTGGCTTGTGTGTGGATGCCTTAAACCCCCAAATACCTGGAGTGAAGTGCTTTGTGGAGCTGGGATGCACAGCTTGACAGGAAAGGATTACCCCAGCTTTCCTGTGGCTGAGGAAATGGGATCACAGCTCTGGGGGAGAGCAGGCTGCTGTGGGGCTGAGCAGTCTCCAGGGGCAATATTTTTGCAGTCAGATATTATTCTGATATGTGGGACTGGGATTTGGCTGTGCCTTGGAAGGAAAGGTGAATTTCAGGGAACCTGGTATCTCTGTAAAGAAATCATGAAGTAAATAATGAGTAAAGAAAGATTCTGGAGTTTTGCCCTGAATTATTTCAGCATGTGCTGAGTTTATATCCTGGGCCTTGGCTAATGAGAAGGCACTGGTGCTTCAGGAGATAAATAAAACCAAAATCCTGGAGCTGCTGATGGGAGATGATCTCAAATGAGCAGCTCCCCAAAACTGTTTCCTTTCACCTTTGTGTGAGCAACAAGCTCAGTTTCTCTCCATCCCCCAGCAGGTAAGGGACTGCCTCCCAAATCAAAGTGATTCCAGTGGCAGCAGAGGCTGAGAGGTTTGGGATTTTGGCCAGGCAGCAGCACATCCAAGGGGTGGGAGCTGAAGCAGTTTGGGGGAACAGGTTGGGAAAGGGCTCAGGAGTGTTGGACTCCCCTGGAAAGCAAAGGGGTTTGTCCATGTGGCAAATGCACTTAGGAAGGCAAAAGGAATGACAAGGGGTGAGGAGGGTTGGTTGAGAGGAAGTTAATGAGGAGTTGTTTGGAGCTGGACAGAATGGGAGTGTTGAAGGGGAGAGAGGTGAAGGAGCAGCCAAAAGACCCAGTAAAAATTGAAACAAACAGTGAGGCGGTGGGACTGGAGTCCAGCAGCAATTAGAGTAATGGGACATGACAGAATTCCTGCTTGCTTCCTTGGGTATTTTATTCCAGCAATAAGTTGATACATCACATGGGACTGGTGTTTATTTAGCATTCCTCTCCATCACCTCTGCCCAGCTCTCTCCACTGTGAGGGACCGTGGGGATAATTTATGGCCACATCCACAACAGTGGGATTTGTGCAAAGCACCACGTAACCCCTGCCCTGCCCCCAGCCCTTCCCAGAGGATTCCCACTCTGGCACTCCTTCAGAGGGTGGCATGGCAGCTCTGGAGTGCTCCTGGGTTTTCTTCAATGCCTGTTTGGAGGTTTTCTAGAGTGGGAAAGAGAAAACTTTGCATCTGTGGGGCACAGGGTGGAACTGGCACGCCAGAGGCACCGAGTGTGGGCTGGGTGTGTTCTGGGCCACCTGACCCCATTTAATTTGGGGGCTGTGTAAGGTCCAGCACCTCTCAGGTTTCCCAAGGGGTCAGTGCAGTGTGATCCCACTGTGCTTCCAGGGCGAGGCTGGGCTGGCTCTGCCTGCTTCCTGCTCTCCTTGCAGTGCCAGCTTTGGGGGAATCCACAGTGAGAGGCAATGGGCACAAACTGAGGCCCGGGAAAGTCCACCTGAACACGAGGAAGAACATCCTTCCTGTATGGGACAGATTGCCCAGAGACGTGTGGAGTCTCCCTCGCTGGAGACAGTCAAAAATCTGGATGCAGTCCTGGGCCCAGGGTTGGCCCTGCTGGAGCAGGGAGGTTGGACCAGATGCCCCTGTGGTCCCTTCCAACCTAACCCATTCTGGCATTCTGTGAATCCTCCTTTAGCCAAGAGAGGGGCTTTTCCAGCCCCCAGTGAGAGCAGGCTGGAAGCTCTCTTGGTCTCTGCAGGTGGATGGAGCCTCTCCTTGCCCTGCTGTTGCCAGCCCCATGGCTGGTGCTCCCTGCTCTGCTGCTCCTCTCCCTGTTCTGAGGTGATTTCGGGGTTGTTGGGGATCAGCTCCTCAGGAGGACTGACTTTCCCCTTGGTGCTGGGCCAGGAGATGATCCCAGGGTGCTCCTTGGCAGACAGGACAGGACAGCTGCCGAGGAGTTGAAGTTCTCCTTGTTGATGTTCTCCTTCCCAAGCTGCTCCTTCGCATTCGCCTTTTGTTTTTTATTTGATGCCTTTTTTACCGTGCATTCCCTGTTACTTCCTTGGGAACAGAGTAAAGGATGTGTGAACAAGTGTGTGTGTGTGTTAAAAGATGCCGAGTGTTTCATTTGGGCTGGAGCTGGAGCAGATGAGATCCTGACACATCTTAACGATGCAGCAGGGATGGAGCTCTGGAAATGCTTCCCATTTGCGAGCTGCCAGGGGGATGGGGGAGAGGAGAGGAGGTGGGGACTGTGGTGTGAGAGGAGTGGGAATTGTGTCCGTGCTGTGGCTGCCCACAGGCTCCGACCACATCCGAGAGAAGGACGGGCTGTGGGCAGTGCTGGCCTGGCTCTCCATCCTGGCCGTCCGCAAGCAGAGCGTGGAGGACATCATGAAGGACCACTGGCAGAAGTACGGCAGGAACTTCTTCACCAGGTGGGGAAAGAGCTCCTGACACCTCCATCCCCTGGCCTGTGTCAGACCAGAGCCCTGGTGGCACCGCTGGGTCACCGTGGGGCTGTTCCTGTGTCACTCCATTGCTGTTTGTCCTGCAGTAATTTAAAACTCCCCAAGCATGGGGATTCACCATAACCCTTTGTGGTGTGCAGCTTTGGGTTGTTACTCCAGACGTAAATCTGGGACCAAAGTCTGGACATTTTATACATGCAAAGCACCTTTTTTATCCTTTAATTGAGATTTTTTTCCTTCAAGTGTCATTTTTGCCATGAGATCAATATTCTTGAGATCACACATACACAATTTGTGATATCTTCAGTGACAGCAGCAGCTCACAGAATGGATGCCCAGCCCCATGGCTGTTATTTACCTGGTTGATTTCCTGTCCAGTCCCCAAATACTCAAATTTAAACTGCAGTAGACATGGAAGATGGCAAGGGAAGGAATGAGAACTAGCCTGCACACAAGCAGAGGTGGGAACACTGTGAAAGCATTAGGCAGAAATCTTTCAGCTTGGAAGATCTATGTGAAAATTCCAGCTCAAATTGCCAAGTGAAAGAACTTGCCTTTCCTTTGTTTTTTTTTTTCTCCTCCCCCCCCCCCCCCCCCCCACTCACCACAAAGCCAGCACACATCTGAGGCATGGAAACCTGGGGAGAAATGCCAAAGTCTAGGATAAAAAGGCAACCTTTTAGCACTCCAGGTATGTGTGCAGAGCACGCTGAGTGCGGGGGTAGGCGGGTCAGGCGCAAACAGAGCGGCACAAATCCCACTGGCAGTGGGAACACGGAGTCTGGGATCCTGGAGTGGGCTCCAGCCGCTCTCTGCTGCCTCTCCTACCCGGGCAGGGACATCAAAGCTGGCACTGGATATTTTCCTGGTGCAGTCACAGCTGCAGTTTGCTGTGGGGATGCACTGAGGGCGTTCACAGTAACCATGAGGGAGCTGGTGGGGTGCTGTGGGCAGAACTGCAGGAAATTCTTGGCAGTCAGTTGGATCTTGGCCCTGGCCCTCGGTCTGTGATACTCGGTGTGAGACAGCACTTTGTGCTCTCATCTCCTGGCACCAAATGCCTGTGATATGCTGTGCTGTATCCTGAGGATCTGTGTGGGTGTGGCTGTAGCACTGCACACGGATCCTCTTCTCTTTTCATAGAGTCCCACACCGGGTTGGGTTGGGAGGGACCTTAAAGCCCATCCAGTCCCTCCCCTGCCATGGGCAGGGACAGCTTCCACTATCCCAGGCTGCTCCAAGGCCCATCCAGCCTGGCCTTGGACACTTCCAGGGATGCAGGGCCAGCTTCTCTGGGCAATGTGTTCTGGTGTTTTTATGTGTCTTTTCTGCCTGTCCTCCCCTCCAGGATGGGAGCAGAGAACACCCACAGAGCTCGAGAAGGGCATCCCAAAGCATCACAACCCACTGCACCCTCCCCTCCCTAATCCCTGTGTGTGGTGCTGGCTGCAGGTACGACTACGAGGAGGTGGATGCAGATGCTGCCAACAAAATGATGAAGGATTTGGAGACGGTGATGTTCGACCGCTCCTTCGTGGGGAAGCAGCTGTCAGGCGGGGACAAAACGTACACGGTGGAGAAAGCCGACAACTTCGAGTACAACGACCCCGTGGATGGCAGCGTCTCCAGGAACCAGGTGGGCACAGCCTCGCCTGGGCTGAGCTGGGAGTGTTTTCCCCA
This sequence comes from Nicator chloris, assembly GCA_013400495.1. Classification (NCBI taxonomy): domain Eukaryota; kingdom Metazoa; phylum Chordata; class Aves; order Passeriformes; family Pycnonotidae; genus Nicator; species Nicator chloris. Next base: position 542,148 of record WAAE01003445.1, on the reverse strand, counting down.
TGTCCTGTTTGCATGAAGAGCAGTGGGTTGGGAGTGCTGTGTCTGGCTGAACTGTTCCCAGTTCTCCAGTGTGGGTTATTACGGACATTATTCCCTCTGGGAGCGGGGAGAGGGTAACACATAACCTCCCTGAAGAGGAGGGATGGTGCAGCCACGCTGGGAATCATGGAAAACACCTTGGCTAGCCATGAGCACAGAGCTGAGAGGCCCTTCCCTCCGTGTCCCCGAGCAGGGCCTGCGGCTCATCTTCTCCGACGGCTCCCGCATCATCTTCCGGCTGAGCGGCACCGGCAGCGCCGGGGCCACCGTGCGCCTCTACATCGACAGCTACGAGAAGGATGCTCAGAAGATCAACCAAGACCCACAGGTGGGTGCTGCACCTCAGTCCTGCCACTGCTGGCTGCCAGAGCTCTGCCCTTTCTTAGCCCTGCTTTGTTTGGAGATGTGTGGAGGTGCCAGGAATTTTGGGAGCCAGAGGTTTGGTGTCTTTCATCCCAGGATAAATAGGATTATTAAAGAAAAGCTCAGTGTGGGGCAAGTATTCCTGGGAATCCCTCACAGCTGCCTCTGCCACAGCAGAGTTTTCCTCTCTGTGTTACCCCTGTGCCTGCTTTAAAAAAATCAATGACATCACAGGCTGCAGCTGTACCTAAGGTGAGACTGTCCTGTTCTGCACTGAGTTCAGTAAATGTTCTGCAACATCATTTACAAATGCTGCTGAGCTCTTGTAGGCGCTGGAGGAAAAGAATCCTCCTCTCATATTTAGGTTAGCTTGGATATGAGAAAAGAGTTTTTCACATTTTCACAATATGGTTGGACACTGGACAGGCTCCCCAGGGAATGGGCACAGCCCCAAGCCAGAGCTCCAGAAGCGTTTGGACAATGCTCCCAGGGACAGGGTGGGATTGTTGGGGTGTCTGTGCAGGGCCAGCAGTTGGACTCCATGGTCCTTGGGGATCCTTCCAACTCAGGATGTTCTCTGATTCTGTATTCCCCAGCAAAATACTCTGTGGGCTCTTTGTGCCTAACTTACTGTGCCATAATTGACAAAAAGACTGCAAATCCCCCATTCTGAGAGGGGAGGGAACTTAGGATTGACCTAAATCCTGTGCTGATGTGGAGTTTGGGATGCAGCACAGGGAGGGTGGCGGCAGCCCCACTGGAGCTTGGGATTTTCTCTGAGCACTGCATCCCTGTCACTGGTCCCAGAGCTCAGGTGGTGAGCCCAAAGCAGCCTTTGGTCAGGAGAGCTGAGCTCTGGGTGTCCCGGCCTGGCCTGGGATGTGGCATGGGAAGGCTGCATGTGCTGCTCTGCAGTTCTGAGCCCTCTTTTCCTCCCTGCAGGTGATGTTGGCACCTCTCATTTCCATTGCACTGAAACTTTCCCAGCTGCACGAAAGAACCGGCCGCGCGGGGCCCACCGTCATCACATAGAGCCACGCCGTGCTGGAGCGTGCCCTGGGGCAGGCACTCAGCCCAGCCCCTTCCCTTCTCACATTGGCACTAAAAGAGGAATATTGATTTTCTCCCTGTATTTAAGAACACTGTTTTGCTGCTAAGATTAGCCAATAAACCCCAGCCCTCAGCACCCCTTGTCCTCTCTGCTGCCTCTCTTTGTCCCCAGCGCTGCCCTCGGGTTGGGTGTGGTGCTCCTTACACAACCTTTGGGGCAGCACGTGGACTCCTGGCTTTTCCTTAAACAACAGGCTCTAGGAATAACAGACACACTGAATTCTTCAATAATTCACAAGCCTTTTTTACTGTCTTGGAAACTTTCCTGGGAAAGAAGCACAAATACTTTATCCGGGTTTGGATGAGCTTGTTTGGTTGGAGGTGGACAGTAAGAGCCTTGGAATAATCAGATTTGCAGGCATTAATGTGCAATATCTTACCCAAGGGCACAGAGAGGGTCACTTTGGAGACAGCTGTAGCTTGGTTTGATGTTAGGGCTGTGCAGCTGCACCTTCCTGCCCTTTTCCTGGAAAAATTCACATTAGTGGGATGAGTTTAAGTCCTGTCCCCTGTTGTTTTGCGTGCCTTTGTCACCCAGACTCTGCGGTCCCCATGTCCCATCTCACCTTCTGGCCAAGGCAGAAACTTAGGCCAGGTCCCTGGGCAGGCCTGAGGGAGCAGCTCTATTATTCAGGAATGTGGAACATCCCACCCTCCTCCCGACCTGCCCAGCACCACATCCAGGGGAGACTGGATGTGCTGACAAAAGGCTTTTTATCTCACCTGTGCACAGGTGAGGGGTCTCTGCTGCTCCATCTGCACTGACAGTTCTGCTGAGGGAGCTGCTCTGCTGTGGGGTGGATAAAAACCCTCAAAAACCAGCTGCAAATAAGTCTAAAAGCCTTGGTAGGACCCAGGAAGAGCCTGTGCCTGAGGCTGGGAGAGCTGTGTTCCATGCCGTGGTCCTGTGCCTGCCCAGTGCTTCCCTTGGCAGGATGGTTCCAGAGGTTTCCCTCAAAGCTGGCTGCAGAGCACTACACCAGGAAGCTGGGATTAGTGGGGGAAAACCAATTTGGCTGCTCTAATTTGCCTTTCAAGCATTGTGTGAACAAGTGACCCTGGAGTTTATGGTTGGCCTCTTGTTAAAGCAGGTCAAAATTGGGTTCCTCCTAATGGAACTGTGAGTGGTTTTCAGTCAAAGTGTGCTAAAAGCTGCTCTCTGCCCATCCTGGTGCTGACTGGTGCTAACAGCTCGCTGGTGACACACAGCTTTCCTCTCCTGGGAAAATGCAGGAAAAATTTCAGCACCTTCAGAATGAGAGGCAAAGTTTCCTGTGCTCTCATGGCTTTATCTGAGCTCAGTTCCTCCAGCTGCTCCTTCCCACCACACCTACAGGAGCTGCCAAGTAGAGCCCAAACTGCTTCCCCTGTGACAATTTGTGCCTGTGCAGCCCTTGCCTCTCTGGCTCATGGGGTTTGGAGCTTTGTGCCATGGGGAAATGTTCTTACAACTCCCTGACAGGACACTGGAACCAGGTGGGGATTGGGCTCCTCCCTGACTCCGGCGACTTGGCAAGAGGNTGGGGAAGCCTGGCTGGATTTGTCTGGGTCACTGAGCAGGATGCAGCCCTTGGCAGCTGCCCCAGTGCCAGCACGCCCCTGACTGCACAGCACATGCAGGGAAAGTGGCTGTGGTTCAGAACAGCTGCTGCAGCTCCAGGTAGGGGAGACTCCCGAGGTTCGGTTAGTCCTGATTCTCTCAGGAAATCCACTTTCACCCCTGGGCTGGATCCTGGTGGATCCCTTCCAGGTCAGGGACAGTGCAGGAACAGGGGAGCACAGTCAGTTCCTGCAGCACTTGACGGGCTGCCTTTGCCAAAGCCGTGGCCACAGAGGGGTTTACAGAGACTCGGCCCCTCTGCAGATGGAGATTTGCAGGAGAAATGACTCCTGCTCTTTCTCTGCCCCTCTCCAGGCCAAAGCTCAGGACTCCTGTCCCAGAGGAGCCCGATGAGATCCAGATGTCTCAGCTGTAGCGTTGTAACCTTTACGTAAGGCAGGATCTCATTTCTGGGCGCAGTTTGCACGGCACAGAGATGGAAACACATCCCAAGAGCTTCCTGGGAAGAGCAGCCACAGCCCAGAGCAGAGCTCAGCCCAGCCCAGCCCCAAACTGTGCTCAGGAATTCCTTGTGCCAGCCTGGCTGGTCGTGCAGAGGTGCCATGGCCAGGAGTTGAGCTGGCAGGAACCGGTGTCCAGGGTGATCCCTGGTGTCCAGGGTGATCCCTGGTGTCCAGGGTGATCCCTGGTGTCCAGGGAGATCCCTGGTGTCCAGGGTGATGGTTGAACCCCTGTGCTTGAGGCACAATAGCTCTGAAATCCTGGTTTTCTGGAGGATTTTCCACTCTGGAGATGGAGTGTCTCTCTCTAGATGGCAGCATTGGTAAAGAGTCTCTGGGCCACCTCCAGATGAGACAGGGTCTTGCCACACCTCACTCTGTTGTGACTTCATCAATAATTCTGGGATTTAGTCACAATTGCTGTGTTTCTGAAGCCTTGGTGAGTGCACAGGCTGCCCAGCTGGTCCCTAAGAATGGGCTCCCATGCAGAAATATTGGCACAAACCACAGGTTTGAGACTACCTAAAACAGTTCAGGAAAACACTGCAAGTGCTGTTGCTGATGGGGTAATTCCATGTGATAAAATCCAAAATCTGATCCCCAGATCTTCAGCACGTAGAGTTTTGGGCAAAACTTCCAGGTACCACTGAAAAAGAAGTGTTCTTTGGCATGTTCCCATCACAGCACTGACAGCTGTGCCCAGGCTCAGGTGGAGAAAGTGGCAGCAGATCAACTAAAACAATTATTAAATAAAATTAAATCCCATTTGTTCCCTCAGTTTTCAGACACTGACCAGGGATGTTGGACCATCAGCACATTCCAGTGTCTCTGCTTTTTCATCACCATCAGAGGAGTTTGTCTCATCCCTTCCCTTGGTATTCCCTCACATTCCCCAGCTGTGAGAGACTCTGGGAAGATCCCAGAAATGCTGAGCTGGAACCAGGAAAAAGCAGGGCAAGGGTGAGGCCAAAGACTGCAGGTGAAGGAGTCAGGGAGGAGTGGTAAAATGGGACAGGATCAGGATGTGGGGCTGGGGTGGAGGTGGGAGCAGTGGGGTGGAATATATGGAGAGTGGAAGCTCCAAAAAGAGAGAAGGATTTGGTTTGACTGCCTTTGTTTTCACAGGCTGTGATTATGAGCCAGAATCCACAGGGATAAGAGCCCTTTTCCCCATTCTGGGAAATGGAAACAGGTCAGTGCTGACCCTGCTGCTCCCAGCACCCCACCTGCACCTCCGTTCTGTGAACTCCCACTCTGCTCTGGGCTGAACGCTCAGCTCCACACGTACAGCTTGATTGCAGGGAACAAATGAAGTTTTAATTAGGATGAGGAATCCTGGTGGGGAGCAACAGTCCAGGTCTGAAATGCATCCAGGCTCCTTGTGTGACAGTGTGAGAGCAGCCAAGGCTGCAGCTGTTGGGATGGATCTGAAGGATGATGGGGATCAGATGTTCCCAGGGCTGCAGCCCCTCTGCTCTGACAGAGCTGGGAATGTCCACCTGGAGAAGGGAAGGATCCAGGGAGAGCTCAGAGCCCCTGCCAGGGCCTAAAGGGGCTCCAGGAGAGCTGGAGAGGGACTGGGGACAAGGGATGGAGGGACAGGGGCAGAGGAAGGGTTAGATGGGATACTGGGAAGGAATCCATCCCTGTGAGGGTGGGCAGGCCCTGGCACAGGGTGCCCAGAGCAGCTGTGGCTGCCCCTGGATCCCTGGAAGTGTTCAAGACCAGTCAGATTGGGGCTTGGAGCAACTGGGATAGTGGAAGGTGTCCCTGCCCATGGTGCTGGATGAGCTTTAAGGTCTCTTTTACCACAGCAAGGCAAAGGCTGGTGAAAAATCCTGCCTGTGGCACATTTAATTTGCCATAATTTTGACCTTCCTAGAAGCAGCCAGGATGAGCTGAACACTGGAGGAGTTCAGGTACACTTCATGGCTATATTTGATATCATGACATGGCTTAGAAAGACTTTGCATCACTTCAGATCGATTCAGCTCCCTCTCCTCTTGGAAGGATTTTCCATGCCATGCTCCCTCCAGGTGCCCATTTGGGTGCCCCAGGGTGACTGAGTTGTGCTGCATCTCCCACCGTGGTGCAGTTCCCGATGTTGGGGAATCCCCTCAGTCCCTCCTCTGCTATTTCCAGTCCCTCCTCGCATCCAGAGCACAAAGGAAGGGGAAAAAAAGGTGAGTTTCGGAAGGAATAAAAGGCCAAGCAAGCCCTGTGTCAGAGCGAGTGAGCGTGCAAAGCCTTGAACCGCCTGACTCCGTGTTTATGCAGCGCTCCTGGGACACTCCTGGGGGAGCTGCAGGGGAGCGCAGCAGTTGAGGAAGTCCACAAGCAGAGTGCTGGTGTTGTTCCTGGCACAGAACTGCCGGTCATGTGTGTCCCTCCACAATGCCATGAACGTCCCGCGGCGGGGCCGGCAGACCCTCGGGAAGGAGCAGCTCCAGCAGGGAGTTCTGGCACGGGTGTTCCGGGCAGCTCCGGGGCTGAGCACCGGGCAGCGGCAGCAGCACACGGGGCTTTGCCTTCTCCTCCGGGGTCCCCTGTCTGCAAAGAGCCTCTCCGGGAGGAAAACCGGAGACAGACACTACAAATCCATCCTGTGCCAGCGCAGCCCGAAGAGAAAAGTGTTACCATCCTCTGTAATTACAGTCAGCCTCAAAGAAGACGCTTTACGAGGGCATTAATCGGCTGCTCAGCTCCGACAGAAGGAAATAATGGGATTTTTAAACAGTGCTGGGGCTTAATTTGACTCAGCAGCAGTTTAGAGGTGTTTCTCCCTTCGCAAGAAGTTCCAGCTGCTGGAGACTTTGACCACTTGGATGACAGAGGAAAAAATACACATATATGAATTTAATGAGGGTCCTGCCTAGTTTCATATTCCTACAACTTTTAGATTGAGGCACAACCTTTTCCAAAGCAACATAGCCTCAGTAACGTGCAGCTTAGGCTGAAGAAGTTAATTAGTATGTAGGTGTTATTTAAATAGCTAAATGGGACATTATTGAAATGCTAAAATGCATTTGGCCCAGTTCAGTGCCTTTTTCAGGGGTACCTGAGCTCCCTCCAGTTTCTAGAGGTCAGAGCTTCCCCCACGATTGTTGATTTTTATCTTTCAGTGTCCTCCTGATTAAATTGTTGCTATTGTGAAAGGTGAACATTTAGGTTGTATGGAGAGTAGAGAAATTGAATGTAAAATGAAACAATTAATTTTTTTAATTTATTGCCAAGCAAAGAAGTGCAACATGTGCAGGGCTGTTAATTAGTGCCTCCCTGCCAGCAGCAGGTGGGACAGGGCAGCTCCTGGCAGCATTTCAGGCATTCACTGTTGACAGTATTTCTGGCAGAATGAGCAAGGTAAGACATTTTATTTTGCTGCTTTCTCAAATTAAAAAAAAAAAAAAGGAAGAGAGAGATGGGACAGATCAATTCCAATTAAACAGCAGCAAAAGTGAAATTAGACATTTGTGGTTTCAGCTCCCTGGCTGCACTGGTGAGCTCTCTATCAAGGCAATCAAAGGCAATTTTTAAGCAGCTCTTGTATGTTCTGCTTTGAAGTGACTGTTATAGATGTCTTATAAAAAGCAGCTGAGCTGCATTTCTCAGTTTTAGATAGAGGGATTGAAAAGTCACCAAGTAACTGGATGTGCTCATGTATGTCTGTGAAGTTTGTTGTGTGTAGGAGGAGGTACAGAGCACACCTCAGCTCCTGCTGATTTCTTCTGCCGCGACAACTGGGCTGATGTGAACAGCAAATACCACTGGGGTTTCACAGGAACTGCTTTTTACATGCAGGGAAGTGCAAGAGATTCCTGTCCCTGTGCACTAATTCCTCACCATTGTGCACAATGGTTTGCAGCTCAGTGCTTGCACACTGGATTTTCATCTTACGTTCACAAATTTCTTCTCCTCTCCTTTTTCCCTTCTTTGTTTCCAGCTTCTCCTCCTTTTTGGCCTCTTTCACCATTTTCCACACTACCACCTTCTCCATACACAGTATTTTTCCTCTCTAGATTTCTTTTCTGTGTGGGAACACAAGACTTCACAAGCTCTAGCATGGATGTCTGAGTTGTTACTGAATGATCAGGTGAAAAAGCAACCACATCAACCCCTATTTTCAGAGCTGGCAAAGGCAACCTAAAAATGAATTGCATTGAGAAATACAGAGAAAGAGGCTCCATCCTGAGTTAAATGATTAAACCTCAGCTTGTCCAGTTCCATGGCACGGCCACGACCCCGTGCACACCCCAGAGATCTTCTTAAAAGTTACTCCTTCAAAACAATATCTCAAATGTCCTTCAAAACCAAGTTGTCTTTGTTTTGACACCATTTTTTCCCCTTTTAATAATGATTCCCATTATTTAAGTCTCTGTAGAGCAGTGGCCAAACACAGAAGGCGCTGATGCCAAATCTAGGGAGGATGGAGATGATACAGGGAGGCTCAGGCTACATTTCCTGAGAATTTCCTTAACAGCAAGAGGCTTTGCTGAGAGTTATTTGGTGGAATTTGTGCTGGGACGCTCTGGAAAAAGTTCTCTAATTTTTATGCATTCAAAGCTCTGTAGATTTTTCACTTCAATTTGCTCCACAGAAACTGATCTAAATGTAAAGAATGTTTCAATCAACATCTTTTAGCATAAATGATGCACTGGAAACATTACAAAACACGAAGTATTCAATTACATCCCAGGGTCCCATGGCTTTTATTCCACATACAATGCAATGGATGAGGCCTGGAGCGGGCTGAGAGGTAAAGGTTAAATTATGGATATGTATTCAGCTTTTGAGCAGTCTGAGAAGCTGTCAGGCCCTGCAGCCCCTGTGCCATGAAAGGCTTGTCAGCACGTGTTCCCCGAGCAGTGGGAGAGCCCGAGGAGCCGGGCAGAATGGCAGCAGCTGAAAGGCTGCAGAAGAATGGAACCAGCAGTGTCTATAAACCCACTCTAACTCCTGTTTGTTCCTTTGGCACTGCAGAACCACTCCAAAACAGAGGCCAACTGTTAACAGAGGCAAAGCCAACTTCATCTTTTGCAGGCTGACAAATGGTCATGTAAGTTAGCAAATAACCCAAGACCTCGGGATTAAACTTCTCCAATTGTTTTCACATGATGCAACTTTAAATCTTTCTTTTGAACAGTATTAAATTTCCTTTCATTCCCATAAACTTCAGAAAAAGTTGACTGCTCTCACATTTCAGACTGTGACCCAGCTAACTTGCACTTTTCCCCTCTGCTAGTCTGGAGAAGAGAATAATGAAATTCAGACAACAGTGATCAAATGTTGTTCCATAGAACTTTTCTTTTACAAAACAGATGAATACTCCTGGGCTCCAAAACACTGCAGGGAACAAAACTTTCAAACCTTATGGAAATAAAATAGTAAGCCTGTGCAGTGACTTCATCTCCTTTATCAGATCAGAGCCATTTTCACTGGAATTGAAATGGAGTTTTTAAAAAAATCAACTCTAAATAGAGGAGAGAGAATTAAAAAATCCCACTGAAGCCATTATTGAAATACTACTTTGTTTAAAAGCCCTACACCCATGTGAGAGAAAGCTAAATTTCATAGAGCTTTAGAGAAAGAAAATGTCTTCATCATCCTCATAATTGACATAATTCTTTGTTGCAGATAGAAGTGAGCTTTCATAACACAGGAAAATAAACATTTTAGTGTTTGTGATTCCCAAGGAGATAAGCAGCTGCATTGTGTGCTGTGACTGGGACAAAAGGCCATGGAGAGGGACCACAGCCACTCTTGGGGCTGGAATTTCTCCCTGGAGGTGCTGAGCCCTCTGGGATCTCACTGAAGCCCCACCAGGTTGGTGCTCTCAGCATCCTGCCAGACACACCCCTGTATTTACACCAGGAGAAATCCCCACTGTGCTGCAGCTCTGCTGCTGCCCAGAGTGGGACTGTAGTCACTCCAACCCATCGCAAATTCAGCCACCAGAGTCAAAATAAAAGGAGCCAAAATACATAAATCCAGCCCACGAGGTTTATGGGGGAACTAAACCAAACATTGGCCACGAAGTTTTAGTGCAGCCAAATTGTCGCAAGTGACCGGGGTACCTCAGCTCATGTTGGGGCACATCTCTGGGTTAGTGCTGTGCTCAACTCCTGCTGATAGCAATAAAAGTTTTACATGCAAAATGAGTGGAAAACACGAGATGTTAGATAGGACAATACAAGTCTATAAAGCTGATACCTAAACCCTGCTCTCAGGGCTTTGCCAAGGCCCTGCTAACTTCCATGCAAATTCCACCTGTGAATCCCCAGTGTTTGTCTTAATTGGAAGCCTTAAAGGTGAATTGAAATATTGTTGGAATAAAAACCTGTTTAAGATGCCAAATCCCTGTGTAGACTTGCAAGTAAATAAATTGTAAAGGCTGACTAGGGGCCACCTTCTTAACCTGTCAAACCATCAGCCCTGGAATCTCCTTTTCTCCTGCAAAAATTGTGATGTTCTCCTTCCTCTTCTGATTGAAGTGTTTTACTGCCTCACATGCCTGGCCACTAAGATGAGAATGTTTAGGAAGGTGATGAAATCTCCTTGTTCATCCTAAAGATGCCGTGGTCCTTCCTGGCAGGAAGGGCTGGGGCTCCCTGCAAGTGGTGGGAAGTGATGGATTGTGACAGCTGGGTATAATATTGGTTCAGGTCTCCAAATTATTGCCCTAAAAACCTTCTCTCTGAATCAGATCTTTTGAGGATTGGGTTGGTTGATTCCTTTTGGAAGAAGCAAACAAACTCTGCATGAGGAACTTGGAAGTTATGGAGGAATTTCACCTGAAATTACCTGAGATGTTTTGCAAAAGGACAACTCTGAGCTGTAAACCCAAGTCCTTCTTTTCCAGGCTCCCTTCTGGAGCTAATGAGAAAGACATAAAATAATTGTAGTTTCTTTCAAGGATAACTACAAAGCTCAGCAGCTGAAGTGTGAATGCCCAGCCAGGTGAGTGTTTGGAATTGTTGCTGTCACAAACTTCTCCCACTGACTGCACCACGTCTGCTCCTTCAATGAACAATTCCAAAGTGCCCAGCACAGTGGATGTCAGCTGGCATGAAAGTTTGGGGTGCCAGTTCAAAAAACAAAGTCATAACAACAACAAAACTAATGTGTAACAAGCATGCCAGTATTTGCATACGTTATTAAACAGTTGCTGCAGTTTGTGTCCCATTGTCACCCTCCTTTTACCAGAAGGGTGACATTATGTGTCAGGGATCCCTATGGAATTCAGGGATGTAAAGAACAGAGTCCTCCTGAGCTATAAATATATGTATATTTATTTATATATATAAAATTCCAGTGTAATCCACCCATGAAAGAATTGTGGTCTATTTCAAGGCTCTCCCTTTCATCTTTTCCGTAGTTTTCTGCCAATTTTCAAAGTGCTCCCAGAGCACAGCCTGAAGGAAATGATCTGAACGAGGCTGAGCTGCAGCCCCTGATGCTCCCTGTGTCATTCCCCAGGGCCACCCCCGGCCCCTGAGCCCACAGTGCTCCCTGCCACGCTCCCTGTGGCTGCTGAGCCTGTGCTTTCCTCTCAAAGCAAAGGGAAAATCCCACCTGAGGAGACAGAGCTGTTGCAAAGACTGGCACAAATGCATCTCCTCCTCATTGGCCTGACCTGCTGCCTTCAGGATAAAACGATTTCTTCTCATATCTCCCGTCCCTTTTAAAGAAATGTTATTTATGCTGTTATTTATCCTGAAACTCCACTGGAAAATAAAGCTGGCACCAAGTGGACAATGTTTTCACCTGAGTTAGAATTCCTTTCCTAACGAACTCAGTGTAGGTTATGTCTCAATCTTCCACCTTTAAATGTAAGAGCAATTGTTGTTTTTTACCTTATAATTTAAAAATCCGTGGTGAAATCAGATTTACACTGGGTCTTTCCATGGATGCAGAGATTCCAGGAATCCAGGGGACTTCTACCCTCACTTCCAGCTTCCACTCTGGAAGCCTGAACACGCTGGTGTAATTCCAGTTGAATTGCAAGGGGGCAAAGGATGATTGATATGGCCTCAAATGGTGGAATCAAAAGATCTGGTATAGATTAATAAGAATATTAGTGAAAGCTGGAAAGGAAAACAAGGATTCTTTTCTAATGTGACATGATACTTAAGAACACACATTGTCAGTAACTACAAATGTGTAATGTTTCTCTTTTATTTTGCTGTACTTCTGACACGATTCTCTTACAATGCTTTGCTTATCATCCTCTTGTGAGGTTTATTGTACTTACAAATCATTCCCAGACAGCTTCTTTGCTATCTTTTCATTAAAAAAAAAAAAAATTGTGGATAATACATTTTCCCTGCGGGAACTAATTCCACAAAGATATTAACTACAAGCCTGTCGTTGTTTTAAAATATGTGCCCATGTATCAAATGGTTGATTCTTCTCCCCAGAGTCACCTTCTGAAGCTTTATGTGTGCACTTCATCTCCCAAGCATCCTGAGACCATGGAGAAACTCCAATTTGTTCTCCCAAGCCAGTGCTTGTCCCTACCTGGAATTCTTTTTGCCATCAGATCACTGTGGATACTCCCTGCTATCTATTTTGGGGTCTTTAGGGCTGTGTCCACCCCAGTTCCTTTGTTTAATACATTTTCAGCCCTTCCCCTGTGGGATGACAGACTGCAGCATGTTAAAGCAGGGAGAATATTTGTATTGATTTCCAAATGCTGCAGATTGAGAGCAGATGTACCACGTATTCCCCAAACGTATGTTTTAACTTTCATTTATGTGCTGTGCTGAGCAGCCTGCGAGCCAGGAAGTGATTTATATCTGCTAATTGCATGCACTTTGGTAGATTTGCAGCTAAAAATAAGTGGTTTGTTTTTTAATTATAAATGATTTATCCTCTCACGCTGCATGGAGCTAAAACTTCGAAGCTAAATGAGAACTAAAAGAGAATCTGCATTTAGTTTCTGCATCGACCATGGATTGTTTTTTTGTATCTTTAGTGGGTTACCCCTGTGCCCAGCTCAGAGGAATCTGGATCTCATGGCCATCTTACTTCAGAGAGATGAAGGAAACACTTTTGTGTTGCAGCTGAAGAGGTGTAGCAGCAGTTGCTGCCAAAAGCAGTGGTTCAGTGCAGACCCTGGAGAAGGGTCCCCCTCACCTCTGCTGGATCAACGCTCTGGCAGCTGTGGGGAATGGGACCCAGCTGCTGATCTGGGGGAACATTGCTCCCATTCCCTCTCACCAGAGGGTTCACTGAATGGCCTTGCCTGGGGGAACACAAGGAAACACAAGGGTGTTCTCTTGTGGGCAGCTCACTGTTAGATCAGTCACAAGTAATCTGAAGTGTCACCTCAGAAGGTCAGGGCAGGCAAGCCTGGCCTCGTGTGGCAGCACTGCAATCCCAGCTGCATGGCCTGACCTTCCCGAGCTCGGTATTCCCGGTATTCCCTGTCTCCAGGAGAAGTGTCAGGCCCCTGAGAGCACCCAGTGCTCTTAATGAGTCCCACCCCACCTTGCCAGGGGCTCTCTTTAAGCTCAGCCCTGGTCTGCTCAGAATCTGTCCCTGTAGCATCCCTGTGCTGGGCTGTGGATCCTCCTGATGCACGGGTGGGCTTCCCTGCTTCAGCTCAGCCCTGTCCCATTCCCTGCTTCACCTCAGACTTGTCCCATTCCCTGCTTCAGCTCAGACCTGTCCCAGTCCCTGCTTCACCTCAGACTTGTCCCATTCCCTGCTTCAGCTCAGCCCCGTTCCATTCCCTTCTTCAGCTCAGCCCTGTCCCATTCCACCCCACACCTGTCTCATCCCTACAGATGGGCTGGCAGCCACTGCGCTGTGTCCCAGTGCCAGAATGTCCCGTGTTGCTAGAATGGCTCCTGAGGATGGCCCCTGAGCTGTTTGTGATTCTCGGCCTGATCTCAGACCTGCCTCACCACCAGGAGCTCACCTGATGGTGGCTGGAGCTGGGCCTGCCTTGTTCACGTGGATTAGGGGTGGTGCTTCAAGGACCTGAAGTGGCAGAAGCTCCCAGCAGCTGACAGTCCCTTCCATGTGTCACACCAGACCCAAAACCACATCAGGCTTGGCTTGCCTTGTCCATTCCATCCATGTTTGTTTATTGGTCAGTTTTCCCAAGGAAGTGGATAATCTCTTGTCCTTTCCTGGCTGGTGAAAGGAGGTTCATGTGCATGTTTGTATGTGTCAGAAGGTGGTTCCAGACCTCAATCTCCTTCCCTAACACACTGCCAGATGTTTATCTGGGTTTCTTCCTCCTCTTGAAACTCTATTAGTGTCTGACAAGAAATACAAGATTCATATGGCAGCAGAAAAGCTTAAGGGATCTGATCTAGCAGGAAGTGAGGAGGGAATTCCTTTAATCTTGTCCTTGTTTCCACTCTGCTTATGAGCTTTTTACTAAACAGTTGCTGACTTTTGAAATCCTAAACACAATCTAAGCATCCCAGGAATGTGATCATTCTCCTGGATGGAAAGTAGCTATCACTCCTAGGAGCTTCAACCAGATTTGGCAGTGTCTTCCAACTCCAGCAAAAATGTTATCCACCACTGGCAGGAGAGAACTCCAACCCTCCTGCCCAAAACCCCAGTTTCCATCATCAGAGAGAGTGAAAAGCATATATGGGGTCTGGGCTGGTCGACAAGGTGGGGATCGGTCACAGGTTGGACTTGATGATCTTGGACATCTTTTCCAACCTCAACACTTCTGTGATTCTGTGGAAAATGTGCCCCTCCAAGTGCAGTAATCCCACAGCCTGCGGTCACTGGATACAGGGCAGACCCTTGGGAAGGGGTAAGGATGGAAACCTTCCAGTGTGGATGACAATGCACCGGAAGGGATTGTCCAGAGAAGAGTGTGGAGTCCCCCTCACTAGAGCTAGTCCAGAACCCTGGAGACACAATCCCATGCCATGTGCTCTGGACCAGATCACCCGCCGCGCTCCCTTCCGACTCGATTCTGTGACTCCGCGTCTGCTCACGGGCTGGACTCGATAATCCCGCAGGGCGATTCTGTGGAAAGCTCTCCCCGACAATCCCGCCGGGACGGGCCCTCGGCAAGGGAAGGCGATCCCGCCGCCGGGACGGGCCCTGGGCAAGGAAAGGCCATCTCCCCGCCGGGACGGGCCCTGGGCAAGGGAAGGCCATCCTCCGCAGCGCTGCCCTCACAGCTCCGCCAGGCCCGCCCCGGGCCGGCTCTGAGGGGACAAAATGGCGGCGGCGGGGGGCGCGGGGGCCGCGCGGGGGCGCTGCGGGGCCGGGCAGCGCTGACAGCGGGCAGGGCTGAGGGCTGAGGGCGGCCGTGCCGGCCCCGCTCNNNCAGCGCGGGACGGAGGAGCGGCGGCCCCGCGGTGGATGCGGGAGCAGCGCCGGCTCAGGAATGCAGCAGCCGGGCGGCGCGGACGGGAGCCTCCCGCTGCTGCTCCCGCTGCTGCTGCTGCTGCGGGCGGGCAGCCGCGCCGAGCCCGGGGACGCCACGCAAGGTAAGGGGGACACGGCGGGCGGCGGTCCCGGCTGGGGTGAGAGGAGCCGGGCCGGCGCCGAGGGGAGCCCCCCGTTAACCAGCTCGGGGTTTTATGCTCGGTCTGTGTTTAATTGCTTCGTAAAAAAGCTCTTTCCAAGTGTTGGGGCCAGTGAGCATTCCCAGCGTAAGCATTCCCAGGCGGTCCCGCTTTGCGGTCCGTGATTGATGGTGCCCGAGGTGTGTTGTCGCACTGGGGACTTGTCCCTTGGATCCGGCTCTCAGGGCATGTTTTGCCACCTCACTCCCCTTGTATCCCACAAAAATGTTTATTTCTTTATCTGTTTATTTCTTTTCAACCAGAAGAAAGCATCTCCGTTTTGCTTTTAGCGAGTGATATTTATCCCGCGATCCTTCTGCTTTATCGGGGTTCTGATTCCAGCCTTTTTGCGAGGGATTTATGAGTGAAACACCGCGTAGGCCAGGCATAAAGGGACCTTGGAGTTGGGATAGCTGGAACTGGGCAAGGACCGATTCCTTCAGGCCAAGTCAGTAAAAAGTGAGCAGTGTTTTTGGACGCCTGCATGAGAATTTCACTGAGAGTTGGATGTACGTGGGCTCCGGCTCCTCCAAAGTGTTCTGTGGTGGGTGCTTCATTCCCAACCCACCTCTGAGAAGTGCTGGTTGATAATGTGCTTCTCTTTAATATTTAAAGAAGTGAAAAAAGCGAACGCTAAAGAGAGAAAGTTGATGAAAAAGCCAAAATTTACCCCAAATTGTAAATACGCTGGGATAACCGCCTTTACAAATTTGCTCGTAGCTAACAGATCTAACTCTTGTCATATCCCTGTGCCCGGGTTTCTGCCGGTGTCCCAGCGTGTCCCTAAGGATGCTGTTCCCGGGACTGTGTGTGAGGGAGCGGATCTGCCGGGATGACTTCCCATGTTCCAGGAGCCCCGTGGTGCACGTTCAATGCCTGGATGAGTTCTAGCTTGGGGTCGGGATTCTTCACGACATCTCAATGAGAAAATTTTCAGAAGTTGTTTTCTAATGTCTCCAGGGAATGCTGCGTATGCTTAACAAATAGCTGTATTTTTTAAAGGGGGAAAAAAGGCTATTTCTCGCCTGGTTTTTCAGATAATTTCAATGCTTTAGGGATATACCAGTTTTTTTGCATGTTTCAACGAGCCTGGAAGAGAAAAATAAAACCCCATTAACATAAAGCAACTGATCACATCGGGTCTGAAACAGACCATTTCTTATTTCGTATGCATTTTGCTGGGATGTACCTATTGGAGCATGAATTCACCTTCATGTGAATATATTAATATAGTCATTATTAGTCATTATATATTAATGTAGTCATTACACTACAGGCCATTAGTACAAGTTACACCAAGAGGGGTTTCAGCTCAATATAAGAAAGTGTTTTTTTATAGTGAGAATGTTAATTCACTGGAATTATCACCCCAGGGATGTGGTGGAATCCCAATGGCTGGAGGTTTCCAAGATGACACTGGATAATCTCAGCCAGGCTCCCTTTCCCACAAAAGGTGGGACCAGGTGATCCTTCCAGCCTGGACTGTGGTCTGTGATTATGTACAGTTACTTTCCACAGTGAAGTATTTCCTGTATTTTAAATAATACCTTTGGCAAATGCTTACAGCGTGGATTCCTGGGCAGATCAAGTGATTTATTTATTTTTTATAGATAGACATCAATCACATGTATCAACCACATACTAGGTTTTCCCCCAAACTGGGTTTTGTGGATGAATAAGGCAACCTGAACATCCAACACCAATTAAAAAACCCAACAGAAAAAGAAAAAGCCTGTTCTAAAAAGTTTTACAGGTTTCCTTAAGGTGACTGTAGTGGTTGGGTAAATAGGATTTGCTCTATCAGAAACCCAGCCCAGACAGAATCTTCAGTCCCTGCCCTTTAACCCTGCCATTTTCAGAAAGAGAATGTAGACCACTGTCTCCTGCTGCTGCCTTTTTGTCCATGACCTTTCCTTGTAGGGAGCAAAACATCCCCAAAAGCTTTGTACATTCACTGCCTTTAACTTGTGCTCTTCCCGAGGGTGCTCACGGGCTGGCCCGAGTGTTCCAAATAAAAGCACAAAGTTAATGTCAATTTAAGGAACAGCAGCTCTCCAGCTTGGATATTTTTTGCAGTGTGTGGCTCTGGATATTCCCAGCTCAGCTCGATTATTGCTCTTCCAGATCCTGTAACTTTGTAAGGAGTCACAATGAAAGAATTGTGAATAACAGAAAAAACATTTTAAAAGCGTGGAGCAAACCCACAGATCTCTGGATTGTGTTTTAGATTGTTGGGGTGCTGCTGATTTCCTTGAAAGTTGTGAGATAAAGTTCCACAGCTCTTGATTAGTCCCTGTGGTTAATTGTTTCATCCCTGGGTCACAGGCTGCTGCTTCAGCCACAATCCAGGAATGAGTTTAAAAACAAACAAAATGCTTCTGTTGCCTTAAGCCTCTAAGAGGATGAGGGTAGATGTCACTGTTTGAGGTTGTAGCCTTGTATTTCTTGACAAAAGTGGCTTGAAGTAGCAGCAAATTATCTTCAGGACATCGTTTCTTTGTTTCTATAATTAACTTCTACTGAAGCTGCTGTGTTAATTACGGCCTGGCAGGGATTTAAAGTGTTGCAAATGAGAGTTAGGCAGGGGAGTATTTTAAATCTTGTGTATGGATTTAAGTAGGCAAAGAGAGGGAGAAAAGAGAGTTCCCCTGAGGTGTGACACTGGATCCTGCTCTTTGGAAACAGATGTAGAAATGCAGCAGTCTGCTGGGGCTCCAAAGAGCACCTCAGAGTTGAAAACTCTTTTAAAAAATCTCAAACGAAATGCAGCTGCTTTACACACAGCGATTGTCTTGCAAGCCGGAAACGTGTAGAAAGTTAACTCAGACAAAAGAAAAAGTGTAAACCTCTCCCTCCCCAAGCCCTGGGAAAAAACCCCTCAGTCATCCTCAGCTGCAAATTGGATGTTCGCACAGTTGTTGTGTGAAGTGTTGTGTCTCAAGCAGCAGCTTTTAGGAATCTGCTTGACTGAGGTGTTTTGTGCGGTGATCTCACCTTGCCCTGGGTATCCCGGTGATGGGTGCTGCTGCTTCCCCGGGGAAACTGTTCCCTGGCACAGCTGGAGAGTCTCACACCCGGCCGGGCAGAGGTGGAGGTGTGACGGTGATCCCCAGCCTGCATTTGGACAGACTCCTCCCTATGGAAACAAGTAGCAAATCCAGTTATTTTACTGTTAAGATGCTGTCTTTGATCCAGGTTTCTGCTTTTAAAAATTAGCAAACCCCGTGCTGTGTCTTGAAATCAACTCCTTAAAGCTGAGCTCAAAGAAATTCTGGGTTCTTTGGGGCTGGGGCAGCCCCAACAGTTGAATAATGAAGTGACTTTGTAGGGCTTTTCTTGTTTCTTTTTCATTGTAATCAAGGAGATATTGGAAGTCAACGAATCTGCACATTTATAAATGGAACAGCAGTGAAATGAATAAATGAGAGCAGTTGTCAATGATTCTTTGTAAATAACAACAACGTACTGGTGTTAGCTGAAGGATGCTTCTGTGGGGGTGGTGATTGCAGTTTTACATCCTTTATGATGAAGTGCTTTAAAATTCCTGCAATTCTACATTTGGTGTAACGTTTCATTTGGTCAGGTGCTGCAGAGGAAGTTACAATTTTTTTTTTTTCTGCCTGTTTACAAGCAGAGTCACTGCTGTCCTTGCCTGGAGTGTGGCATGTGAGAGGCTTGGACATGTTTAATGTCATTTAATTGGGCTGGAACAACAGGATAGCCAGGGTGGGCTGTGAAGTTTGCCAAGGTGGAAAAACTGAATAATTTCAGCTCAAATATATATCACTAGTGTGTGATGTAATGATAAAGCTCTAAATATTACTATTATTGAATAGTAAAATTCTTTGAAGTCCCCCAGGGAATATAATGTAAAATAAAAGAACTTGCCTATATTTGGACTCTAATGTGAAGTGATATTGAAAATGGTGCTCTGCCAAAGTCAGGCAGCTTGGGGAGAAGAAGTAGCTTGAGAAAGGAACCCTTTAGTGAGGAAAGCAATAACCCAGGCTCCTCAGCCTGCTTCCATGCCAGCATCCCGGCGTGAGGAAGATTGCTTTCCAGGATCTCCTCCTGAAGTGGAGACACTGCAGTGCCACTGTTTCCAAGTAAATCTGCAGGGCAGTAGATGAAAGGAAGTGCCTGGTGGCTTGTGGAATGGTTTGTGTTGCTGGGATGGACACAGATTTGGAGCATGATTGTCAGGTAGGATTCCTGACAAAGTGGTGCAGAGTGGCCACCAACAGGAGCAGAAGGCACAGCACTGCCATGGAGCAGGGACTGACAGGGGTTAATGGGCTGTGGGGCCAGGGCTGTGTGTACAGAGCTGGCCTTTCTCTGGTGTTTCTCAACAAGTCCTTACGTGGAGTTCATGCCCAAGGCAGGAGCAGGAGAGAGCTCAGGTCAAGGCTGCTTTGTTGCCTCACCAAGTTCCGTGGGGATTTTGTGCTTGGCATCCTGTTCTAACAAACCCCTTTGGAGAGCTGTGTGGAGTCTGGCTGATCACAGAGGGTAAAGGACAACAAAAAATGGTCTTGCAGAACATGTTCTGAATCACCGGTGTTGGTGGGGGCTGGGTGCTGTGTCCCTTTTGGCTGGAATGTGCCAGTTTGGGGGTGCTGCTCCAGGCCTGGCTTAACCCACCTGGGCCCAGCTGAGATTTTCTGATCTCTTTGCTCTTGTTACCAGTGACTCTGGGAAATGGCTGAGGCTGAGTCAGGGGAGGTTTAGGCTGGATATCAGGAAAAGGTTCTTCCCCCAGAGGGTATTTAGGCACTGCCCAGGCTCCCCAGGGAACTGTCACAGCCCCAAGGCTGCCAGAGCTCCAGGAGCATTTGGACAATGCTCTCAGGCACAGGGTGGGATTGTTGGGGTGTCTGTGCAGGGCCAGCAGTTGGACTCCATGATCCTTTGGAGTCCCTTCCAGCTCAGGATTCTATGATGTCACATTGGAGACAGGAAACCTGGGCATATTTATTGTGTCTGGGGAATGTTGAAGGCAAAGAAAATCTGTCTGCTTTTTGTGTCAGGGAAAGCTAAAAAAACCAGCAAATAAGGCAAGTCCCTGTGTGTACAGGCAGCCACTGTCCCCAAGAGCTGGAGCAGAAGTGTTGGGAACTTTGTGCAGATGTTCCATGGTCTCCATAAGCCCTGCTGATGCTCTGGGCAGTGCAGAGATGTGCTTTCACTCACTCACAGAGATTTGGGACTAGCCTTAAGTTAGGACTTTGCCATCCCGATATGCACTGGGAAAGTTTCATAACTGGGTGAGTTCTTGAGAAAAGTTCGTGCAGGCTCTGGGGGAAGCCTGGATTTTATTAAAAGCTTTTTTTCAAGCTGCTCAGGTCATAGGCTGAAACTGATATGGCACAAGGGCTTCCTGTGACCTTCTGCTCCTTCCCTCCCAGGGCTGTCCCTGGTGTGTCTCCCTGTCCCGTTCCCAGATGCTCTGTCTGTCTGCAGCACAGCCCTGAACATCATCTGCTCCAGGCAGATCCAGGAAGGAGCTGGGATGGTGGAGCTGGGAGCCAGAGCACAGCAGCAGGCCATGGGAAATGGAGAGATCAGAGATAAGCTGGGAAAAACGCTCCGCAGCTTTGTAACCTCCTCACACATTCCCTCCAGAGACTGGGAATGGAGCAGGGGATGCTTTTCCTACCCTGGGAACTTGAGAGTGGCTCTGGAAGGATGTGCACTTCCACAGTCACAGTGTGCACACTGCTCTGCAAAGCTGCTCTGGTGGCCCAATGCCCCCTGAAGATGCTAAGCTGAGCTTTAAAGGATGGAGGGTGTAAATGTAATGACCTGCCTGAGGCTGTCCGTGGTGTGGCTGGTCCATACAGAACACCATGGCTACTCCTGCAGTGTGAGAATGTGTGCTGGAGAAGGAGGGATTGGCATCTGGGTGGCCTTAATTTCAGAATTCTTGAGGGCCTTTAGCTCTTACCGTGTTGACATCCACTCCTGTGGAACATTTAACGTGTAGAGGCACTTTGTTCTCTCTCTGAATTCAGTTTCAGTCCTTCTGTCCTCAAAGATAAGTGTGACTGTAAACACACAGAGGTCTCTAGAAGGCAGAAGCTTGGTCAGATGATAAAAAGATAAAATCAGTGTTAGAACTAAGATTAGATCTGGTTTTCCTGAAGTGAGGTCCCCTTTGCAAAACCTCTGTCAACCTTTCTCCTCATGGAGAGGAATCATCCTTGTTGTTCAGGGAATATCTCACCAGTGACACCTTTATGGAGTTAATGTATACCTGAGCCCTGTGCAATCTGCACTGGATTTACAACAGCTCTTGCCTCTCCCAGTTTTTCCTGTAAGGGGTCAGTTATCATGGGTGAGCATCTCTTCTCCAAAATGAACTTGGCTTCAAATGAAAGGAAGTGTCTTTATAATTGTTTTGTTTACTCTGAAGTACTTGATGTGCTGTATAAGTAACAAGCATTCTGTGCCTTTTCATTTTGAGTTCTTTTTTGTATATGTTAATTATTCTTTCCATATGTTTGGATTTTTCTTTATAAAACACATTATCTCTCTGTGAAGTTAATGAAAATCTGTAGCACGATGGAGACATCTCTTTTTCTCCAGAACGTGCTGAGTGGAGAGAGCAGCACGCTGAGCTCTGCTTTCAGTGAGTTTCACCTACAGTGACAAGAGGTCATTTAATTCCCAGCTGATTGTCAGGAAGATGGATTTATATCATTAAATACTTTCAGGAGGCCAAGGAAGAGCTCGTGGTGGACCTCTGCTTCTGCCTGCTGGCATCTCTGAGGCTGGAACACTTCATGCTCACCAGAGGATGTTTCTGAACTGAGGGCCCCTGACTTTTACATTCACTTTTCTTGGCAGCCTGACAGAGCCCAAGTCTGGCAACCTTTGTAAGTGAGATGCAACAAGCCTCACTTATTTCAGCTATTGCTCTGTCACTGTGTTTTTAATTTACTGTAATTCAATAACTGACACAATACTGGAGTAAATAAATGGGCTGTGAACATTCTCGTGGACCTTGGGCGTCCAGCTCAGGGCAAGATTTAGCTTTTAATTAACACTGTCCATGAGATTTATTGTTCAAATTGCATCCTTTTAAATCAGTCAATCTGAAGTTGATTAAGAGATGAGTGACTGAAACCTGGTGTGGGATAACAGAATGCATTCTAGTGAATGGAGCAGTGGAGCACCATTGGAGCTCCAGACCCCTTTTCTCCTGAGTTTTGGGGCATTCCCGTAAGCTGGATGTTGTTGTTATCTTTTCTGTGCAGGATTTGTTGCTCTGTGTTGAAAAAAAGAAGTGTTCTTTGGTATATTAAGAACAGAAGCATTTTACCTGTGTATAAACTGCATTCTCAGCATAGCAAAGAGCTTTAGGAAGGCCTTGGGACACCCTGGTAAAAACCCTTAAAGAGTTTTTGTTCCTTTCAGTCCCCTCTGCTACATAAATTCTCCAAAAAGAGGCCCAGGCAAGGGAAGAAGCTGTAAAGACATCCTCTCACTGTAGGGGAATCTTATTAGCAAAATGATTTTCATCAGGGATTAAAAGAAAATACTGACCTGATTTTCTTGTGTTATATGGAGAGAGCTGATATCTGATTTGCCCTTTTCCTTTTGAGAGCCCGTTTGTAGGATGTGATTTATGTTCTTGCATTCTCTGTTTGTGATTGATCTTTTTTAAATCTAATGAGTATTTCTGACTCTGTGTAGTGACCCCTGAGCAGCAGTCAGATGTTCACAAACTTGAGAGTACTTTATCTGCAGAACTTAAGACAATTTTCTCTTAAAATCTGTGGTCTCCTGCTTTTCCCAGCAGCAAAAATGGTCCTGATATGAGAAGCTGTGTGACCAACCCCTCTCATTTCAGGCTGAAAACCTCCAGGGAATGTCAATATCAATATTTTGTTGGTTGAGCTGTTCAGGATGAGACAGATTAGGTTGGGCATTAAGTG
Source organism: Nicator chloris (assembly GCA_013400495.1). Classification (NCBI taxonomy): domain Eukaryota; kingdom Metazoa; phylum Chordata; class Aves; order Passeriformes; family Pycnonotidae; genus Nicator; species Nicator chloris. The sequence goes on along the minus strand of WAAE01003445.1, from coordinate 519,092 downwards.
AACTGGGCCATTCCTTCCTTCCTGAGCTGGATTCACTGGGGAGCCACATTTGGCACGGATCACACTTGTGGCTCTGCTTTCAACATTTCTGTAGGTCCTAATGGTTCTGGGGAAGTTCTTTGATCTGTCTGAAAACTTCAAAGGTTGAGAGTTGGTACTGGGGGAAAGAGAAAAAGGCGGTCTCAGTGTTGATAGCAGGTACAGTGAATTTTCAGGGAATTTGTTCAACGAAGAAGGAGAGGCCACCTGCAAACTGACAGCTTTTCCTTGCCTCGAGGCCTTTGACAATATCTCATGGTGGAGGTGACTCCTGTAAGCAGGACACGTTTACAAGCATTTTTGGGAATCTGAACATTTAAGGTTGCTCTGTTGTCGTTATGGAGTTTGTTCAGTTCTCTAATCTGAGAGAGAAGACTCAGTCCTGTTCAGTTCTCTCATCCAAGGCCATTCTGAAGTCTCTGGGCTCGGAGCTCTGAAGGTGAGTTTTTTAGTCTCTTATATTTATTGTGGAATACTTCTGGTACATCTAACTTCAAAAATCTACAGGTAGCTCGAAGAGCAATCCCCTTTTCCAGAAAGTTTTGACAGAATGCAGCACCAATGTCTTAAGTGGCCTTGTTCTCTCTGTCAGTAAATGAGTGAAGCTGTGGCCTCAGGCACCACAGCCCAGCCAGCAGGGTCACAGCAGGGACAGCAATGCTGGCACTGCCTTTGCTTTGGGAAAATCAGAGTTCAGGCTTCTGCACAGGTTTGTAAGTAAGGTGCTGTTTATTTTGTTGTCAGCTCTACAGAAATCCCCTACCCAAACCCTGTAATTGTCGGATGTTCTGTTATCCTATTCCTCCTGCCAGTTATTATCTCCTGAGATTATCAAGGGTAACTTCACCTGGACTAATTGTAATAACTGACAAGGCCTGAGGGGAAGAATTCTGTCTCAGCAGTGCAGGGAGGGATTAGGTGTGTATATATTCCATGTAATTTGCTGAGAGGTGTCTATGTACAGATCTGTCAGAAGAACTGTAAAATCATTTGAAATGTTGCAAGGGATGGAAGTGTGGTGATAGGAGGCTCAACTTTCTTCAGCTTTTGTTGCATTATCCCACTGAAGTGGGTTTTATAGGCTTTTTTCTGCCCTTGCCTGTGTAAGCTGGTGTCAGGCTCCTTGAGAAGGCACTTATGTTCTTGAAGGATTATTGTGTTAATTTAGCTTTCATTTCATCAGGTATCAAGGCTTGATAATATCCTGCTGTTTGTTGCTCTGCTCTTACTGGGAATTACTGACACCAGAGATGCTGGGGATTACACTGAAGGTGACTGAGGTGCAGCAAGGAAATAAATTTCGATCTCCACTTGCTTTGCTGTCTTAAAGATCCTACAAGATCTTAAAGATCCTGGTTATGGCTCAGTCATTCAGCAGTGCTGGTGAAGACAGTCAATCTGAGCAGCAGAGCCTGACAGATTTTCTGCCAGAATCCTTTAGAGGCTGCACGTAATGAATCTTTTAGTAACTTTAGTGGGCAGTTGCTTTCAGCCAGCTGAAATATTTCCTGTGTAAAGCAAGACAGACTTTCCACGTGAAAGTCACGATGTGCCCACCCCTGGTGTGGGATATTATTGCCTTAAAAGAACTCCAAAGAATGAACTCGGTCCTGCTCATGATGGTATTTGTTACCAGTACACAAAGAAAGTACACATAAAATCTATTTTGATATATTTTCCTTATTTTTAGATTCAAATTCACTCTTTTTTCCGCCTAGAAAATGCTTTTGCTGCTTTGTTTCCAGACACGCTTCATCCAGCAGTGAACAAATGTAGAGTGTCCTGGAATATTTTATCCTGAAAACCAGGGAAAGGTTTCATGGACTGTGTTGGATTCAAAGTACAAGTGGGGCTTCAAGAAATGGGAGAAACGTTTTGTTTTGCCCCATCACACTGCTACTACAACTCCTGAGTGTTTCTCAACATCTCTGCTATCCAAATGGACACTGGTACCACCGGGATGGTTTTTGTCCTGTGGGTTTCTATCCTGTGGATTTTTCCCCTGGCTATGCCAGTGCCCTTTTCCCAGAGCTGGGTGATGCCCTCTGCAGAACGTGTGAAACTTGAATACTTTGGGATTTTGTCTTGAAGCAGGATCCAGTGTTCCCTTTGCTTCCTGCACCAAATGCCATGGGAGAAGGGCTGGTTTTGATCTGTGTGTGATGTGGGGCTGGCTCAGCTTGCAGGGATGAAAGACGGGTGTCACTTCCAGTGCTGGCTGTGGGAGCACACGGGGGCTGTTCTGCCACAGGGAAGGACAGAGCCAGGGCTCTGCAGACAGGAAAAAAGCTGCTCGGGGGGGGATTGGATTTCTCCAAACAAAATATTATCCAAAAATATTCATGGGCTTCAAATGAGCAGCCAAATGCAAATGGTTGCACTTTTTGTTCCATATACGTTCTCATGCTCTCTACCAGCCTTAACCGTGATATTCCAATTTTTCTTCCAAAAATGTGCACAAAAGGCATCTCATTTGCCTACTGATAAATAATGCAGAATTCAGTTACATCCTAATGAAAAGACACAATTTCTGTGAGGAGTATTTCTCAAATTGAACATGGGACTTGAAATGATTTCCAAATTTCAACTCCATTTGTGTGTCAGGAAAACATTTGCAGTACTTGGTGAAAGCTGTTGCAACTTGAGACAGTATTTGTTCTTGGAACCTATATTTAATAATTTCTTGTGCAGTTCAAGGAGAGCAATAGTTCTCTGAGCAAGAACTTTTCACATTTTGGAGGAATATAAAGATAAAAAAGGAAATGTTTCATGCTATGTGTTTAAATTTTGACTTGGAAGCAACTCCTGTTCCAGTCTCTTAATGGCTTTTATTACTTTTCTCATCACTGCATAGAGTTCTGAAATGAGTGATTTTTGTGTATGTAGAGAAAGGATTTTATAATCTTCAGGATTTTTCCGTTTTGCCTGAATCTAGCAAACATTTGTTCAGATGAAGTGAAAGGGGAGGCAGCTTCAAGGGTCTCTTTCCTGTTGCGCAGAGCTTGATCCTTTGTGGAGTTCTGCAGAATTTCCCAGTTTGAGCCAAAGGAGGAAACATTTTCGATACTTTGTGCTCATTCATCTTTGATGTTTGGGATTTGGGACTTGGGTGGTTTATTTTGGACATCAGCCCAGGTGAAAATGTGCTGGAAAAGGGGTGCACCTGGCAGGGGAGGGTCTGGCAGCCCTTTTCTGGCCTGCACCAACACCTTCTGCCCTGGGCCGGTTTTAATCCAAGTTATTTCTGGGGTTTCCATCCCATTTCTGGATACTGGCATGTCTAAAGTTGCAGGAGGGTCACCTCTGGAGAGCACAAGCACTAAATATTTGGAAACTCACTTTTAGCGCCTGCTTGCCAGGGTGGATTTTTTTTTTTTTTTTTTTTTTTTTTTTTTTTTTTTTTTTTTTTTTTTTGTTATTTTCTTGTGTTTTCATGACAAACTTGCCCTCTGTGGAACAGAGCTGTTGGAGCTTTGGAGGCGAAACGTTGTGCACTGAACTTTGGGATTTGCTGTGTCTTTGGTAAGAGGCTTGTTCAGAAATGCTGGGGGGTTTGAAGGCACCATCCCACAGGGCAGCTGCTTTTTCACTCACATTCCTCCGGAGGAACAGAGCACTCTCGGGGCTGTGCCTTTGAGCTGCTCTGATGGATCGTTTCTATTGGCAATGCACGGTCCTGGGGGGTTGTTTGGGTTTCAGTGGATTCTTGTGTCAGCCAACAACTGCTTCGATGTTTTCTATTAACATCCCTTTCATTTTGGGAATGTGCTGTGCTTAATTGGATCTTTAAAGCCACAGGAGGATGCTTTGACCAAACCTGTTCTTCCTTACACTCAAGTAAATTCGGAATAAATGCATCCTGTACCAGATGCTGGTAATGAATTGTTGAAGAGTCTGTGATAAATACTCCGTCACATACTTTGCATGCATTTTATTCTTAAAAAATTCTGTTTAAATGCATTTTTTTTTTGTACACATGGAGCAGCTAGAGGTTTACCTGAAGCCCCTGATGTGGTGTTAGAGATGTGCTGTAGTTCAGCCCTTACATGCACATGATGAACAGCAGAGAAACACAAGCCATGAAGTCCTGCAGCAGTGCCAGCTCCTCAGTTGGTTTGTGTTTATAAACAGATGCTTCTTCTTTAATCTGGGGAGAGATTGGTGCATTCTCCACAGAGGGGCTGATTTACCAAGAGATGCAATCAATTTGTTTCCAAGCACAGACATGTCTGGGCTAATACAACACAGGCACACCAATAACAATGCAGTTTTTAATCTTATTTTCCATTTTTTACTGACTGGAGTTATTAAAAAAAAAATCCATAAATCCATCTGTACCACTTTAATTTTCAGGGGAGAAGGTACTGGGGAGCAGGATTACAGATGTTCACATGCCCAGACCCTGTAGGGGTATTAACAAATGAAAAATCTGTAATATTACTTGCCATGGCAGCTACAATGATTGACCTGTTTTTTCCTTTCAGAAACTTTGTTTATGTTAGAAGCTTTATATCTCAAATAAAATTAATTTTATGTGAATGGGAGACTGGTGATGATTTAGTTTAGAAAATAGTGTCAACACCCCAAAGGATTTCTGGTCTTTGATTTTTCCAGTGTCCAATGGAAGCCTTGGGTAGGGGCTGAATAATGTCTGGTTCTGACTTCTGTGGCAGCACACAGAGAAGTGTCTTGACAGCTTCCAAACCAATAATATCTTACTTATGTTTCAATATGTGAATTACAGCCCAGGCTTTCTAGAGATTATCTTGCTGTAGTGCAGTTCTGTAACATGCTGCAGCCAGATGAATGGAAACCCTTCAGCATTTGGAAGAACAGGAATATATGCCTTTTATAAATGTGTGTTGTAGCAGGGATGTGCAGTGACATTGTTTCACCGAGCCACACTTGTGTTCTTTTAATTAAGAGGCGCAGTTAGCAGAGCACATGATCCTCCTTCCTCCTCATGCTGTTTCTTTCCTCTTTTCTAATCTCTGCTCTCCAGTGTGGTTTTTCTTCTTCACGGTCCTTGGGAGCCTTGTTTTTTCAAAGGGATCCCCTGCTGACTATTCCGAGGTCTGTTTAAGCAGTTTCTGCAGCTCTGATTTAAAAGAAGTTGTTCCCTTTGATTACTGAAATCATTCCTCTGCTGTCTGTTGGTGTCTTTGTGGCGGCAGAGATGGGGAAGAGGCCAAAGAGCTGCTGGTGCTCCTCTGCTGTGGTGATGCCTCATCCAGCTGGGACGTCCTTGGGATCCCTGGGGTGTCACCGAGGCTGGGGGCTGTGACAATGAGTCTTGGCAAGGAGAGACCGGTGGGAAGCCGTTCTGGGCAACCTGGTGCTGGAAAAGCTGGAAAAAGGCGCTGCTGCAGATGTCTCTGGTGCTTCCCAGCAGGCAAATCCTGTGGCAGGGTCTGGTGTTTTATCAGCCACAGCAAGAAGTGAGAACTCCTCCCGCTGATCTTCTTCTCCAGGCAGTGGCTGTGGGGAGGGAAAACACCTCAAGCTGTTGCCTCCTCCTCGGGGCTGGTTTGATTTTCCCTTTCCTATCAGCTCCCTTTGCCCCACTGCCTGCGTTTGCCCTTTTTCTTCTGTTGGCAGTGAATGGTGCTAATTTATTCCTGTCTTGAGGAAATCTTTGAAAATAGCAACTCCCCTTTGCATTTAATATCTGCTGGTTCCTAGATAGCTGTGGTGGCAGAACCTCAGTGCTCACACTGGGGACATCTGTGTTTGTTCAAGGAACAACAGGGGATGCAGCGGATGGGAAAGAGATGAAGCTTGCTGAGGCACCAGGAACTGGCAGGATAACTTAAAGAAAGCGTTAAATAACAATCCCTGCTCGAGGCCGCAGTCCAGCAGAGCACTTACCCATGGGTTGGAACTGTAAACAGAGCAGTTGATTTAAACGGGCCCAGCTCTGTGTTTCACGTTAGATCCCGCCTGAGTGCCTGCCTGGAGCAGCGCCGAAGTGAGTGAGACTTGGGGTTGTTTTTCATTTACAGGAGTGAGACTTGAGAGCGAGCCCTGACTGCTGCTTAGTGGTGTCCTGGGGCATCCAAGAGCTCGCTGAGGCTTTTTAGGGCTCTACCCCTGCTGCTGCTTTTCCTGCCACTTGCAAATGTGCTGCTTTTTCCTCGCTCCTTTTCCTGCTCCCAAGCCCAGGGACTTCTGCAGAATGGGAACCTGAAAGATGCAAAGCATTCATTGCATGCCAGGTGAGTGGTGTCACTGCTCACCTTTTCCAAGGGCCTCAACCCAGCTTGTGTGGTGGAAGGGCAGGAAGGGAAGGAGCAATAAAAGCAGTGATGTAGAGGTGTCCTGCTTTACTGGCATTAAATACATGCACAATTCTCACTCTTATGTACATGCACATAAAACTCGAGGTGAGGCTTGAAAATACAAATGTAGATAATCTCTTTTGGCGACTCTTCAATCTGTTTCAGAAGAGTTTCTTAAGGAAATGGGATTTTTTCAAGCAATTCTTTCCATATGACTTTGATTAGTGGGGAGGAACTTTCTTAGTGGGTTGATCCCACAAACTCTTTCTTGTGCAAGTTGTCTTTACTCCAGAGGGCTGAGTGCTGGCTCCAGGGAAATCTGCCCTTCAGGGAATGACTCTGCTGCAGGTTTGCCAGGGGCTTGCAACAAACCAACTGAAGCTGGATAATAATGTTTACCCACCTGTGTAATACAAGTTCAGATCCTTCAATGAAAGGCCCCACTGTGCAAAAAATACAAGGTAGCACTATTGGGGGGAGGGGGGCCTTCTGTACCTGCAACTTCAGACTATTTACAGTGAATGTGGGGAAGGTTTCATTAATGAAAAGGTGAGGTGTAGCTGCTTTGCACTCATGCAGGGTGCAAAGAAATTATATTAAAGAACAACAAAGAAATAATATTAGGGAACAACACCTCTGTCGTCACTATCTTAGCATTGGCAAAAATGTGAAGGACAGTTTTCTGAGCCTTTAAGTGTGGAAATTCTACTGCTGCTGTTCCTGCTGAATATTCCTGTTATTGAATATATATGTTAAATATTCTGCCTGCCTCTCCCTCTCCCAGATTGTGTATCCATGTGATTTCTAACTGGAGTTATTCAGCAGGGAGGTGAAGGGGAGGTGGCAGGGGAAAAAGGTGTCAACAGTTGGATGATGAAGAGGAGTGAAGATGAGTCAAATGTGCTTCCAGAATAGAATGTTTATTGTGTGTTGTACCTGTGGGGCCTGGACAAGGTTTGTGGCACAGTCCAGGCTGTACAAACTCCTGGGAAGGAACAGGCTCCTTTCTCTGGAGCTTCCACAGTGTAGATCTCGGTGGTGGTGATGGCAGTGGTGAAACTCCAGTGACTGAAATAGGAGTTTGCCTCTCGTATGCATTCAGGAAGGATGGAGAGAAGCTTTTTACAAGGACATTTAGTGACGGGACAAGGGGGAATGGCTTCAAACTGAAAGCCAGGAGGTTTGGGTTGGATATTAGGAATAAATTCTTGGCTGTGAGGGTGGGGAAGCCCTGGCTCAGGGTGCCCAGTGAAGCTGTGGCTGCCCCTGGATCCCTGGAAGTGCCCAAGGCCAGGTTGGACTGGGCTTGGAGTAACCTGGGATAGTAGAAGGTGTCAGGGTTGAAACAGGATGAGCTTTAAGGTCCCTCCCAACCCAAACCATTCCAGGGTTCCATGATTCTGTGTGATGAAGTGTGTGAGGAGGAAGGGTAGCCTGGAGCAGGGATTTGACCAGAAGTCACAAAACAGGTTAAAAATAAAGCCCAGGCTCTCCCAAGCCTGCACCAGCACTTTGTATATGCTCCCCAAAACAATTCTTGAGAAGTAAATGAAAGAATATAGAAAATTATAAAATAAGCAGGACCTCTGTTAATCTTCAGCCATGGGGGATGTGTGTGTGCAGCACTCACTAAAGGGCCCAGAATTGTTCCTACAGAAGCCTCAGGGCAGGAAATACACCTGACAAAGCTCTAATTTGGAGACCTGTGTAAAACACCTTTCCATAAGGCTTTGTTTCACATTCGCTTGGCTGAATCTTCTGACAAATTTTCCTCGAGCTTTACGTGCACAAACTGTATCGTTGTTTTGGAAAATGCGAGCCTGACCACTGTAAATGGGTTTATATTTCCAACAGGGCAGTTATTTAATTTCCTGTTGGAAGTCTGCAAATGTTGGCACTGTTCACTCTCTGGCAGGGAGCCAGAGGAGAGCACGGTATCATTAACAGGCTACAGCCCAGTGGAGATTTCTTTTGGTTTCATCCAAACTTTTAAGACTGGGCTATAACAAAATGTAATATTTGATTGAACTTCATAAAGGCAGGCAGGGAGATCAGGGAGAAGGGGGTGACGGGATGTTCTCTGGGATGAGAACAGCTTTTGTCCTTCCTTACCTACTCTTGGGCTGGGCTAATCCTCCTTTTGCTGCAGATTTCATCTTGCTGTGTAGATTTCCACTAAAGCACCTCGGAATGAAGGCTGAGGGCTAATCCTGGAATTGGCTCTTTGGGTACAAACCATTTTTTTTAAACCATTTGAGGGAGTTTTCTTGCTAAGGTCAGGATGAATAACACATGAGAAGTGTAGTTTCTGAGTTCTCAATTGGTTATTATTTCTTATCTACTTCTAGACTCACAAGGTGTAAGTCTCAACTAACAAGATAAGAAAATGCCTACTCTCTAACCCTTACTAAGGTCTTGTAAGTGGTAATTGTCCAATAACGAGATGACACCTCTATTATTTATTCTTTTATCCTAATAACTCATCACCCTTGGTCCACATTGTGGATGTTTTCCACCTAATTACAGAAAAACACTCAAATCTATGAAAAAGAAAGAAGAAGTGCAAAAAGACAACTAACCTACACCCAAAAGCCTCCATCTTAACTCCCATATATTACTATATACTAAAATCCCAAATCTAAGTTTTTCACTCTATAAAACTGCACACTCAAAACCTCTGTGCTCTCCCTCAGTCTCGGGAGCCTTTTCCAAGGCCTCAAGTCAAACGTGGTGCTTGCTTGAGGGTCAGCACCCCTCAGCTGAGAAAACCTGAAATTTTCAGCCTCTAAAATTCCAGCACCTTCCCTGTGCAGTTCTCTTCCCTGGAATCCATGGCACAGCCCCTGTGGAAGGCTGGATGCCAAGGGTTGGCTCTCTGATGGTGACAGTGACACAACTGCAAGTCCTGAAGCCACCCAGGTGCATTCCCAAAGGATCCCTCAGCATCCAGAGGCCTGAGCTGTCTGGAAAATGCCGTCTTTAGAGACAACCATTTGGCAAGCAAAGTCTTGTAAACAAAAAAGGCATTTTTGTTCAGAGTTTGTTTTAAATACCCCGACTTAAGTCAGCAGAAATGAATCAGACTGGTTTGCTGTGAAGGCACATCATTTATTTCGGGTGTCTGGCACAGGCTCTCTGTACCTGATGATGCTTCAGGCGAGGCCTTTCCCCCTGTGGACCTTCTGGTGCCCCATTTCTGCCTCCCAGCTTTGCTCCTGGAATTCTCCGTGTCAGTGCGGTTTGCAGCGGGGACAAACTCTTCAATCTCCAGCTCGAACTCAAGGGAGCCAACTTCATTTTCTTCCGCGAGTTTTTTCACTTTGAAAGGAGCTGTTTGTGGAAAACAAGCGGTCAAATGATGTGAGAGGCTCTTCATCACTTGGGAGCCTTTAAATCAGGGCTGACTTGGGGAACAATGTGCTCAGAGCCGCAGTGGGATGTGTGCAGAACCACTGGATACAGGGAATTGTGGCATGTGTCATGCAGGGGATCAGATTTAGGATTATTGTGTTCTCTCCTAAATCTCCCATAAAGCAGTACTTGAGTGTAATCTGTTTGGATTTCCCCTGCTCTGGGCTGGAGCAGCTGCTTTTTCTCAGGGAGCCAGGGATGGGAGAGGAGCTGCTCGTGGAGAAACGGGCACAATTTCTATATTAGAGTTAATATTTGCACTCACTTTGCCCGGCTTAGGGGGAGCTGGAGTAGGAAGAGCTGGATGATGGAAAGCAGAAAAAAGGATAAAAAGCAGGTTTTGACCATCTGTCATCCTTTGGTGTTGTTTCTTGGATGATATTCTTGGGGTTGATAATATATAGCTTAGGCCATTGATATGTGTTGAATCAGATTGGGAAGTACCCAAATAAATTTTGTGTGTCAGAATATTAGGTTGTTTTTTTTTTTTCCCTGAGTCCTGAGAAACATGAAGTGCAGCTGAAGGGAAAGGCACATAAACCCAAACCATAAAAAATGGTGTGCCTGGACTGATGCACTGCAAAGATGTACTTTCATATTTTTGTGATAACTTATTTAATAAGATCTGGAGGTTTTCTTTTTGTTCATTTTTAAACAGATGAATGCACTTATCTGTATTTACATCATCTCCAGGCAACCCAGAGAGTGTTCTTTCCATATGCTCATGGAGCTCACAGCAGTAATAAGTGTAGAGGGACAGGAGACCCTCTGGTCCTTTACAGTTTCTTGTGGGTGTTAAATTTCATGCAGAAAATATGGTTCTTATTGCAGCTTGGCAGGCATCAGAAAAAAGCAAATCTTCTCAATGTTCCATCGAAAAGAAATACTGTGCACTCTGTTTTTATTTCTCTGGTGATAGTATCCAGAAGTTACTGATTTTTTTAACAGTAGTTTTGATCAGGGGTGCTCAGAAGTGTTTACAAACAATTGTGAATTTTTCACTGGGGCTTGCTGTAGGTTATATATATTTTTTTTGGTTTAGGTGCCCGTAGAGGAGTACAGGTTAAATCTTGTATGAGCTCCCCCAGAAAAACCTCGTAGCAGGTCTGGGGATTAAAGCTGGGGATCTGCTCTTCCACATGCCTCTTTTACCCAAATTCCAAGATCAAAGCATTTTTATTTATTTCTTTATTTGAAAGTAGTGTGGGACCTATCCAGATGTGCCATATGGAGCCATCTCACATACACTAATCCTTATTTCTGAGCCCAAACTTGTCAAACCAGTGCCTCCTATCCATGTCCTTCCCAATCCTGCAAAAGCCTCCTGCCATTCCCAGCTGCCCAGGTTGGTGGATTTGGGGAGAGGAGTGGGATGTTGACAGGAAGAAATAGTTATCAGTTTGGTTTGGAGGTGGTAATTATTTCAAAACTTGTCACCTTCATAAAATAAATGCATTTTGTAGCATTTCTTGAAATTGAAATCCTTCCAATGTGGGGTTGAAATGCTCTTTTCTCAATTCTAAAATGACCAAGTGCTCATAAATTTGCTATTGTGACTTTGGGAAGTATTTTAATGTACAATTTTGAATGATGGAGTTCAAATTCCTTAGGAAATAGGGATGATATAAAAATCCTGTGATTTGTTAGACTAAAGTTCATATCTTATGAGAAACAAATCTGAAGAGACAAAGTATTTAAGGGATTCTGTCGTTACTTATGGAGAACATTATTCTACTTTTGATTTGGGAATGCTGGGTGTGCATAAAAGAGAGAGAGAGGCCCTGGATAGGAGAGGAAGGTATTTTAAATCTGTGAATGAAATTGCCAGAGATCAGTACAAAAGTTTAGGATAAACACAGCAACAAAGTCAGAGAAGCTGAGGCACTGAAGGGGATCGAAGCTCCAAGTGATAATGAGGGGAGCAGGGAAAGAGAAAGGCAGGAGAAAATGCTGACTTGTGACTCAGTGCACAGGAAATGTTCTGGAGAGCAAAACCAAAGGCTGAAATCCTTAATGCTCTTTGTTTTTGCACTGCTTTTGACCCTGCCCTAAAAAACCCAGCAGACACCAGGAATGCAAAGACATCAGCACTGCAATCAGTCTAGAATGAGGAAAAACTGTGAGGGAATACTTGGATAAATGAGATGTTTTAGGATTTCTCCTGTCAGTTCTCTGACCTCTGAGGAAGTTGCTCAGCCCGGGTCAGGCTGAGGAGTGAGAGACCCTGCGTGCTGATGGGGGGAAGCCTAAAAAATCGGCAAGGAAGCAAAAAATGAGTGCGAGGATTTCGACATCAATCTGCTTAACAGCAGATAAAGCATTTGCAAGCAGCTGGGAGATAACAAGGAGACAAAGAGAGAGCTAAAATGGTTTTGTCAGGGCCAAATCCTGTCACACCAACCTCCTTTCCCCTCAGAGCAGCTTCTCAAGCCCTGTGGGGGACACGGTGACGTGTCTGGCGTTGGTGCAAACTTGTGATGGCAGGGACAGACACGGGGGCTGAGTGAAACCTCTGAAGGCAGGACTGGACATTTCCATGCAGGGAAAACAGAGAACCTCTAAACATCTGGAAAGCCTTGGGCCTGGGGGTTTGGTTCTTCTGGGAGCAAACTGGGAATGGGAGCAGCAGTTGTGCTGGAGGACACTGGGTGGGAGGCAAGTTCCAAAGGATCTTGCTGAACTGGAGAAAGAGAAGAAATATGGTGATGGAATAAGTGCAAGGTATTAAACTCCTGAAGGAGAAGCCACCTGTGTAAATGACAGAAGAGGAGCTGGCTGGGTTGCAGCTCTTTGGAGAGGATTTGGGAGCTGTCGTGGAAGGGGAAGGCAGCCAAGGCAGCAGAGCTGCAGTGTGAGGGGAAGGCAAACGTTGTGTTTGGCTGTGCAGGCAGCAGCACAAGCAGCGGGGCACAAGAAATCTCTGTCCCTCTGCTCAGCATGGGACAGACCTCAGCAGCAGGAAAACTGGCCTTGGGAAGTGGATCTGGAGAAAGGCAGGGACCAGCTGGAGAACGTCCAGGGAGAACTGCGAGAATGGAAAACCTCGATGGTAAGGATGGATGAGCTTTGATTGCATCACCAAAAAGGAGGAAAAAGGGGAAAAAGGGATGTATTGTGAGTTGTTACTACATCAGTTGTTACAAGGAAGGAGAAAACAGCTTATTCCCAATGGCAGTGATTGCTAAGACAAAAGATATTTGACTTAATTTAAAGCAGAATAGGCTTAATTTAGATAGGAGAGAGAAAACTTGGCAGGGTGAGGAGAATAAAGCCTTTCATAGTCTTGGGAGGCTGTGAGGGCTGTGTTTGAACAAGGAATTAGATTTACATCTGTTAGGACACAGTTTGGGAGGGGCATGGCCAGAGGACTCTGCCCCATCTCTTTTACCCTGGCTGTCATGGTGACTCTAAAGGGATCCTAGAGAAACCAAAGCTCCCATTTGGTCTTTGTGAATATTTCCCTCACCTGTTTATGCAGACCCTTACAAATATATCCCTTAATTAAAGCAATAATGCTATCATACCTAGGTGTTTTCTCCTGTCAGACCTGATAGAGTCTAAAATGCTTTTTGATATGAACACTCACAGAAAACAAACATGAGTCAGACCTAAACTGTATTCCATGATCCTGAAATCTCCTCCTGTCCTTGCTCCTGGGAATTCCCATAAAAAAGGGAGTTCCTGCAGTGCACATCCCTGCTGCTGTGGGTGGGATTCATTCACCTGTGGTGTTTCTCTCCAAGCCTATTTATTTTTGCTCCCAGCAAAGTACATTTCTAGTTCTGTCCAAGGAGATGACAAATATATCTACTTTATTAATCACATGAGTCACTCGAGAACAGCAGAACATCAAACATTCTGAAAAGATTGAGCATGTCAGAATCTCTCTAATGTTTTTGCTGTAGCTGGGTAATAGTCTTTGATTCACTTCTGCCTTCCCAAGTAGTTCAAGTCTGCCAAGAAGCCTCATCACTCGACACCAGCCCACAAAACTGAATAGACTTGGGTTCACTGTCGTTTTGAGTTAATGCATCAGTGATGAGTCCAGTCCAAGAGCAGAAAAAAATCTGTTTTCCAGGGTTGTGTGAGCCATTAAGAGGGGTAGCTCTGCTGGGACTAGTTTACATCTAAGTTAAATACCAGATAGGAGGGGTTGTCTGTACTGAAAAATAAGTAGTCTGTTGTTCTACAGAAAACAGAGGCCTGTTTCTCTCTGGACATGTGTCTAACTCACAATTCAGGCCCCAAAGGATGTGTCTGTTGAAAAGAGAAGGCAGAGATTGCCAAGAAAAAAAGGCATGCCCTGCTCAAATAACAAGCATTACTTTCCCCTTTCTCCTTCCTCCTTCCCCCCAAAATACATGGAGACAAATACAGCCCACCCCTTTTTTAATACTCAATTTTTTATTCAAATGGGCTGACCTGTAGTCTCAGGAGTCTGAGGCTGTGTTTAGCTTTTCCTCCTTCCATTACAAACCCCAGCAGGTTTTTGATTTTTTTTTTTTTTTGCCCCAGTAATCTCCATCTGACATCACCCTGTTTACGAAGTCTGCTGCTGTTCTGGAAAGATCAAACTCAGCCTTTTAATATTTATTAATCAGACTTTAGGTAAGGAGGTTTGTGTCCTGTGTCATGGTGTCAGTCAGTTGTGCCAGAATCCTGCTGTTTTCCAGGATTCACAATGCCTGAATTTTATAAATTGTGGAATCCTTGTAATGCTGCTCCAGGGAACCTGGGGTCACCTATTCCAACCTCTGCCTTGCAATCCAACCTCTGCCTGTTTTCCCTTCTCTAGGGTTCTGTCACAAAGGAAGGAAAAGGGATTTAGGCAGCAATAAATAGATTATTTGTTCATAAAAACATCCCCCAAACCTGATTTCTGCTGTTTGGCTGAAAGGAACATGAAGATGGAGGGACACAGGAGCAGCAAGGTCAGGGGCTGTCCTAGGAGCACACCTCTAACATCCTATGAAAGTTTGCAACAAATTGGGCTGAAGCCCTGGAGGAAAACGTTCAAAATCAACTCTGTGTTTTTATTTTGGGGAAGTGAAGATGTTGCAGTGAAGGGGATGATGTTTTGTGCACATCTTTGTGCTCTCAGAAGGGACAGGGGTGTTATTTAGAGCAAGGCATGACTGTAAATAGGAGGGAGCCAATGCAGACAAGGAAACCTCAGCTAAATTCCAGAGTTTCCTAAGAGTAAAATCTCTGGGAGCGAATAATCGTGCAAGGGAGGTTATTGAAGCTGCAGTGCTGGAGATGTTTAAATTGGACAGGGCAGAGCTAGGGGGGATTATGTTCCTGGCAGCAAGTCCTGCTTGGCACTGGGTTGGATGCACAGGTTGGTCCAGCCCTTGGGAAGTCAATGGGAGGCTTTGAGCTCGCCCTGGATCAGCCTTTGCTGACTGAAGATGTCTCTGCTGTTTCTGGAGTCCCTGGCAGGTTTAAATGTCAGTGCAGATTTCCAGCTTTCCTCAGCTGGAGGAGGGGATGAGTGAGAGGACCAAATTTGCTGTCACTATATAATGATCTGAGTCATTATGTGTTTTTTAACCTATAGAAAATAGACATTCCCCTTTCGAGATGGAAATATGTCTTTTCCCTCCCATGGATTTTCATAAACATGTTTTTAACCTGCATCTATTTCATTAACACTGAAATTACAAGATTTTCCTGGGTTTTTTTTGTTTCTCTGCTTAGTGCAAAGTCACTGTAACGAGAGCCTTGGTGGTCTGGAAAGAACCCCAAATATAGATTTGGTCGATAATGTGTAATGTAAATAAAATTAGTAGCATGTGCTTGCCTGTTTGTTTGTTTGTTTTACTAAGGGGAAAAGGTCTGCAGTAACATAATGCACACCAAATCCTGGGCACGGGGAGGAACTGGGGGACATCCTTAGGTTTGTTACCTCAGATTGTGGAACTGCTCTTAGGCTTCACATTCCAGAGCAATAAAGAGCTGTATTTTTAGTCTCCCAGATTTAAATAACTCAGTGTGATCCCCTGATATTGCTCAGTCTCTGTGGGAAAGAGCTGAGGCATATTGTGTTTTTCCTCCCTCATTTCCCTGCCATCTGTAGTTAATAGAATAAGAGTGGGTGGGATGCCTGTGCCTGGATGCAGCCACCACACTGGAGGGAAGTTTCAGGCCCTTTGGCTTTTCCAGTGCCCATATCTTAGCAAATCAGTTGCTTAAACAATGGAGCAAGTTCCTCCTGGATCCATGAATTCCTTGTGCTGGCATGTGGCAGCCGCCTGCCACTTGGCTTCTTGGCATAAAATTCTGGTCCTTAGGTAGTTAAAGCTTTCCTCTTAATAACCAGCTTTTGTTGGAGCTTGTATAACTTTTTGGTATGACAGCTCTCTTTTATTTTTTTTTCCATTTAAAAAAATACTTAAATCTATAAAACCATATTTGTGTTCCTAGAATTGTTTGGGGAAAATAGCGACTGATTTTTTTTTCCTCTTGGTTTTGTTGGTTTCTTTGTCATCCTCTGAGCTTTGGCACCGTTGACACTTTCCTGCTTCTCTCTGTGGTAAGTGGGAAGAGATTTTTCAGTCCTTGCCCAGCACGGGGCAGCTGCACAGAAGAGGAGACAGCCTGGACCCTTCTTCTTTCTGCCTTGCCCAAAATCCACAGGGCACATTTGTGGCCACCCTTTTGGATCCTCTCCTGAACATGAATTCTTTCCCACAGCCAGTGAAGCATTTCTAAATGTGGGGTTTTTTTTGTTTTTGGTTTTTTTTTTTCCATTTGAAAGACACATTTGGATATTAAACATGTGCTTGGAGTGTTGTCTTCACTGAGGAGAAAGGAAGGGGAGAAAGGATTTTAGCTGGGCACAGCAGACTCATTTCAAATTTTCCTGAGGTTCTGTGTGCATCCCCCTGGCTGGCCCTTGGGAAGCCAGAAGCTCTGCATCTCTGAGCACTGGGCTGCCATAATTTTGCTCAAATGAGCTAAATGAGGGCTTGTTCAGAGTTTCAGCCCAGAAGGGGAGCATTGTTCAGGGGCAGGTCTCTCTCTGTGCAGGTATTTGGTTGCTGACACCACAAGGAGGGATCAAGTTGGTTTAATATCCATCCATTTTATTAAATATTGCTGCTGAGCTGAACTTCAAAGCACTGTGGAGTGGTTTCCATACTGATTTTTGGCTAAACCACCATTTTCTCCTATTTTCTGGTCCTCACAGTTCTCATCACTGGAAGTACCCCAAAACCTTATGATCCTTGACATCCTTTTCCTTGTTATGTTCCTCCTCAGGCAGGCAAAAAGTGCTGTTCCCATTGCACAGCTGGGAAATGGATGCCTGGACAGGTGAAATAACTCTGTGGGTGCTGACACCTTGAACTCAGCAAGGAGCAGAGGTTTTCCAGCTTGGTGGATGCAGGCAGGAGGGTGAAGGGAATTTTGCCTCCTGGTGAAACTTCTTCCTCCTGCTTTCCCCTTCCTCCAAACTCTACAAGGTACAAGAGGCTCAGCCCCACTCCCTTCCAGAGCGCCTTCAAACTCTTGTTAGGAAATCTTCATTCACTTGCTTAGTTATTGCCTTGTTTTTTTCCCCTTAATAAATCTGATTTTAGTTGCAAACCTTGAATTTCCATCAATATATTTTTTGCAGTACTTTCAGCAGGTACCTGCCTTGATACTGTTTAGTTAAAGTGCCAGGTTTGCGGTTCAGCTTTTAAATCTGACGTGGCAAGAATGTTATGTTACATCTGAATTGGTGTTTATCAAAGAATTTTCCATGGGATGTGCTTGAAGCAGTTTTTTCATGTATTTTGGGTTAACTGTCCCTGGATTGAGTTTTACATGCCTTGTTCTGCAGTGAATTTTTCCAAGGAGTTTTCAGCTGCTCCCACTCTGCCAGCACCGAGTGGAAATCCAGGTTGTGTTTTTATGACAAAACTCCCACAGTTTGTCCCTATAGGTGCACAGATAATGGCCAGATTTCAGGGCCTGAGACCCTGCAGATTAGCCCAGATTTTAAGATCATTGGCCTGTCCATATTGCAGAGTTTGGAATTTAGTTTGGGAAAGCTGCATTGCTTCCTGGCTGCTTGGGGACTTTGTGAGCAGCATGAAGAGGGTTAATTCCAACCCTGCTGGAAGAGTCTCCAGGCTGGTGGTGAGGGAATTGACCTGCCCTGGCTGGAACAGCAGGGAATTAATAGAAGTTTTCTGCTCTATTCAGAGCAGGGTAGTGAAGCAGCTGAACTTCCCACCAAACTCTGTTTTCTATTGTACTTTTGATGCCAGATTTCTGTAGCATTGGGCTGCAAAAGACAAATATCCTTCCAATTCCAGCTAGCCTGCATTTAGGCTTAAAACATTAAAATAATCTGTAACAATACCAGTTTTATTTAAACAAGGCAGGGGGAAAAGAGCTTTGCTTGCAGCTAAGAACATTCAATAAGTTTCAGAATAAAGTGTGTAAATAAATAGGGCACACTTACAGTTGTGTGCTGAGAAAATCTTAACTTTGCTTCAGAAGGGAACTTTTGGTTGGGGTGAATGTCATTTTTTTCTCTCTTTAAAGCACCTCTGGTATTGTGGTGCTCTATGCAAACAGCAAAAGCAGAGAACCTGATTTTTTAAAAATATTTCAAGTATTTTATATGAACCTCCCAATAAAACACAAAATATTTGGCTTTCATATTAATGAAGCTCTATGCTCATTTTCCTTTGTGGTGTTTTCCCTGTTTTGTTTTTTTTTTCTCAGTAAACTCTTTGCTTTTGAACATTTTCTTAAAACAAAAGTACCCAAAGAAAACTGCTGTAAATTTTACATACACACAGAGGTGAGGATGAATAGTATGAATATTGGTAAAACACTTGCATAACTTTATATATTGCCAGAATTTTGCACATCTGTGCCTGGATACAGAGCGGTGTGTGGAGCGTGGAGGCTCAGGAGCAAGACAAGGAGACAGTCACTGCAAAAACCTGGGTTGCATCTGGATCTGGGAATAACTCTTGACCCAGCCCAGACAAGTGATTGACACAACGAACGGGGGGGATCTGAGCTCAAATACTTGGCAGGAACAAAACTGCCTTGTCCTGACTTTCTGTGATCCCTCAGTTGGAGTCTTTTGGAAAACCATAAGGATGGAGACCCTGTGTTGAAAGACTGTCTGGTAAGATATTGTTGAAAAGAGGCAGGGGGAAGAGAGTTTCTGAAGAATTTCGAGCCCTGTTGATCTACTCACCCCATTGAAAAAAGCAGCTGAAGCAGAAAGTCCCCAAAGGGTTAAGTGGAGGCAGGTGTTCCGTGGACATGATAAACTTTATCCCTTTCAGCTCTGCAGAAATATCCCATTTCTGCTGGGGAATGGAGAGAGCACGGACTCTGTGCGCCTCTTTATACCTAAATACTTTCTAAGGGCTGATTAAATTTCCCTATTACCTGTTGTAAGTATTCTCATTTAAAAAGAGGAAAGAAAAGAAAAAGCTTAGATTAGAGGGTGGATGATATGGTTTTTAGTGTAAGGAGAAGTTAATTTGTTGGGTAGCAGTGACCTTACCTCAGGACAAGCCTGTGTCCCTTCCACATGACACTATCAGAACATTGATTTGTCTGTGTTTGAATGCACTTCAACAGGAGGGCTTATTTTAGGCTGCAGAAAGTTTATCTAGAAGTGAGTATGATAAAAGAATATCCTTTTTTTTTTCCTCCTTCCCCACTAGACAAGCTCTGAGTCCTGAGCTTTTCTCCTGGAGTAACGACCTGCAGGATCTGGGCTGCATTCACTCTTTCTGTCTTTATTTTACATCCAACCTGGTTTTCTTTGTCTCCTTGTTCTCCTGCCTCTCATCCAGGCATGGAAAACTGAAGGAGCCGAATTCAGGCTTCTCCCTTGTCCTCCTCTGCCCACGTGTGTCTGAGTTTTATGACAAGT
This sequence comes from Nicator chloris, assembly GCA_013400495.1. NCBI lineage: Eukaryota > Metazoa > Chordata > Aves > Passeriformes > Pycnonotidae > Nicator > Nicator chloris. The sequence continues at coordinate 499,466 of WAAE01003445.1, read as the reverse complement.
TTGCCACATGGCATGTGTGGAAATCCTGGTGAGGTTAATGGGACGTCAGGAGGAATATTAAAAATCCTGATTTATATTGGGACATCTGGCAAATCTTATTTCCACAGCCTCTTTTGGTCTGTAGGTGAATCCAGAAAAGGCTTTTAAAACTTCCTAGGATCTGCTCTGTTCCCCTGCTCACAGCAGATATTTGGTGCTTGGACAAAGCTTGTTTGGACTTTATCTGGCAAGCCACATTATTTCTGTTGCTTTCCTCTCCAGTATTTTTAGGGCTGGTTGCATTTAGTTTTCCTTTCTTATAGCAGGCCTGGTAAAAAAGAAATAGAACATTTTAAACTTAAAAAAAAAAAAAAGAAAAAGAGGAAAGGACTGACTCATTTTTTTAAACCCTTTTTTTTTTTGAGTGTAATTTATATAAATTTGAAATATTACCGCACATGTTAACATGAAGAAAAGATCTCAGGAATTTTTCATTTACCAGAATGAATTTGAATTTATCAAAAGCTCCTGACATCTCGAGGCAAGCACGATGCCTCCTTTGTGTTTCAGCCTCCTGCTGGCTCCCGGCCACGGGGCTGTGAAGGATCGTTTTCACCCGAGGCCTCTTGTACTTGGAGGAAATCAATCCTCAGTGATACAGAATTTCTGAGTGTCGGAGCCTTGTCCATCCTCAAAACTTCAAACTCATTCTCTTCCTTTCAGGGCTTTGGCTTGGAGGCAAAGGCTGAGCTCTGCTCTTATCCGAGAAAAATGAACAAGCCTTGTAAAGATGCTTTCTCCTCTCCCTGGCTGTCTATTGAGCTGGAAGATTCTGACTTCTCCCCGGAGTGGGGAAGATGTGGGTGGCCCTGGGCAGAGATGAGGCTGCAGAACAATGGGACCATTGTTGGGGCTGCTCCGGGAGGGAGCAGAGTGTGGCTTTAACGTGGTGGTTCTGTTGCTGGTGGGCTTTTTGTCTTGTAATTGTAACAGTTGGGGCTGCAGTTTTGCCCCTGGCTGCTGCTCAGCACTGATGGCCATGGGATGGTGTGGAGGTCACTCTCCCTTCACGTGCTAGGGGAGGAATGGGGAAGAGAGAATGCAGGAACAGCAGATGTGTTTGCCAGGGAATGGGTTGGAGGTTTTGAACCCAGCTCTCTGGGTTATGATTGATAAGGAGCAACAAGAACAAAAACCAAGCAGCCTCCTCGAGTGTTGTGTGGCTGAGTGCTCCCTGTACTGGTGTCCCAGAGCCCAGGTCAGCCCTTTACCTCAGGGACTGGAGACTCCAGTGGCCTTTGCAGAAGGGATTGGCTCAGGCCTCTGTGGTTATTCCCTTTCCCCCCTTTTTTAAAATTATAGCATGTTTAATTTGGGAAATGCTTTAATGCAGACTTGGGATTTCTAGTTGTGATTCCTCTGTGCCGTTGTTTGGTGTGTTCTCTGCTCAGGGCATGGATGGGCTCGGGGTGGGATTCTTGGGGTGTCCAGAGCAGGGACAGGAGCTGGACTCTGGTCCTGATGGGTCCCTTCCAACTCAGCCTGTTCCCTGATAAGACACCTCACTGAAGGGCCCCATGGTGAAAGCCTTTGGGGTTTTTTGTGAGAAAACCTGCACTTTGTTCTGTTTCCCCACAGCTGCTTTCTGTAAAAACTGCAATTCCTCCGAGTTGGTGTTAAAAAGAGCAAATAAGAAGCTGTTTTCTTTTTGCTGGCTTACATGGCATTTTACCTTCTAAATCTGTTAGAAACATGTGGAATCTGGCCTGGTATCCACACACTGCACTGTAATTCCATGAGAGGAGAGATCTGGATGCCAATGAATGGACACAGTACCCAGGTATCCAGCAGCTCTGGGATTTCACACTTCCTCTCCCAAGATCTGCTGGATGAATTGCTCAGTGCTGGATTTTTGGGGTGTTGGGGTAAGCTGCTTTTAGATTAAATTAAATATTTCTAAATAATTGCAATTTGATCAAGAAAAACACATGTAATTTGACTCAGGTAGGTAGCAAAAAGTTAAGGATTCTCTTCTCCATGGTTGTCCTGCTCATTTTTTGTTGGGTCTGCTGTTGGAGACCATATCTGTGGGATAACTGTGGTTTTTCTCTGCTTGGAGTGGGAAATCACTCAGCTGCAGACTCATTTCTCTGCCTGCTCACTGAACTGATCCTCTGAATTGTGCAGCAGGGTTTGTGTCATAACTTCTGCCACCACAGATTTTTCCTCTGCAGTTTATTTTCCAGAAGAAAGCAGTGGATATTCTGGATAACCCAACAAGAACATCAACATCAGCACTGATTTTTAAATTTTTTTTCCTTTGCTGGACTTGTGTCAGGGAAGTTGGGCAAAATGTCATAGCCCTGGAATCTGTTCTTTTCTTCTGCCATTGCCTGACTGCAGTGCTGTTGTCAGAGCAATAAATCCAAGGGCTTGCCTGATGAGGTTGCAGCTTTTAAAGCCTGTTGCGAACAGAAATCGAAGCCCACGTGCCCTCTGAATGGTGGCTGAGTATTGGCCTCTTCACTCCACAGCAGAAACTGAGCAAGGACTTGGCCAAACAACAAAATCTGGGCAACAAAAGCAATTATTGTGAGCAGCAGCTGCAGCAACTGGAGGCTCCTGGCTGCAGGGGCAGTGCCCAGGCTGCAGGCACAGGGCACGATTTCCCAGCAAGCTCAGTTTTGGCACTTCCAGTGTCAGGCATAGATCATCATTAGTCTCACTCCAGCAGCCTGTGGGTTTGCTTTCCTTTATTTGCTGCCCGAAAGCCGCGAGTGGCTTCGGTAATTGCTGAGAATAAATCTGATTCCATCAAAGTGAGCGCCCGGGCCAAGCCCTGTTTGCCCGGGCTTTAACGCTTGCAGGGGGCCCGGAGGGGCTGCCCTGAGCTCCCTGCCCAGCTGTGTGCTCTGCCATGAGCCACAATCCAGGCATGATTTTCCAAGGGTAAGGTCTGTGAAGCTACCGGGACCGTCCTTGTGTGTCACTTGATTCACAACTCGATTCATTCCCCAGGGGCTCATCGAGCTGATCTGTTCAGCGAGTTGACTCGACCTCTGAGGTGGCTTGAACAACTCCTGGCACCCCGACTACCAGTGCTGGGGTGGATGTTCAAAGCTAAGGTTCCCTCTACCCACCATGCCACCGATGCCACATGGAGTAAGTGGATTGCTCTCGTCACGCAGCGCCCCCGTATTGGAAAACTGAATCGCCCTGGGATTTTACAGATAATTACGAATTGGCCTGAAGGTGGATTGAGTCAACTCGCTGAACTCAAAGCTGTTCAATTGGCCCTGGACATTGCTGAAAGAGAGAAGTGGCCAAAGCTCTACCTCTATACTGATTCATGGATGGTAGCCAATGTTCTGTCCATCTTGATGGACATGATGGCATGATTTTCCAAGGGTAAGGTCTGTGAAGCTACCGGGACAGTCCTTGTGTGTCACTTGATTCACAACTCGATTCATTCCCCAGGAGCTCATCGAGCTGATCTGTCCTGTTGGGAGCACAGAGCTGTGCAAAGCACGTGGGACTCAAAGGGCTTTCCAGAAAAATCGAGCCATGTGCCTCTTCAGGGATTCTCCCAGGACTTTTTCCAAAGGACTTGAACTGGGAATTTCTAAGGGATAGAAAAGCTGTAGTTCCCTGCATGTCTATATGAAGATGTAGATAAATGATATTAAATTAAATTATATTAAATGTCACACACTGTGGCTTTTGGTGGTGATGTGTCAATGGGAAAAAGTAATCTGAAAGATTTTAAAGACAGCATTTTACAACGCTGCTTCCAATGAAAGGAATGACATTGTTTGGAACCTTTTACCCTAATATTGCTACAAACAGTACTGAAGTTGGTTGTAGTGTTACTACCTGCTTTTTTCCTATTTTTTTTTCAATTAAGTAAATTTAAGAATGATGAAATCCACAGAATGACTTGGACATGCCTCTCTCTTTCTTATCATAAATTAATTAGATGCTTTCAGATAGAGAATTTTTCCCTACATTATTCAAATTGAGTTTTCAATGTCCAATGATGTGATTTTGTTCTATCAATTTGTTGTTGCAGATGCCTGTATTTAATGATGAACCCTTACCTCTGGTTTCCTTGGAGGCTGTTTGTGTCAATAAGCATAACCCAATCCAGAGCTGATATTAATTACAGATAAGGGCTGTGTAACACACACAGCTTTGTGTGAGCCAGCAGTCACAAAATCTGAATTTGTCATGTTCAGCTGCATGGGCTTTTCCTCACTCAGAGGTTGTTTCTTTTCATTTATTTACAGAGAAAGGAAGGTGGCTAAGGTCAGTTAATGCCCAGCTTCCATGTTCAGGTTGAGTGACTTGCTGGAGATATTTTAAAGGGAATGTTAAATATTGAGGGGTTTTTTGATGCCAGGAAAGTACCTCTTTATTGGAAAATAAGAAGGAATGCTACTGGATTTTTTTATAATTTGCACAATGTTGCAGAAATCTTTGTTTAGGTTTCCTTTGAGGTCAGACAGTGGCGAGATCTTATTACTGATGGCAAAGAAGTATTTTCCTAAAAATAAACTAGACGAATCCCTGCTTTTGTGCTGCCTTTTAAAAGAGCACTGCAGTGGAAATGTCAAGGTCATGGTTTCCATTAATGTAATTTAGAGGTGTAGAGAGGAGAAACTCAAATGTCTTGTTACTTGTGTGCTTGTCTTTGCCATGCAGGAGACATTTCAGCTCAGCTGGAAGTTTCTGTCTAGAAATGTCTTTTTCCTTCTCTCCGATGTTTTGAAATAGTGATGATGTTCATTGTCTTGAGCTGGGTGATCACTTCCTGCCCTGATTCTGCTTTCAGAGCCAGGAATCTCTCAGCCACCAACTTGGCTGAATTTCTTTAAGGTACGGGAGAGAAAAATGTGGAGGTCGTGGAGGATCTTCTAAAAATATTTCTGCGTTTTGTTGTTGGGATTTTTTTTTTCAAGGTCTTTCAAGTATTTCTGGGTTTAAAACAAGAGTGAATAATCTTACATGACTCCCAGTTCACAGCTGGCTGTTCTGGGCCTTGTAGCACAAATTTCCTTCAGGAAGGATTGGCAGAACTCACCTTTTCACCAGGAGCAGCAGAGTGTTGGAATAACTCAAGCTGAGCTCCTGGATGGACTCATCCTGAATTTCCCTGCCACTGAATCCCAGCAGGAGCCTCTTAGGAATGTGCAATCCGGAGCTCAGTCTGAGTGAAACATTGAAATGGTTTTTCCTGAGTTTGTGGGAATCTCTTGGGCACAACAATTGAATAAATATTTGACCTACCCTAGGGGGGTTTATTGTAGCTTAGACTGTCTTAACTCTGGGACTCAGGAGAGGCCAATCCACGAAGCTGATGATATTTTTAATTTAACCTTTTGAATTTCTGTGGATGTGCTGAATGAACCCAGCCCGAGTGGCTGCCTGCCTCTTCCCTGCTCAGATTCCTTAACTGGGGTCAGTTCTGGATAGTTACAATTTATGACCTGCTGCTTGTGCTCATGAATGCTTTGGGAATGTGCTCTTTCCTTGCACTGAGTTTGTCCAGATGTATCAATATTTTGGTTTGGATGATCTAAAATAAATGGTGGAGATTAACTGCCTGCAACATTGTCTTTTAACAATGAAGTAGAGCCATTTTTCACCTCGGGAGATGTCTTTAAAACAAATATTGAGGTTTGCAGAATGGTTACAGCAGCTCGTGCAGCAGGGATTTCCAGTAGCCTTTGCTACATCCCTTTGAGACTGTGAGAATTCCGTGGGGAATCTGCTCTGATAAAGGCTTCAGGTCGCGTCAAGTGTGGAAAGATGGGAAGGAAAGATTCCAAAAGCGTGGAAAGATGGGAAGGATCTCCCCAGCTCTTGGATGGGTCCCTGGCACTGATTTTTAAACTGGGAGCCAGTTTGGGGAATTTCGTGCTGAAATCAGAAAAGCCATAATGCCATGTCAATTCCTTGGCTGTGATCCAGGGGACAGGTCAGGTCTCCAAAGGCCGATGTCCCCCGGAGCTGCTGGCAGCCACCTCCTGGTCCTGTGGCTTTGTGAATTCCCAGGTGCTTCCATGACAAAGCCAGGAGGTGATAATGGGAATGAAGAGCCCATTTCCCCTTAGTGCCTTCATCCTTTCCAGAGGTGTGAGCAGCACAGCAGGAGATGGAAAAGAGCTGCGAACCCCTCTGGATAACTCTGGGACAATGGCAGACACCGGGATCCACAGCGGTCAATGCCAAAGCCGATTCCCTGCTAAAGACCTGCTCTTCCCTGTGGATTTGGATGTGGAACCGGGAAACGCCCGGAGTGTCACTGTCCCCAGAGTGTCACTGTCCCCAGAGTGTCACTGCCCCCAGAGTGTCACTGCCCGGCGTGGCTCAGGTGATGGATGGCCAGGACACCCCAGGTGGGAAACAGGATCCTCCCAGCTTCAGGCACGGAACTTCTGGAGCTGGAACCACGTCATGAGTTTTAGGATTTGATGTAGGAGATCCTACAGAGGTACAGTGAACCTATTGTAGAGCTGGGGTGAAAGGGGGCAGTGGGTTCATTGGGGGACTGCAGGAGCCGTTGGTTCCCCGATCCATCAATTCAAACTGATCCCAAGCAGGTAGGAAGGATTTTCTGCACACGGCGTTGGTGGGTCGGATTCCAGAGGAGATGTTTGACAGAGCCTGCCTGGGGATCCTGGGAATGAGGTGGTGTAAGTGTGAGTCAGCCTGACCCCAGCGGGGCCTGACAAATGGACCCGAAATTGGCGACTTCAGGGCTGGAAACGCTTGGGTTTTTCAAAGAAGAGCTGTTTCCACAGGATTAGGCCTTTGATATTTCTCAGTTGTTCTGTTTTTCTAAGCTGGAGAGCTTTGAGTGTATAATACCTGCAGAGCTGTGTTCTGGCAGAGCCAATGTGAGAGCCATAAACCAGGAAATGCTGCACAGGGAACACTTCAGGTCCTTGGGCAACTACGGAATATTTCATATTGTGCCTGTCCAGCAGGATGGAGGCAGTTCGAGATCAAACTCTCACCCTGTCTCTTCTCTAATAATCAACACTGATAAATAAACTCCTAAATTGGAGGGCAAAAAGGAGTTTTTGATAAGAAATGTCCGTTTCTTGCTCTGAACTCTGAGCTGGGGAAGGAATTTCCTTCTAAAGTTCAGTTTTATCTCTTTTATTACCAACACCCTTGGTGTTTTGCAATCTCTTGGTGGCAATGCCGTGTCTAAATCAGGAATATTTTATTACTTATTTAAAAGAAGTGTTGCTTGAGTTACTAAAGGTATGGCTGCAGTGAGAAGTCGTGTATTTCATTTGAAACTGGTTACTTTAACTTTGAAAATATTTGTCTAAGCTTTCATTTGGCTTCTCGCTTATTTTATAGAAGTGACAGTAGTTTAATTGGAAACCCCAGTTTGTATTTATGGAAAGTTTTCACATGCTGTCTTTTCTGAAAGCTGAAGAATCCAAGAAGGAACACAATGTTTCCCACAAACTATACATCTCCACAATTTCACAGGCTCTCAGCAGCTGGATTAAAAAGGTTTTTAATCCGAGTTATGTGTTTAATTAGAGAAGGGAGCCTTGGCAGATCTTCTGACTTACAGTTCATTTTAAAGTCTTCCAAAAAAAAAAAAAAAGAAAAAAAAGAAAAAAAAAAGAAATCAATCCAATTTGGTTTAATTGTCATATATAAATTAAGAACTCGTTTTTTTCCACTTCACCAGGCTATCTGCCGTGGCCCCTCCTGATGGATTGCACGAGGCAATTGCTTCCAAATGAGGAGCGCGGGGCTGGGATTTGGGGCCGGAATGCGGCGCGGTTCTCACCGGGCCCTGTGCTCCCCAACCCAAAACTTGTGCCTCTCCAAATCCTCCCACGAGGCACTGCCCAGCCCACAGAGCGAGATTTTCCTTCCAAAATCTCCGTCCCCTCTGCAGAGCAGGGAAGGAAAAACCCATCAGGAGATTCCCGCTTGGAGCACCGCGCCTTCGGCACGAGGCAAGGCCGGGCTCTCGCTGGGGCATCTTCCACCACCCTCTCTGCCCTTCCCCAAGGATTTTGGGGCACTGAAATAATTCCCTTTGTGTGTGGGAGAGGATCAGTGTGACGGGATCAAACGGAGTGGGTTTAAACCACAATGATTTAATGCGAGGGTACAAATTGCCCACCAGCTCCTTCTGTTAGGTTTAAGCTCTTGGTAACAAATCTGAGACAAATGGGGAGGAGTTGCTTTGAGAGGAGAGGAGTTGCTTCAAGCTGACTGAAATGTTTTAGTGTCTTCATGAGGAAACACAGAGGATTTGAGCTCCAGTGTTAGGACATGGCAAAGTGGACTTAAAAATATCTGTATTTCTGTATCTGTCTCCTAGCAGCCTTCATTCCCAGGATATAGGGTTGGAAACAGCTAAGGGCGGATGATTCTCATTTTTCGAAATTAAAATAGGACATTCTCAGGATTTGGGGGAGTTTGTAGTCATTAATAATTAACTTTTATGCTGCCTCACTGTCTCCTCCTCGGCCTCAAGAAACCAAAATGTTCAACTGGTGGAACTGAGTGGATCTGCAGAGAAATCCTTCACGTCTGGCCTGGATGTCTGACTGAATTTGGTGTGGATCTTGTGGGCTGGGGCAAGTGCTGGAAGCGATTAAAGGGCTGAACAAAAAGCTCCATTCAAGGCCTATCGCCTTCCTGCTGGGGTAATCCACGTCTCCAAAATTCAAAAATATGGGCTACGAGGCTGTGGCTGCCACAGAGCAGAACTTCTAAAGGTGTCCAGAACATCCACTCACTTGAAAATGTTGCTTCAGTGGTGGAGGATTAATTTGAAAAATGCAACAAAGCAGCCCAATAGAACATATCCATATATATCCAATTAAATCAAATTGAGCGCTTTTAATAAAGTGGAGTTGCAAGCTGGGGAAAATTTTCTCTTGTCACTCAAAGTTAGGCCAGGAAGACATTTTTCTTTTGCCTTGAAATAGCTGTATTTATTATATCTGACCTGCCCAACATTGCTGGTTTTACTTAAGAACTAGAAAGAAACAAATGCTTTTCGTCGCTCGATGCCTTTTTTTGTAGCGTGAAATTGTTTTCCCAAGAAAAACAAGGTAGAAATGGTTTCCAAAACACAGCCCAGAATAATCAAACAGTCTTTTTTTTTTTAAAAAAAAAAAGAATAAAACTCAAGCTGGTTAATCCTAATTGTTTGAATATATTCTAAATTATTTACTTTCTGACTGGCAGCTTGTTCTCGTTTTTAAGCTTTGAAACAGCTCTATTTGGTATTTAGTTTTCAGTAGTTCCTTCCTCAAAGGTGAAAATGCAGAGGGGATTCTTGAGTGCTCAGATAAACCCAGAAAATATAAACGGATTCAACTTCCACTGGGGTTATCCTGGATTTTAGTTGCTTCCTAATGGAAAATGTCTGGACAGCAGGTGAGCCCCTGAAATCCAGCCTGGGCTGGGTTTACTTTTAGGAGATATTTTGGCCATATTTTAGTTAAATGCAGAATTTTTTGGGGGGGGTTGTGCTGTAATGGATTTGCAGACCTGCTCCACTCACAATGGGCTGAACATCTCCAGCCATTCCCTGGGTTTATTTATATAATTTATACTATTTATACTATTTATAGTATTTATACTATTTATGGTATTTTTTATTTATATTATTATTCATATTATTTTATTATTGATTATATTAATATTATTTATTATTTATTTTTATTATGTATCTTTCATTTTGCTTTAACCATCTCACCTTGGCCTCTGGACTGTGCAATTGGAGTGGGTGGGAAGCAGATTTTTCTCTCCTGCTTAAATGTGGGAAATATTTTTGGGTTTTTTGTACTTTTTAGCTCCCGTGTGGTCACTGTGAGAGGTTGCTGGGCTTGAGAGGTGATTCCCATATTAATAAATCTGTCCATTAAACTGTTGGCAAACTTTTATTTTGTTAAAGCTTTTATTTGCTACTTCTGTGACAGCAGCGTAAGTGGGAGGGTTCAAATTCTGATTTGATCCCAGGCATTTTTAAGTTGAAAATTGTAAGGATTCATTTGCAAACTACAGGCTAAAAATCTGAATGCTTTAATTGAAAATGATAATAAATGAGCAATGTAATAATTGTGATAATTCAGTGTGTGCCTGCTGGAGGGAATCATTTTCCCCATGGGATGAGCAGCATGACTGGGTACTTTGTATGTGAACAATGGTAATTGATTTAAATTGATTTTCTTCTTGTAATTCTTGTTTTTGCCAGTGTTTGCTTTGATAGGGCCACATTTGCTGTAGGTGTTAATTAGTGACTCTTTATGGCCTCCAGTAATCAGCACCTGGCTCCTCTATTCCTGTACAACACATGAAATATTTTGGCAATTTTCGTTATTTTCAGTGCAGTGCTGAGGCAGCTGTGGGGTTTGTGTTACTTTTTACTTCCATCTTTTGCAGAAATAATGGAAAAATAGGCACAGAAAGCACCATCCTGCTTAAGAGAAAAGTGGTTTTAATTTCTCAGCGAGTTAATAATTCATTGCTTTGTTTGTGGCTGCAGGGCTGGGACTGAAATGTGCTGTAAAGATGCACCTGACTGCCCAGAGAGAGCTGAGCTCTGTAACCCTGCCTGGAGCCCTGCCTGGCTTTAAACTCCAGCCCAGGCACAGCAAAAATGGGCTCAAAGTGGAGCTCTGGGATCTGCTGATCATCCAGGGCTCAAGCAAATTCCCAGATATTGCTTCTCCTGGTGATGGTATTCCAGGATTGCTCCATGCTTTTCCCATTTGGAAATAAATCTGTGTTTTCCTTGCTGGTTCTGGTCTCAGCTTTGATCATTTATAAATTTTAAATCCATAATGTGACCGGAAATCACAGAACCATGGAATGGTTTGGGTTGGAAAGGACCTTAAAACCCATCCAGTCCGACCCCTGCCATGGCAGGGACACCTCCCACTGTCCCAGGCTGCTCCAGCCTGGCTGTGGGCACTGCCAGGGATCCAGGGGCAGCCACAGCTGCTCTGGGCACCCTGTGCCAGGGCCTGCCCCCCCTCCCAGGGAACAATTCCTGCCCAATCTCCCATGAGCCCTGCCCTCTGGCACTGGGAAGCCATTCCCTGTGTCCTGTCCCTCCATCCCTGTCCCCAGCCCCTCTCCAGCTCTCCTGGAGCCCCTTCAGGCCCTGCCAGGGGCTCTGAGCCCTCCCTGGAGCCTTCTCCAGGTGAGCACACCCAGCTCTCCCAGCCTGAGCCAAACAGAGATTCCAGCAAACATGAGAAATTTGGTATTTTCCTATTGAAAATGCAGGCACTCCAAATTCCAGCACTGGGATTAAGTGTGGGTTTACCAGCCGAGCTTGACCCAAAGTCTGTCGGGTCAGCGTGAGACTGGCATTGAGTTTCAGTGGGTTTTGATCAGTGACACTCAATTGATCAAGTGATTTCCATGCTATCCTCTTTCTCTCCTGTAAGGATCCCAGAGAAACTCCCAGACTGGAATCCTGTGCCAAAGTCACGCGCAGGGGCAGGATCTGGGGCAAAACCAGGGAGAAGGACTCCTGTCCTTTCACTTCACAGCTGCCTGTGCCTCTGCTCTGCTGTGCTTTCATGGAGACACCATTCCTGTGCATCTCCTTCAAAACTCGTCTTCTGAAAACGTCTTGTTTCTTAGAAAAGAAAAGCTTGAGCTCTTGGTTGGGAAGTGTGGAAAGTCTTATTAATGCCTGGCAAATTCGCATGGATTCTGTTCTTGTTTCAGGGTAACTTCCTCTAACTCTATTGAAACTTTAAAAGAAAAATTTAAATCCCTTCAAATCTGTTTATTCCTGGAAATAATAACAACATCATCTTCTTTTGGGGTGTTCAGGGAAGAGCTGCAATATGGGGGTGTCATACAGGGCTGGTGTGGGCTGGATGTCCATTTATACAAGGATCACATAGCATGTACATAGATTTTAATTTTATATATATATATGTAAGTAACTCTGCCTGCAGAGTTCCTCATGAGAAGGGATCCACAGGAGCTGTGCTGGCACACAAGGGAAAGGCATTTTTCCTCTTTCCAAGCTGGCAGCCTTTAGTTGCTCACTTCAAAGGGAAAACCAGATCTTTATTCCTGTATCCTGGTGCCTCTCATCCCTCTGCTAATCCATAGGTTTGGGAGACTTATCCCATGGCTAAAGCACAGAAACTGGGATATCAGATAGAAAAATGTAAAGGGTGGGGCAGTGAGAAACCCTTGAAGGGAACAGTGCTTTAGGAAGGTGTGATTTTATTTCTGCCCTCACAAAGCTTTTCCTCATTTTGATTGAAGAGTGGAGATGGAAAACATCAGGAAAACTCTATTCTGCAGATAACAGAGCCTTTGATGCACGCTGTGCCTAGGGTTCAGTCCAGAGGGATGAGGTACAAGGGCATTAATTCCTCACCATTTTGGGGGATCAGCATATGGGCAGGAGCAGTTCCTGACCCCCTGCTCACTCACCTTGTGACTCGTTTTGTGTCCAGATCCTGGCGAGGTTTTCCTCCTTTCTGCTGCTTCCCCACAGGGGTTTTCCCGAGGTTTTCACAGGTGTTGTGGTTTTTTGTTTGTTCTGCTTCACCTTGGGTTTGTTTTGTGAATGAAGGGCTTCATTTCCCTGAGTTCAGAACTCCCTCCTTGCTTTTGGAATAACCACAAGTGGCTGAGCCCTGTCTCCTCTGCAGAACCACCCAAGTCACTCGCTCTGCTCTTGATTTGCTTTTTCCATGGAGTCCTGAACCTCCTGAGCTGCTCCCAGCGCTGTCACCTTCAGGGATTCTCCATCAGCATTCCCTGGGGCGTTCTGAGTTCTCCTGGAGGTCTCTGCCCTGATCTGACCTCTGTCACCTCCTCTCACCCCAACACATCTCAGCCTCAGGTGTTACTATTGCAGCAACACCTGTGCTATGCTTTTGGTTTTCCTACTGGAAAAAAACACTTGGCTTCTTTTTTCCACGCTAATTCCATCTAAGCACCATATTTTCATCATTTAAGAGGTAATAATTGGAAATTACTTCGTTTTACTTCCAAGGGCAGCAATCAGGATTTAATAAAGATTCACTTGACAGAATTTATTGCCTCATCTTCCAGTATTTTTGGGATATTTTTGTAATATGGGTACTCAGAGAGGCACAAGACTTGTGCCTGTGTAAGGTCATGGCATGTTTTATCCTTGTTCCAACATGTTAGGAAGCTCATGATTTTAAAGCCTGCTTGGAAGTTGTTCTTATTGTTCTTGCCTCTTGATGTTTGCTGGCCAGTGGGAGATCATTATACCTAATAGAGTATATTTTATATAAATACATATGGATGCAAGGCATAATTGCAAGGCATTATTAACTTGGACACCTTATTTATAGTTGCAGTATTTCTGTCCTGTATTAAACCAAGGTAAACTGGTGAGCAATGTTTGGAAAGTTTATTATTAAAGGCCTGTGATTTGCATCTCTTATATATTCAATGTCTTTAAAGATTTCTGGTGAATAAACATAAGATCACAGAGCAGCTGAGGCTGAATCCCAGATTTGGGACCTTAAACTCATCCAGTTCCACCTTCCACCATCCCAGGCTGCTCCAAGGCCTGGCCTTGGACACTTCCAGGGATGAGGATCCACTCTTGGATGCTCATGAGTTGAACACTTTCATTCTCTGAGCTAAAATCCATTTGATAGGTGACAATACTTGAGGTTAATAATATTTCCTGAACCCTTGGTACCCTGGAGCAAACCTTCTGGACGTGTCCCATGTTCCAGTCAGAGTCCATATTGTCCCTAATCAGCTTTCCATAATGCAGCTTTTTCTCCTGACAATGGGTCAGGGAGAAAAGGCAGCTCCCCAGTGATTAAATGTCACTTTTTCTGTGCTCTTTATTCAGCTCTTCCCCAGCTGCTGACAAAAGGTGCTTTCTCTGAATGCAGAGCAGCAAGCTGAGCTGGTAAAATACTGTAAATTCCTCATGCCTGGCAGATAAACTTGCCTAAAGCATTACATTCAGGGAAAACATCTACTTCTTTATTAAAAACAAAGTTTTGTAGGAAATGATACATTTTAAAATGTTTTTTTGGCCATTTTCCCTTTCAAGTTTGTCATTTTGATTCTAAATTTGAATGAAGTACTGAAAACTACTGGGAAGTATTTCCATTTTTGCAGATTCCACATGGGAAGAAAAGCATTTCCTGCCCAGTTCCAGTTGAAACCTGCACTTCCCCAATTCCCAAAGCTCGTTTCCAGGGTAGTCCCTGTTCCCTGAGGATTTCCCCAAAGGACTGATGTATTTAACGAGGCATTTGCAAGCACAGGGATGTTTGCAGAGGGAATGCATCTTATCCTGTGCTCTCAGAGCAGGAATTTTGGTGTATTTCAGGAGTATTTGGAAGCTCTGCTCATTCCAAAGCTGCTGCTGTGATTTCCTTAGGGAGCTGTGCCGCAGCACCGGGACAATGATTGTGGTTGGAGATAATATCAATATCTTCAATTAAAGACTTGCAGGAGAGCAAAGGGCACCCTGCCAGTCCCCAGAAATTACATCTCGGGCACAACTGGGCTCTGCCTGCCCACCCCCTGCTTCCAGGTATGGATTTATCTCCTGGGGACTCGTGTTCACAAAGGATGTGGCAATGTTTCCTTTCTCTTCAGCCCTCATGTGGTTTTCATTCCGCTGTTCTCATTGTGTCCCGGGATTTTCAGCAGGGAGAATCGGTGCTTTGGTTTCCAACGCTCTGTCAGCCTTGTGACCATAAATAATCCACAGTGGAGCAGGGAATTGCATTTTCCTGGGAGCTCTGACTGCCTTCGCACTGGACATCCCCCCACGGCACTGCCTTTGGCATTTGGGTGATTGCTATTCCCAGTTTATTTTAAGAAGCTGCAAGCAGACAACTTCTTCGCTGGTTTGTTATTGTTAGTTAAGTCGATTCAGTATTTAGACTTTTGCATTTGTGCTTTCAAGGGACTGCAAATTAAAACCAGTTTGAGTCAGGAATGTGTGTTCGCTGCAGCTTTGGAACATGTATGGAATCCCAAGTTTATGGCTTTGAAAGCACTTGCCCTCTTTCAAATGTTTCTAATAAGATAGAGGGTGGTGATTTACACCTCTGGAGATATTGAGCTGCTCTCCAAGAATGTTGTTTGGCTCCTAAAGAAAGCAAGCATTGGTGGGCCTGATTTTGGGGGCGGGGGGAAAAAAAGCTGCTGTGGTTTCATTGAGATTTAAGCATTAAGAGAATTCTTTATTTAACACTTTCCCTGCACACCACGGTGCATTTGGGGTCTGGGAGTGTCTGGAGAGGACACAGGAGGCAGAGCCCTCGCATGACCCCTTCTCCTGCTGATCCAAAGCTTCTCCTCCTGCTCCAAAGCTTCTCCTCCTGTTCCAAAAGGCGTTGCTGCAGCAGGAAAAGCAGATCTGACTCAGCTCCCAGAGGATGCTCCCTGTCTCAGAGGCTTTCCCAGCAGGTCAGAGCTCCAGACCTGGGGGGCTGAGGCAGTTCCTGGCTTTCCCAGCTTGGAGCAATCCCCAGCAGCTCCCAGTCAGGAGAGAAACTCACTTTGGAAACTGAGCTGGGATATTTTTGTTTCTCTCTTTAGTATAAGCCAGGGTGTGGAGCTCTGAAGTGCTCAAGGGTGTGTTTCAGCCTCGCTGCAAAAAATGAAGCCTGGGTAGGGAAAGGGAAGGGAGAGAGGGAGCAGGATGAAATCTCACTCGCTGGAAGAGAAAGGACTTTGAAAAGGGTATTTGGGAAGAGCTTCTAGGGATAAGAAACAGTGTTTTGGGCATCTGGGTGATGTTTTAAACACGTGGTGATGTTTCAGTGTTATAATTAAGGTGTTTTTTCTGACACGAAATGGAGAATTGTGATTTTTGTAGATGCCCTGCTCTCAGCCCATCCCTGTGGGCCAGCCCCGCTCCTGCCCAGCTCTCCCTGGCTCTCATTAGAGGGTATTGAATTACATGTGCAGATCCTGAGCTGAGCTGCAAATGATGTGTTCCCATTTTCCCCTTCATCTGACTGGAAGAACTGGGGAGGGGAGGCCCGAGGAGGGCGGGAGGAGGTTCGGGTCTGTCCTGGAGAGTGTGGTTCAAGTTTTAATCAGTGTGGTATTTCCTCTTCCTGGGGCCACAGGAACACCTGTGTTTTTCTTTCTTTCAGGATTCCAAGGGACAGTTGATGGGTCCTGTCCTTTTGAAGGGGATCTTGTTAAAGCCCATCTGCATCCATTGGCTTCAAAGGCTGTGCACAGGGCTCTGGCTGATAATTTAAAACAAAATCAGGGTGAGATCTCTTGATGGAGCTGTAGGGCTCCAGTTAAACTGCTTTAATGGAGCATCCATCTGGAGAGGAGACCTTCGGGTTGATCTGAAAGCTTTGTGGGATGAGTTTTAAAGCTACTTCAGAGCTACTTTCTTGTTTTGAAGTTTTGTTTCGTTTCAAAGGACATACCATTCTTAATTTCATTCTTTGTTTCTTACAAACCTGTGTTAGCTGTAAAACTACATCTGCTGTTTTCTCTCCTGGATCTTTTTCCACTCCTGAGAGCTCCAGTGGGAATTGTTGCTCTCAGCATTGCTGGAGTGTCCCCACACCCCTTGGGCAGGGGCTCAGCAGGGAGGCAGCACAGGCAGTGCTGTATCCACATCCTGGGAGCAGCTCCATGGAATCTGCAGGGGCACAAACGCAAGCAGGGAATCTCTGTAATCCCCTAAAGTGGGAACTGCCGGCTCCTGCTCTCCCCTGTGGATTGTTTGTGTTTTTAAAGGATGAAAATGTGAGTTGTGCAGGGAACGATGGTTTCCACTGAGGGAGGCCTGGAGCCTTGCAGAGCTGTGGGGTTCTTGGGGTGGCAGGGGAAGCCAAATTCCCTGTGAAGGGAACGGGGCCCTCACTCGGGGCGTGTGGAGCCATCGGCCCGCGGAGCTGGGGCTCCCTCCGACACTCACAGGCCTGGGAACGAGCCTTCCAAGCTCTGGGCTGCCCTTTAATCTGCCAGGTGGGCTGAAGGGAAGCCAGGAAACCGGGAATCTCGGGAGCCACGGCTCCAAAGTGTCTGGCTGAGCCAGGGTTGCAGGCTCTGGCTGTGCAGCAGCTCGGGATGGGGAGCCAGAGCCCTGCTTCCCAACACCTCTGGAATCAGCTCTGGAGGGGCCATCTGAAAACTGGAGGCTCTGAGGAATAGAAGGACCAAATCCCAGTTACCCCAAATCCCAGTTGCCCCAAATCCCAGTTACCCCAAATTCCAGTTGCCCTAAATACCAGTTACCCCAAATCCCAGTTGCCCCAAATCCCAGTTGCCCTCATGGGGCTGTTTTTGGGGATTGGAGTCAGCAGGGAGGGTCTGCAGCAAATGTGTCAGTGCTGAACCCTCTCCAGGTAATGTTTGGATTGTGCAGCTTTGGCATTCTCCAGTGGAAACTCGCTCTCTGAAAGAATTTCTGGTCAGCGTTTCTAAAATCCAAGGATTTTTTTTCCTTTTCAAACAAATTAATTCTGCTGATTAAAGCCTTGCTTTGGTAGCACTTCAATCACCTGGGTTTTTTCTCCCTTTGTGCCATTGCTGCTGTTTGTTTTTCAGGATTTCTGGTTAGTTTTCCATAGCAAATATCCAGGAGGGTGTTGAATACATCTTTGCTAAAGCAGAGAATAAATTCATTCACCTAAATATGGGGAAAAACCTGCTTCCCACAACAGTCATGATGAATTTCAGAGAAATTAACTTTACTGCAGCACACCAGGAATAGAAATTAGACCCTAATCACGTCATCAAATTCCATGTAATGGAATTTAGTCCTGTCAAATGTGACAGAGAGGATGCATCCTCACTTGGAAGGTGTGTTGGCAGCACTGCTTGTCCCCACCTGTCATTAGATCAAGAAATTGCACCTGAAGTGGGGAGAGCAAAACAAAACCAACCCCAAACCCCAAAAAACCCCGAGGATCCAGGGCAAACCACTGCCTTGGCAAACCTCTGCAAACCCATATTCCAAGACCTCCTGATTGTTTGCAGTTGTTGGATAAACACGTTGCACAACAGCTGCACTGTTAGCCAGACACACAGACACGTCCTTGCAATATTTCCTGGAGCAGCTGATACCACAGGGATGCTCACATCTTCCCAGGGACTTTGCTGGCTCTTCAGCCAGTGCAGGAGTTGGGAAACTCCTAACATAGAACGTGTGTGCTCGTTTTTGGGATAGACAGACTTCCCAAGGCTGCAGAGTTCCTTTCCCAGTGCCAACATTATGATCCTGGCTATTTTGCTTCGTGTGTGGCCGTTGTGCCCTGTCCAGCCCATCTCACACGTTCTCCTTCAGCAATGGGATCCCTCTCTTCCTTTCATGCTCTTCTAGTCCCCATCCTGATTTTTCTCTCCTCATAACCAAGCTCTAATTCCCACTTGTGCCCACCATGGAAGCTGGTGATTCTTGATGGAAATTATTGGTCCAGTCTCAGTTCTGGCCCTCTGAAAGAAGCTTTTTATTCCTCACAGTTCCCAAGAAGCCTTTTCCTCTGCCTGCTTTTTGCCCCACACAGGCAGGAATGTTTGCTGGATTTCTCTAAGGTAAGACTCTGTCCTCTGTGCTTTTTCCATTTTGGCACTCATGGAGAACATGGAAAAAGGAAGGGAAATGGGAGTGCAGCAACCAAGCAACTGGGAATCATCCCTGTGGGCAGGCAAATGAACAGGGAAATGATATTAAAACAGTGGAGCAAGGGAAGTGAAAGGTTCTGGAAAGACCTCTGGAATTCTCTGCACAGCTGTGCTTTATGATTCTGGAGACCACCACTGATCTGGCCAGGCTCCTTGGTGAGGCTGCAGGTTGGGCTTGTTCAGTCAGGCCAGGGGAACGTTCCTGCTCTGTGAACACAGCGTTTATCCTCAGAAACACCGGGAAGGCAGGGAATGCAACCGAGGCACACAGTAATGCTGATGCAAAGGTAAATTTGTCTAAACTGGCCATCAGTAGCTTTGAGTTGATGTTTTCCAAGTGGAAGAGCTGTGAGGCACTGGGATAGCTTTCCAGCAGGAGAAGTTTGGGCAAGAACCTTAATTAGCTCGATGATGGCACTCGTTCAGTTCATCAGCAGTGCCTGCAATAAAGGAGACTGTGCTGAGCCACCCCACATCCTCCAGCCTTCCCTCCTCCAGAGGTTATCCTGGCACATTCCAGCCATCCACAGCATCCTGTCCATCCCTGCTGCCAGCAGCCCACCCATTCCCCACGCTCCTCAGTGAAAGGACATTTTGTGGGCTGATTCACGGCTGTGTTTTCCCTCGTCGCTCCTTTGTGTAATCCGTGCTCATCCGAGCCAGCAGCTTCCCGTCAGAAGGTTTGCCAACAGCAATTGTGATCTTAATATTTCATGCCAGCTTCATCTCGCTGTCCTTGCAGGATAAATGAGGCTTATGTGCACTCCAGAGTGCGGCTGGGCTTTTGTGAGGCCACAGTTAATTGCAATTAAACAGTCGGCCTTTGTAAAATTAATATTATTGTTGCTCTGCTCTGCGTGTGCTGACACTTGGGGAACGGCTGACAAATGTCAGGCAAATGCAAGTGTGGCCCTTTGCTCACTGGGATTTTTCATGTATTTTAATCACCTGTTTGCCTTGGCAAAAAATGTGTATTTTAGATATTCAAATCAGTGGGAAAATAAACTGGTAACTTTGTTATGGGGTAATCTGACATCTGTTCCTTTCTTCTTTTCTGTTCAGCTTCCTTCATTATGCTTTTCCAGAGCTCTCTTTGTTCTCAAATATGGTAATTCTTGGGTTCTTTATACCATACACCTAAAATGTGGATGGTAAAGAGCTTTTGTAGAATTTAAAGTTGCTCTTATTATTCCCAGTGTCAATTCTACCACCACTTGTACGTGTACAGAGTTTATGGGCACATCTGATGTGACAGGGTGACCATGTGAGGGGACTTCCAGCAGCAGCTGCTTCTCCCCAGGCACCTTTCCCAGCTCCCTTTTCCCAGCATCTGTTGTTGCTGCTGCGTGGAGCCAATGGATCCTGATATTGGGGTAAAATCACAGAATCCTGGAATGGTTTGGGTCGGGAGGGACCTTAAAGCCCCTCCAGTCCCACCCCAGGGACACCTGCCACTATTCCAGGTTGCTCCAAGCCCCGTCCAACCTGGCCTTGGACGCTTCCAGGGACGGGGGATCCGCAAGTCTTGATCCCAAAAGGGCTTTCATATCCCTCTGAATTCCCCTCGTGTAATTCCCAGAAGTTTTCCTGTTGGAAATCAGCCTTCCTTGGGAAGAAAACCCCAGGAACACCGTTCTGAGTGCAGCCCTCCCACCTGGGCTGGCCCCGTGGCCGGCCCGGGGGTCACGGATGTGGTGCCGAAGGGGCAGGGAGGGCTCTTTGCCCAGGCTGGAGGTAGAAAGGATTTCAGTTCCCCAATGTTTCACAAGTCCACGTTTCTTTCAGGATTTCAGAGCAGAAAAACTGTGTTTGGAGTAAGGAATGCAATTCCCTCTCCCGGCAAAGAGATATTTATTCAGAAGCTGGAGCGGGTCCAGTTCAAATGTTGAGAACTGAGCCAGCACAGAGCAGTCCAGCACATGTTCCTCACCCTGCAGGTGCAGGGGGAGGGCGACTTTGGGCCTGAGCCCTTGTGAAATATGACTTTTACCTCCATGTTTGACATTTTCTTGCTCTTTTATAAGGAGTGATGGAAATGTGCTTTTTTCCTCCTTTCACAACCCGAACTCGTCGCTCGTTAAAGGCGCTGGATCGGCGAGCGCGGAGACTGGAGTCCTGCGTTTACCCCCGGGACAAGCACGGCCTGGGAAAGCTCCAGTGCAGCCAAAAGCTTCCTCGGGGTGCTGCCTAAGCTCAGCCTTGCCCTGGGCAGGAATTCATCCATTCCCATCCCCGCTCCAGCTCTTGCGTCCCGACTCGGCCGGATGGAGTCGGTCCTGGTGCCGCTGTTGCTCCTTGAAGAAATTTCTTGGATCTAAACAGACCACCCCAAAGCTGCCTCCGGAGCAGGAGGCAGAGTAACCTCATCGTCTTCCCTCTGCCTTTGTACACACAAAACTGAGCACAGCTTTGATGGACCCCAGGTGAAAATTCTGAGCTTGCCATGAAAAATAAGGAGCAGGAAAAGATGACTAAATGAGCACATCCAGGGAGAAAAACCTCAAACTGACGCCTCGTTTTCCTCCTCCGCTCTTAATCACTGGTGGATTTGTCCTCCACAATTAGGGAATGTCTGAATTTTAGGGTAATAATAAATGGGAGCTTTGCATTAAGTGAGCTCTGGGCTATGCATCCTGGTAAAAGTGAAGGGTTAAGTACAAAGATCTTTGCGCTTCTCTCATTTTTTCCAGCTAGAAAAAAAAATCAGACAATTTAACTTTGGAGAAATATATGACATAAAACCTACTAGGTTGCCTCCAAATCCAGTTTGTAATGATTGTCCAACTTCCAAGAGGAGAGGAAGACAAACACTCCAACAAATCACTGAAGGATATAAATTCATGTGTAACAGTGATGCTGCTGACCTCAAAAATGGAACTTGCCAGCTAATCTTGCTGTAGACAACATTTTCATTACTGCCCTATCCCATATCCCATTTAAAAAAAATATTACTATTTCTGTGGAGAAATAACCTCCAGTAAAGTCTCTTGTGATGAAACTGGCAGCAGTGAGATCATAGCATGATAAATAGCAGATTCCTTGAGCTCGGATTTAGATAAAGCAATGCTAGAAATGATTAATTTGGGGGGTTTGGAATAAACAGTGCTTTTCTCACTGGAATACACTCAGTTTTTTGGGAACGCACTCCCACCGTGCTGTGGGTCTTTGATTCCCTCAGTGAAGCACAGTCCTACAACCCTCCTGGGAAAGGGAAAACTGGGCTGGAAAAACAGCTCTTTCCCACATTATCTTGGGCATGAAATGCTCTTTGGGAAAAGATTTGTGCCAACGGGATCCTGAAGGACAAGAGTCAAGTTGAAGAGGAATCGAGGAGGATAATTTGCTGTTGGGAAAGGGTTTAAACATCAAAACTTCTACTTGAAGATGTAGAAAATGGTGAAATGTAGAAATGGTCTTCAGAATGTTTAGCTCAGGCTTTTAATGCTGGGGCACAGCGTTGTGTTATTGGGGCAGGAATGCTCAGATAAAACTTCCAGACATGAGTTCTGCTTTAAGGCTTGGCCAGAACCAACATTAAACAACCTTAAGTACACGTCTGGTTTGGGTTTTTTTTAATATCATCTTGATAGGTGGTGTTATTAACGTAGCTTTTAATTTCATGTCAGAGGAGAGATAAAACCCCTTTGGATAAGGATCACCGTGGAAGTGCTGAGCTGGTGGATTTTCGCTGTCTCACACTGGGCAAGGGGAAAAGCAATCAAGAGGGAGAGGGCTGGAACACTTCAGGGTTGCTACATCTGGTGAAAAATCACTTTTTCTGGGCAATTTTCAAGAGATAGTGCTGTGATTTCACCCCTCCACGTCTGTCACCACATCATCCAGTGTGGAGCCCAGCACAGAGGAACGTGGGATGTGAATTGAAGTGCTGAACGTAGCATGTTTGTGCAAATTAGCTTTCATAAACTTCCATTGAAATGGGTTTTTTTTGTTTGAAGGTAAATGTTACACACTTTCAAGAGGCCTTTTGGTGACTACATGGGAAAAATGTATTTCTTTGTCTGATTTTTCTAAGTTTATCTTTTGTGGGCCTGATATTTCTGGGTCTGAGAGATTTTAGCCTGCTAGCAGTTGCTAATTTTCTCCCGATGAAAAATTTGTCAAGAATGCTTCTTCTCAAAAAAACCTTGGCAAACAACTCTCCTTTCTCAAAACAATCTCTCTCCGGGTCATGTTTTGCTTTTCTAGTTCTCAGAACAGTTGAGCTGTTTCTCTGGTTTAACCAATGGGATCAGAGAGATGTCGTTCCAATTCACCAACCATGTTTAGTTTGTGTCAGAACACCTTATAAAAGTAGTAAGAATTAGACAATAAAGCCTTTTTTCTGTGCTCTTTGCCTTCTGAAATATTTGGAGTCTCTCATCCTTTTTTCTTATCCTGCAACAACAATCTTTCATTGCTGGTTCGTTCCCGTCAGAGCTCCCATGGAGTAATGACACAGGCGTTTCTTTTCTGTCACACCTGCTTGGTCTGGCTTTTTCTTCCACTTGGATGCAGAGATCCACAAATCTCTCAAATTCACCAAAACATTCACCACGGGAACTGCTCATGTTCCTGCTTGTCAAGGAAGAAGGAGGGATGTCCTTTTAATTAGAAGCCATAATAATTTCTGCTCTAAAATCCCCATATTTTGGTAGAGCAGTGGAAATCCTTCTCAGTGCTTGGGCTGGTGACCTCCAGCCTTGGAAGGGTTTCCAGGGATAGCATCCAGCAGTGTGGGATGGGGATGGCACCAGTGCTGCTTTCAGGTATTCATTAATTAGTACATGTGAGCTTTAATTCTGGGAACAACTGTATCAGCATGATCACCAATTAAATCCCAATCCTGGGAGGAATTTCAGTAATTCCCAGTAATCCCTGCTGGTACATCATGTCCTGGTAACTCTTTGTGTTTATCTGGTGACACACAGAGGTGGAACTCCGTCCCACTCAGGTACAAGCTGGAATCCCAGGGATGGAGCAATCCAGGGATTTTTCCATCACGCTGCACTTGAGTGTTGCCAACAGACTTCAATTCAATCCCAGTGGTAAAATTCCTTTGTCTTTCTTTACCCACCTTCTTTTATTGTATTAGAATATTTAGCTTTAGTCATGCTGTAATATTAAAGGTTTAAAAAACAGCAAGAGTGCAAATTTGAAGTCACAAAAATGGGATTTTCCATTTCTCCATCTGTACAGAAACAGAACATCTCTAATTTCTGCTCCCACGTGCTTTGTTTGAAATCACCCAGGGACTAAAATGCAGCATCAGTGGGTGTATTAATGCTGAACCAGTTTGGCACCAGTTCCCCCACTGGTGCTGGCTCTGTGGTGGGACTTGTCCAACCCCTCGGCTGTTCCTCGCTCTGGGGAGAGGAGTTTCCAGCCAAAGCCCCGGGTTGTTCCCAGTGCAGCTCTCCCAAACTGGTGTCCTGCCACTTCCTAGGGATCCTCAGGGTCGCACTTTGGGCAAAAATGTCCAACAGAAAAAGGATAAGTTTATTTATAAGGCACCTGGCAACTTCTGATGTGAGAAAGGAGGGTGTTTAAACCTTCTCATCCCTGTCTGGTAACTTTGTTCAGATTTGTTTTCTGCAGGTTTTTAACTCCACTCTTATGCTTTATCACTTCTTTCTTGTTCCTTCCTGTTCTTCTCAATACGTTTTTGGAGAGAATTAATGGGAATTCTGCCCTTGGAACGAGCTCACTTGGGAGGAAGGGAGCACTTTGGAGCATTGAACAGTCTGGGTCTTTGCATATTGATAATTCCTGCTCTGATTACATTTTGGAGACCCTTTCCTTCATTATTATTCCATGAGAAGATGCTGGAAAGCAGAGGTAAAATGAGAATATTTGGCTGATTTTTATGCTTGCAAACCCATTACTGCCCGGTCCTTTGCTGGTAGATGAACCCTTTTAATTTCTGGAACAGGCTGTGATGATAGCAGGGCTTGTGGAGCTGGGAAATCTTTGCTCCCTGGAGCAGCAGGGCCTGCAGGCCATGTTTAGGTACATTCTGCCTTCCAGTGACCTTTCCAAGAATTCCACACACACTCTGGGCACCGGGCTCCTCTGCAGCTTTGCCCTGAAGTGCAAATCCATATGTTTTAGGTGAGGGAAAGCAATCAACAGGTTGGACCCTTAACCCTTAAATCCCATATCTGGGCCCAGACATTTTTATTGCATTGCTTCACTCTGTGTGTTCCTCTCCTACCAAGTGAGAATTTAAAAGCTTGATACAAATGCCTCTTGGACACGGTATATATATATATTTTAAAGCTTGTTGATTGATATTTATTCCAGATGTAGGTTGGGCTTTATTTATTTCTTTCATACCTTTCATAACTGAGAATCAGGACCCCGTTGGGGAAGGTGGTTCTGGTGGGAGTTTCAGGGGCTTTCAAGCAGATTTCAGGCTGTAAATGACAAGTGGAAGTGCCTGGGAGGTGGCATTTCATGGCACAGATGCTCTCCAGCTTTTATTTACCAAAGTTGTCCTGCTGGTTACTTTCTGTTCTGCCAGCTGCAGCACTGTAGGAGCTATTTAGTGTCTAAAGAAAATACAGAATATTCTCCAGGCAGTGATTTCCCTGTCTCAGAGGGAGAAGTGCCCTCTCTGTCCTTACTCAGAGTATTAGATCTTACAACTGATGGAAAGCAGTGGCATTAGCTGATTAATGGCAGGGCTCACCAGAGTTGACATTTGGGGTTACATTTTCTGAAAGACACTTCTGAAATTGAGCCTCTAATGTTATTTTACAGCCCCTTTTTTATGCTTTGAAATTCCTCTAGCAATACAGAATGTTATTTTTCCTTTTTATCAAATTTTAAGGGTATTTCAGCAATTAAACTCGGTGTGCCTCAGCCAAAAAACATAAGTGCAGTCAGCTTCTTTGGCTTGTTGGATAACAATGCTTCCTGTGTTAGCAACAGAGTAAATATTGCTTTGTTTGGCACCTTGTGGAAAGAAAATTTCAGACGAAGATGGGAAAAATCTGCGAGGTTGGGACAACATTTGACATGGAAGTGGGTGGTGAACATGAATTGCTGTGGTGCTACTCAATGTAGCAGAGCAGTTGGTGAGGATCCATCATGTGCTTCCAAATGCATCCTGGAAGAGAAGCCCCACTGCTCCCAGATTAATGGTTAACCCTGCACTTGCAGATCTGTTGTTTATGATCAGAAAAAAGGAAAGATGGGAATGGAAAATGCTGGCAGTGGTGGCCCCCAGAACCAACCTGTGCACGGGGAGCACGAAAATTGGGTTCTTTTCAGGAAAGCTTTTCCAGGCAGTTACGTCACTGTGTGGGCTTTTGGATCATTTGGACAGGGAAGACAACACGAGGCTGAGTTGCTGTCTTGTCCTTCGTGGAGCCACGTGGCATTGCTGCTTTTCAGCAAACATTTAATCAGGATTTGGGACTCCTGCGAGTCCCAACAGCCAGAGAGATGCTGGATTTAAAACTCCCCAAATACTCATTGCTGTGACAGACTGCAACTAATGGCCTTTAGAAAAATCCCTAAACCAGGTCTGCAAGTCAGGATTTTGAGTGTCCTCTGGCTAAATACAACCTGTGAGAGGAGATCCCTGCTCATCCAGCTGGGCCAGGAGGGATTTTCCATGTCAGGGCTGAGTTCCTGCTGAGCTGTTCCTGCTGTCCCTGAGGAGCAGCCTCGGGAAGGAGCCAGCTCCAAGGAGTCACGGCTCACTGCCTGACCCTGTCTGCCTCACACTGAGGGGGAACAGCCCAGGAAAACCCTGGCTGCTCCCTCTGGACAGCCAGCTCACCCTTTTTGTCCTCAGCACAATTTTTCCGTGCAGATGATGCAGCAAAACTTCTCTGAAGCCCAGCTGAGCTCAGCAGCTTTTTGCCTGGATCCAGATAATACAAGGGCACAGCTGATCCGTGTCCAACGTGGCAGAAACACTTCTCTACCTGTTTCTTTTCCAGCATTCCTCCCCACGAGCAGCTTTGGAATCACATTCACCGAATCACACTTTAACATTTAGAGGCGTCACAAAGGTTGAGCTTGTTTGAGCTCAACAAAACCACTGCAGACTGGAAAATCGACCTGGATTTTTTTCATAGCTCCCCTGCTTGTTCACAGGGCTGCCAAATCAATTCCAGCTGCAGCATCACCTCTGCAGTTCCACGATTCTCAGGGAGAAGCCTGTGTTGCATGCTCAGGTTTGCTGTCACAGGGAGGTTTGCTGTCACAGGGAGGAAGGCAGGGTCAGTGCTGGGTGACAGGCAGGCAGCAAAGGTAAAGCACATTCCTGGGGAATTCATGGCACGGTTTTAGCTCTGGAATTCTCCGGCTGGGGCAGGTCCTTGGAGTCCTGCAGCAGTGCTCTAATTCTGTGTTTAATGTGGATTCAGTAGAGAATTTCCACGTCGTGGCGTGTGCTCGTTATCATGGTGCTTAGCTGTAAATTCCGGTCTCCTCTCAAAGGCTCCAGTTTATGTGCAGTTCTTACAAAGCCCCTAAATTGTCTTTAAAAAGCTGCTTTTACTTACTATTTTTAATAATCATATTTCCATGCTATGCTCTGTAGGAATTATTGAGGAATTCCAACAAGGCAAGGATTTCACTCGGTGTTTACACCTGTGTGTAAAAGCGTTGTTAAAGGAAGTGTCCGGGTGAGCTTTCCCTGAGGAACAACACCTTGGAGAAGCTGCCATGGGATTTTGGGAAGTGGCTGTTGAGCCTAGCCCAGAGCTGCCAGTGAATCCCAGTTCCTGTGGATGGCTGCTGACACATCTAAAGTGGCTTTGGGGTTCTCTTAATTCCATAATTTCCTGAAACAGCTCCACGTGGCACTGAGCATTTCCTGTGGGAAAAGGCCTGGAAATGGAGCTCACTTTCATCTCCCAAAAACTGAGGATGTTAATGGAGTGGTACTTCACAAAGCTGAACTGCTGCAACTTGTGCTTTTAATCTAGCATGGATAAAAATGGACTGCACAGTTTCCCAGAATCAAGCTTCATTTAAAAAAAAAAAAAAAGTTTAGCTGTCTAAAAAACAACATGTGTACGCTGTTATACAAATATATATAGACTGTTATATAGAACATAAAAACGTGGGACTTCAGTGCTTTGCTGAATACATGAACATTTATATCACTGCTTTAATGGCACTTCAGCAGAAGGAACCATGAGTTCTGCCTAAAAATCCCACAAGCAGAAGGCTTGAAGGGTGAATTTTCTCTTTCCTGATATATTTGGTGCTATAATGTCAAATTAGAAGATGTCAGATGTGGCATTTCAGGTAGAAATTCTGATCGATTGCCAGCGAGTCACCAGAGAATGGTTTCCAGTGTTGTCCACAAATTAAACAGTTTGCTCTCGTGAGTTTGTTTTACTTCTTTATTTTTAATTTTGGTATTATTTGTAAGGTCAGGGCACAGTGAGAGCTGCCCCGAGGTTCTGTCCCCAGCACTCTGAGGGTAGGCAGAGCTCTGCAGAGCTCTCCATAAACAAGCTGTCAGGACTGTTTGGATAAGAGCTGGGGAAGGACAATAATGAACCAAATGTACAAGACAGTTTGAAGAGCCAAGTTTTCCCAGACTGTTTATTTTTAACTGGATTCCACCACTAGAAGGTGCTTTTATTTGTGATGCAAATAAACACCAGGAGTGTGCAGGTCTTCAGCCACTGCAGGGCTGTGGGGGTTGAGTTATTTGCAAAATATCACGAAATATTGGATATTCCTTCAGAAAAAAATCCTGTCTGGCACAGGAGAAATTTATTTGTCCACTCTCTGATTTAAAAGGTAAATAAAGCCTGGAAGTCCCTGTGAGTTCTTTGGAAAGTGCAGGTAAATCCAAGGCTGTGCAGGTGAAGAGGGGATGTGGCATCACAAGGACATCGGCAGGGGCTGCAGCTGCCCCTTTTCCAAGGAGGTAAAGTCCCCTCCTAGATCAGAGGTTGCCAGGTCTGGTTTGTATCATTTTCCTGCCCAGACTAAATAGAAAGAAATCCCAGATTAATGCCATGTTCATCAAAGGAGGCAGTGAGGAGTTTGCTGGCTTGTTAAAGCCAGGCTTTCCCTTGTGACAAATCCTCTGGAATCCTGCTGCTCTCAGGAGCCTCCCAGGGCAGATCCAGTGGGGCTGGGAATGCCCAGGATGCCCTGAGCAGATTTAGGTTGCCCTGGGGGCCATCCAGAAGATCTGTTGGATCTCCACTCCCAGCTGGTGGCTGTGACCCTGTGGGGTTTGGGGTAAGGGTTGGTCCCGGAGCTGTCACCTGCTCTCTGCATTCCTTGAATCCCTGTTCTCTGTTCTCAGTTTATTTTTAGAATCACGCTAAGTAAAATAATAATAATAAATGTAATCACAGAACTGTTAAGGTTGGAAAAGACCTTTAAGATCATCAAGCCCAACCATCAACCAGCAGCTCCACCACGGTCATCATTCAACTGTGGCCCCAAGTGCCACATCCACAGGGCTTTTAAATCCCTCCAGGGATGTGACTCCATCACTGCCCTGGGCAGCTGTGCCAGGGCTGGACAGCCCTTTCCAGGAGGAATTTCCCCAAATATCCAACCTGAGCCTCCCCTGGCTCAGCCTGAGGCCGTTCTCTCTCCTCCTGTCCCTGTCTGGGAGCAGATCCCAAATCCCCCTGGCTGTCCCCTCCTGTCAGGAGTTGTGCAAAGCCACAAGGTCCCCTCTGAGCCTCCTTTTCTCCAGGCTGAGCCCCTTTCCCAGCTCCTTCAGCCTCTCCTGGGGCTCCAGCCCCTTCCCAGCTCTGTTCCCTTCCCTGGACACGCTCCAGAGTGAGCACAAGGGCAAACTCCAGGGATCAGCTGGTGGATGTGGCTCAGGTGTCATCACAAAAAGCCATCTGAGGAACCCGAGTGTTCCTGGAGTGCTGAAGCTTCTGTCCCCAGTCAGCCCCAGCACAGAGCATTTTTATATGGGCAGACTATGCCAGGACTTGGGGCAATGGAAGAGAACAGGGTTGGATGGGATATTGGGAAGGAATTCCTGGCTGGGAGTGAAGGAGGACCTGGCACAGGGTGCCCAGAGCAGCTGTGGCTGCCCCTGCATCCCTGGCAGTGCCCAAGGCCAGGCTGGACAGGGCTTGGAGCACCCTGGGACAGTGGGAGGTGTCCCTGGGGTGGCAGGGGTGGAATGGATGAGCTTTAAGGTCCCTTCCAAACCATTCTGTGATTCCATGACTCTCTCCAGGCTGCTCCCTGTTCCCTCCATCCCTGTTTGTTCCCTGCGGTGGCTCAGCCCAAGGATGCTGTGCTGGGATGCAGCTACAATAACAAATCACTTGTGGAGTTTGAGGTTTGGATCTCAACTTGGATCCCTCATCTTGTTCTTTGAGCAAAGCACACAGCTGAGAGCTGGCATCTGGCAGCTTTTTTTGAGATGTAAAGCTTTGAGCGTGAAACCAGTGGAAAATGTAAAAATAATTGTTAAAACACTGGAAAAAAAGATTCACTTTGACTCAGGGTATTTTGTTAGAGAAAACCAAACCATCTTGCTGGGTTCTGACTGTTTTAAGTTTTCAATTGTGTTCAACAATTTGAAATGAAAGGTCATTTCAGCTGAAATAATGACTCTTCCCCTGAAGCCATCTAAAAAGGATTCACAATGGTATGAAGCTTTTGTTTTTACATAAACAATTCATTAAGATCAACATGAACCTGCAAAAAAAAAGAGAAAAAAAAGTGCCATCAATCAACATCTGTTTTTGCTTAAAAAAAAAAGAAAAAAGAAAAAAACAATCCCGTCCAAACCAACCCAAGAGATGTGGGTTGATTATTTTGCACCAGCCCAGATTTATGGGTGGCTGTAAATCAGCTTCCCCCTCCCAAGTTGTAAAGGAGTGATAATGCTGCCCTTGTTCAAATCCTGGGTTGAGAGAGCAAAGCTGGTGCAGGGAGGGTCTCCTGCAGGAGCTGAGGGGCCAGGCTGGTTCCTGCTGGGGCTGGGCTCTCCCGTGGACAACCTCAGGGAATCCCAGAGTCGCTGCCCTTGGGAGATGGCAGCTGCCTGGCACATCCCAAAGAAGCTTCTTGCAGATTGTTTTTAGCTTCATTTAATGAGAACGGTACAAATGGTGAGCAATGTGATTCATTTCTGATTCACTGCCTGCGCTGCCTTCAGCTGGGAATTAATTAATAACTCTTGGAGGTTATTTTTGCAAGCCTTAAGCAGCAGGATATTATCTGCTCTGTCCCCGGGGCTGCACCTCCTCGGAGCAGTAGCCAGGATGTCTGAGAGGGCTCGGAGGGCTTTTTCCCCCCCTCTCAGCCCATCTGCTCTCTGGATGAGCTGCTCTGAGAGTGGGCTGCTCTTTGAAGTTTGTTTGGAGTCCTGTCTAGACTCCCAAAAAATTCCTTCCTCCCCAGCTTTGCTTTTCTATTAAGCAAAACGAAAAAGTTTTTTAAAAGTTTTGCCTTTGAAAAAGGTCATTTCTCATGCCAGTCCCGACTAAACTTCTGTGAAAGACAAAAGCTTTTGAAATTCATGTGGTGGCCCCTGAGCTGCTTTTTCCCCTCCTGGTTTAATAAACTCACCCTGAACCACTTTCTCTGCAGGCAGAATGAAAACCCCTCTACCTGTTCTGTACCAAGTCAGCAAAATGTCAAAGAAACACCAAATTTGAGGGTTTGGCTCGGGTTGGTTTCAGATAATGCTCATGGTTAATCTCACTCACAGATACTGGAGGAGGAGAAGCTTTATTGCTTTAAATTGGGCATGGAAACATGCTCTGTGTTATTTCTCATCGTTCCATTCCTTAGTATTTGTTCACATAGCCATAGATTATTATTTTTTTTTTAATCATGATGAACTGGAGAATTCAGAGTGAACTGCAGTATTTTTTTAATAGATGTCTCCTGTTGATTTTCCTTTGAATGTTTTTTAGCTTTTATGTGCAGTCATTATTTCCTGGAGGTGGATGCTTCTAGTGTTTATTTGAGATTTATTTTTAATCTTCGTTTCAAAGAATCCTAAAAATGGTGAAGATTTTTCTTTCAACCCAGTGTTCATTCCTAGGAAAAATCCATGCTGCTTGGAGCTGCTCTCCAGCCCCACACTCCTGGCAGTGCCCATCTTCTGTTAAAAGAGGTTTTGTTAACAAGCTCTTCAGATTCTACACCAAAAGAATCTCAGGAACCATGGGAACTGTGCTATAGCTTTTTTATCAGGCTGATCCAGATATTCCCAGAAGCTTTTTTTGGAGCAGAAATCATTGTAAAATTTTGAACTTAATTCTGGTTTATATCTAAGAAAAAAAAAGCTGTGAACTTTTCCTGACCCTTCACACGGAGTGTGCTTGAAGCTGGCACGGATTTCATCTCATAACTCTCAGAAGGGACTAAAATGTCTCTACTTTTTTTCCCCCTTCCCTTCTTCTCCCCAGTCAAAACCTGTCACAGGTCCAAGGACAATGTTGCTCCAGTGGAACAGAGGTTTAGGACAGAGGATCCTGGAAGCCTAAAGCACAAGCAAGAGCAGTAGATCAGGGGAGTTTTTAGGTCTAAAAAGCAGCACAGGAACTGATTTTTCATCAGAACATCCATGATTGTGTGGTCGCCTCTGGGCCTGAATTATTTGGAGACAACAAGTGGGGCTGTAGAAAACTGAGCACAGAATCTCAGGATTATTTAAAGTTGCAGGATCATGGCGTCTGAGATCCCCCCCTTGTCCCCAGCCTGGAACACAGAGTGCCACACCCAGGTGTTCCTTGGACACCTCCAGGGATGGGCACTCCAGCCCTGGATGCTCCTGTCCTGCCTGGAAGGGAAGGAGACAGGAGTTCACACAGAGCAGAGTGGGGAACCTCTCCCAGATATTTCACACCTGACCTATCTCCCCTTCCTGGGAATGTAATCCTGCCTGGGAATAAATCCTTACTTCAGCGTTTTCCAAACTTCCCTTGCAATTAAACTCATTTTAGTTTCCCCACTTGGCTTCTTATCTTTCCTCCAGCTCGCACAGACTCCCCAGGTGGCCAAATCCGACTTTCTTCTGGATCTGTGAGGTCAGAACAAAACCAAGGCGACTTTTCCTTCTGGTGGCTGACTCAGTAATTGGGGAGTTACTCAGCTGGGGCTGGATCTGCCAAGGAAAAGCAGCAGAAGTTCGTTGACTTTGGGAAGGCCTTTTCAGGGCTGGGTGGGGCCCGCCGAGCGCTCGCCAAGTGGGGAAGGAGTTTGGCTGCAGGGAAATTGGGATGTGCTCCCAAACTGGGCTCCCAGCACAGCTCAGGCAGCTCTGCTCACCTGGGCAGGTCGGTGAGAGGCAGCTCGGGGCAGGATGTGGCAGAGCTGTCACCCTGATAGTCCCAACTGCCATTCCTGCCTGCCCTGTTTCCAGGGATTTCCTCTGCTGGGACCCACTGGACACTCTGGCTGTGCACAAGGAAGGCACCTGGAGTCATCCTCTGTGGCAAAAAGCTGAGAGTCCTCAGGGACCAGCTGGGCTGGGCTCGCTCCTGCTTAAAAAGCTCCTTTTCGTGCTGAAAGATGTGTGGAAAAAGGGAACCTGGCAAAACCCCAACAGAGCAGTCCTAGGGGAACTTGGGTAGTTCTTCCCCCTTTTCCAAGGGGAAAGAAAGAGTAGGAAAACCCCCCACAGCTAAGGATAACTAATCAAACTTTATTTTTACAAAATGTGACTTGAAATGAGTGTGTTTCCATCCTGAAAAAATTCAAAATGTGAATTTCTGAGAGAAAAAAAAAAGACGTGTTTTACGTTATTTTGTAAATAAGTGATGCGAGTTTGTAGTCTGGCTTTTTAAACCAGTCTGGCTGGTTTTAACTTGTAGAAAAAGAAATGTACAACTGGGACAGGTTTGTAGTTAAGACAATTGACTTATATCTTGCTTTTGGGTGAAATATTTTATTGGATACGTTGTATTCCTACTTGTTTGTTGGTTGAAGGCAGGGAATTGTACTTCTGGGTGCATGTAGAGCGTGATTTTCCTTAGGACTGTTTTCCACATGGGTGGAAATCTCAGGTGGTGCCAGGAGGTAAAACGAAGGCTCCAGCTTTATCCTGGATTTTCCAGGGTGGGATTCGCCTCCTGTCCCCCTGCCCTGCACTTTGGTGTCTGAGAGTGGGAAAGGGGAACATCCTCCAGCTGCTGATTCAGGGAATGTGGCCGCGTGAGTGCTTTGTGCTGAGCTGCTGTTCCCGGGATTGCACACAAAGGGTTCAGGAGAGCAAACAGAGCCCCAACGTCCCCGGGTGTCAGAGGCCATCTGTGTGACACGGGGCCGGCTGATGTCACAGCCTGGTGACATGAGCCACTGTGGCAGCCAGGGAGGGAGGCACAAGGCGCAGGCAGAGCTGCACGGATCCCTTTCCCTTCCCCTGGAAAGTTTTGGCCGGCTGCTGCTGTTGAAAGCTGTGTGGGATGTCAGCCCTGGAGCTCCCTGGAAGCTGATATTCCGTACACTGCCAGAGCAACAGGGCTCGCTGAAAGGGATTTTTGGAGATCTTTTCAGCTGAAAAAGCTTTTTTCCTGAAAGAGATCCCTGGGATGGGGATAAGACCTCCTCGCAGGAACACACATCCCAAATCTGTGGTTTGAGCTGTGCCAGGGCCCGGGCATCCTGCGGCTTTGGGAGAATGATGGAGGATTAACAACAAGTGACAACTAAAGTGTCACATTGCTCAGTGACTGTCTGTCACCCCAGCCTGGTTCCTGCCTAACCTGGGCACCTTTACCCTGCAGAAAAGGAGGCTCAGGGGGACCTTGTGGCTCTGCACAACTCCCTGCCAGGAGGGGACAGCCGGGAGGATTTGGGATCTGCTCCAGGGAACAGGGACAGGAGGAGAGGGAACGGCCTCAGGCTGGGCCAGGGGAGGCTCAGGTTGGACATCAGCAGGAATTTCCCCATGGAAAGGGAGCTCAGGCACTGGAAGTGCCCAGGGAGGTTTGCAGTGCCCATGCCTGGAGGTGCCCAAGGAATTCCTGGATGTGGCACTCAGAGCTCTGGGCTGGGGACAAGGTTGGCACCAGGTACAGCTGGGACTGGATGATCGTGGAGGGCTTTTCCCACCTCAATCATTTCCTGATTCTGTGATTCTGTAATAAAATGATGCAGAGAAGGCAGGAATCCTGGAAAAATGTCAATGGGAATGAGCCACAGGAGGTCACCTCCCCTGACCTCCTGTCAGGGCTGACTTCAGAGTGGTCTCACCTGGCCCAGGCTGTAAAAACTGCAAAGTTGGAGGTGCTCCAGCCTCTCTGGGCCCCAAGTCCATGTTCAGCCATCCCCCTGTTCGGCTGCTGAGGAAAAATGACCTTTTGGATGAAATGAAAAGACCACGGGGACTTCTCTCCTTCCTCCTGCAAGCATTGCGTGACCTGGGGAAGGGTCTGGGTTTTCCTGTGCGCCTCTGGTGCATCTGCAAACCTCCCAATGACCCCTCATTCCTTTCTTTGTACCGTCCATTAGGTCGGGATCGTCTGTTAATGTGTTTAGACAGTGGCCGGGGCTTCAGCAGCGATCCTCAGGTACAGACTGATCCGAAGTGACAGCAACAAAGACAAAAAGTCGTGCAAATATTTCGGAGATGAGCTGAAAATGCCCGGAGTTGTTCAGTGTCAAAAACTTTAACTGCGAGTTCTGAACAGACCAAGCTGCAGACATCAAATATTTTCCTTTTTTAAATTTCTTTTTTATAAGTATGGCAGATTTATGACGTTTCATCTCATCCGTGGTTATTAGGAGTGTTAATCCTTACTCCCCTTTTCTAGGGAAAATGCGTTGGGAGCTGGTGTTGAGGCAAGAGGGGGAAAAGAGGCAGTCAGCCTCAGGTTATTGGGAATACAATGGTATGGAAGTGGTTTTCCTTTATATAGGGAACTGCTAATTGGGTGTTAGGGGCTGCTAACTTTATAGTCTTGTAAAACCGCGCTGACTGGGGCTGACACTTGTGTAAAGTCTCCAGGGGGAAAAGCCAATTTTTGCTGTCACTCCACGGAAAAGGTTCGGAAACCAAGGGAAGGAGCAGTTGTTGTGCTGCTTGCGCTTTGGGAATTCCTAGTTCTGTCATCTGAAAGCAAGATTTCAAACATCCTCGTGGTGTTTGCAAACGGATTGGAAATGTTCTTTCTGAAAACAGCAGAACAAATTTTAAAATGGCCTAAGCTTCGTTTGCACGTGGCCAGACCCAACACAAATTCCCATTCCGTGGTTTTGGGAGAGCCAGCAAGTGGAAATACATCTGTGAGTTGGTACCAGCAGAAGCCAGGCAGGGGAGCAGCCCAGAATTTGTATCTTGGGTACAAAAATGAGTAAATACAGATTTGTCAGTATTTTCTCCATACAGAAGTGGAAGGAGCCAGTTGTTTTAAACACAGACCACTCAGTTTGTACCTCTTTTCTTGCCTGGATAAACAGGAATGACAGTGAACAGGTCTTGAGGAGTTATAGAAATCAAACCTTTCTGAGGCAAAAAAAAATTAAAAGCATCATTTCCTTAACTTTAAAGATGTGTTAAGAGTGTATAAGTCTGAGTCTTGGGCCTTGAGGGACTGCAGTGCAAGTGCTCGGTGGTCTTGATTTATGTAGATCAAGAATTATTATTTGTAATTTTATTATTAATTATTAATCATTATTTATTCCTGAGCTCTCCTGTATGGGAGCTGCAGCAGCAGAGATGTCCCCACTCTTTGGAAATGATGGGATGGGACACGGTGCTCCTGAAGGCTGCATGCACAAAACTCGGGATGCTGAGGTTAGGGATAAACCAGCTCTAGGTTTGTTTTTTTCTGAGCTAGACCAGGAAAGTGTGGGTTTTGTAAATAAAATGTTGCCGTTGGAGGTGTGGAGTGCTCCCCTGCCGCTCTGCTCCCGGGGACACCGGGAAAGGGCACGGCCAGCAGTGGTTTGGGATGGTGATTGATGGCCTTGAACTGCCACAGCCAAGTGTCTGTGCTCAGGAAGAGAGAAAATGCCAGCAGAAAGTGGGTGAGAGGTGACAAGTTTCCTCCAGGTGACAACTATCTGTGTGTCCCTTCGCATTTGAGGAATTGGTAAGGGCTAAATGCTGGTGGAAAACACATTTTGTACGTTTGGGGGAAAACCCCAAAGCTGTGATGCTTCTGGGTGCTGCAGATCCTTGATTCTGGGTCAGGGATAACCCCCCACTCTGGAGCTGAGGAGAAATGATGAGATTATATTTAATGTCTTCTCACCAGCAGGTGTTATATTTGTCATGGTGAGTCCTTCCAGCACCTCACATCTGTCTGGCACAGCAGCTGGCCAGATGTGCATCCCCTGTCTGCAACAGAGCAGGAGAGCCAGGGCCAGCCTGGGCACCAAGAGCTGACACTGACATCCTTGTTCCCAGCAAAATTCCCTCTGGCAGGGGAAAGAGGGGCGAGGCTTCCTAGCCGAGCTGGAGGTGAAAATGTGCTTTTCCTCGGAGTATCCAAGCTCAGCAAGGATTCAGATGGCACTGAGAATTAGGCCCTGCATGACTCAGATGAACAGAGCCAGTCTGCCTGCAGCAGAGAGCAGAGCCAGAGCCTTGGCTGGCTCTGCAGGGGCCATCAGCAGAATTCCCAGAGCCTCCCCAGCTCCAAACTCCCGCTGGTGCTGGAGGAAGTTGTCTCTCCTTCAGCCGTGCAGGGAGCAATAATGTTCCCATCACTTCCACAGCCTTCCCCATCCCTCTGAGGTCCTGCAGCAGTGGCACTCCCTGGCTGTGTGCCAGGTGTCTGGGAGGAAGGAGGGGTAAACCCCGGGATTATTCTTAGTCAGGGGAGGAAATGAGTGATTAAGTGTACATGGGACTCTCTGAGTGTCCAACTCATTATCAGTGCTGGCATCCCAGCTATGCACAGCACATGGATCAGGGAGAGGGAAAGTATTTCCTGATAGCTGCCTCTGCCTTTCTTCTTGCCTGATGCAGAGATAAGGCCCTGGCCTGATGGATCAGTGGTGGGAGATACTGAGATGGATTAGGTCTGTTACTGAGGGAATAGGTCAGATCCTCGCAGTACAAAGCTCAACTTCAACTTTGATAGCTCTCAGGCTGTGCTTTTAGTTTTATTCCTCCCCTCAAAAAGAGCTTTTGTATCTACAAAGAGATGTTGAACTCCTTGGGAAAAATCTGTTGGCAGAATCAAGATGGAGAAAATAAAACAGCGCCGTTGCTTTCCCTACAAATCTTCCTGGCTTTTGTAGTGACATTTAGTCTGTGCTTGAATGTCAGCTAAACCACCAAGGTGATGAGCATCTCACACAGACACCCTGTGTGATGCTGGAGTGACATCTTCCCTCTCTATTTTCGTTTACTTCCAACATTAAACAGAGTTTAAATGATTTAACTACATCTGCAGTCGTAATTTCAAGGCTGTTTCTTAGAGGGCTGCTCACTTTTTTAACTGATTTCAGGAGGGTTTGTGCCACACACCCACTGAATTCACAGCTCCGAGCACAGGTTTGAAGCAGTTGTTAAAAATTATCCATTTTGCAGTGCAAAACCCCTTCCAGCCCTGTCCAGGTGTCTGGCTGTGCTTTTATAGGTTTTCCCGTCCAGAATCAAAGTGTTAAATGGTTTGTGGTTCCTCAGGACACAGCCTGTGGTGCCAACAGCTGTCCCTGGTGCAGCTCTCTGGCTTCATCTTCTAAAACTGAAACCACTGTCAGGATTGACAGGAGCCTTTATTTGGCTTTTTAAATGGATAATTTTTATCAACTCATCAGCAAACCCTACTTGTGGTACAGAGGGAGGTTGTGAGGAATCAGGAATTCGGGAATCCCGTTGCTCTCGCATCTGTCCACATAAAAGTTTGATGGAGAGGGTCCAAGGAAGTAGCAACAAGGTTTGGAATCCACAGCTTTAGAAGCATGGATTGAGTGATGGGAAATGTCCTCTGCGGACCAGCAGGGCTGGAAATGAGGAAAATGACTTTCCCACTGAGAATAATTTACTGCTGAGCTCTTCTTATACAATATTGTGGAAAATGAGGGAGAGGTCTCTGCTGTCCCTGAAAAGTCCCAGGTGCTTTGGGACATTTCTGTGTGAGTGGGATTTGCAGGGCAGTGCTTTGGAGCAGTTCCATCCTGGTGAACTCCAGCTGGAGTTCCCTTTGGAATACCTGTTCTGGCAGCCCTGGGAACGCCTTCAGAGCTCCCTTTGGCATCCTTTGGTCTTTTGTGGTTTTGTTTGCTTTGCATCTCACGTGCCTGTTTGTTTCCCAGAGATGTGGAGTTGTTTATCTGGATCATCGGGGAATATCCAATCTGTTGACATGTAAATACGGCAGCTGTTATTTGTAGAGCTTTTGTGGTCGCTGATCTACAAATTATTCCCAAGTTGTTATCTTTGCTATTGTGTTGCACTGCTAGCTGTTGTAAAGTACATTTCTGTGGGTTTAATGTGTCCTGGATATTAAAAACAAAAGCGGGAGTGAATTGGAATCAAATGATTCCTGGGATAGTGGAAGGAGATGATCTTTAAAGTCCCTTCCAACCCAAAGCACTTTGGAATTCTGTGATGCAAATGAACCCCAGGCGATGACATCTCTGGTCTAATGCTGTCACAGCTGCCCTCACACCAGGTGCTACCTGGGAAGGTGATTTCTGGGAATATGCTCACCCTTTGCTGTGCAGGGGTCGTTGCACTTGGAAGTGTTTGGGGAGCTGAACCCAAATCCTCAAGCCCAACTCATGGAACCTTCTGGAGCAGTGGCTGCGGCGCTACCTGGCTTCTGCAGGGAGATGTTGGGCAAGAGGAAATAACTCTGGCAGAATTTATCACCAGAGCAGTCACTTTTTGGTGTCCTGCAGCAATCTCTGAGCACATGGAAGTCTTTGGAGCCCTGGAGAGGCAGCTGAGGCTGGGCATCGCTTTTCTGCGCTGCAGAGCAAAGCCCCGAGTGCCGAATCGCACTGCTGGAGCCAGGTTTGTGAGCAGCCTCTCCGTTTTTCCTTTCCATCCATGATCTGTACCTCGGGGAGATGACCCACAAGGTGAACCTTGCTGCTGCGGGTCAGCTCCGTGGGCCAGCCCCGCAGCCCCGGAGTTTCCAGGCTGCCGCGTCCCGGGACGGCTTCGCGGAGCAGCGCCGAGCGCCACGTGGCTGCAACATGTTAAATTGCTTTAAACACAATCAACCTCCCCGTCATGCTTGGGGCTGATCGTTGCCATATTTGTAAAAGGAAAGCTGAAGACGTTTTCTTGGCTCGGCGCAGACTCCACCGCACAAGCCCGTAACGCGAGCCGGGACTGGGGGAGCTTTAGGACTTGGAGGGAAGTGAACCCTGGGAGCCTCAGCGTGGGGATGCTGCCGTGCAGGAGGCTGAAATCCTCAAGGATCTAAAGACTTTTAAAGCAGTGATTTCACTTTGTTGAATTAGGTTTAGGCAGTTTTACTTCTGAGACCCTCCAGGTTCGTTCTGATTATTTCAGAGCCCCGTGTGACAAACCCCAGATAACACAAGTGGCTGCAGTTTACTTCTGCTCTTAAACTCTGCATTTAAAGTGAGCCTGGAGGTGTGCATTTGTTTTTATTTACACTTGGCATAGCCCAAAATGCGCAGTCTTGATAAAGACAGAGTGGCTGAGGTGGCTGTTAACTCCAGAGATTCCTGCATTTGTTTTCCATCCATCCCTCGCAGATCCTGCAGCTGGCTGGGGAAGCTGTAAAAGAAAAGCTCTGAGGTGAATACACCAGATTATTGTACTCAAAAACCTCAAATCTCATTTGTCAGCTAAACAGAGCATTAGAATTAAAACCCGAAAAATAATGAAAGATAAATATTTCAACAATATCGCTCCACTGAGGAGACTTTTCAAACCTCTGCGTTACTGAACACCACCAGCACCACGTATTTATAATAAAATGTCCCGTGGATTTCAACAATGCATTCAGTCATTCAGTGAGGAGCTTCTGGAATACCATTGTTCCCAGCCATGACTTCATTTTGTAGGTAACTCTCAAGTTTCAAAGCTATTAAATGTTATTATTCAGGCACGTCTCCTCTCCCCCTGCCATTCTCTCAGCAAGCCTGTGCCACTGCGCAGTCCCTCTTGATTAGACTCTGTTGAGAAATGAGCAGCTGAATGAGCTTTTTGTGCTCTTGGCCACTGGGATTTGGGAAGCCAGGAATGAAGGGTTCTATTGCCCCAGTGGGTTTTTAACTCTCCGAATTCCTGGCTTAGGACAACGTGGGTTCAGCATATCCTTTGTGTTTGCTTCTCTGTGGAAAGTTGTGATGGAGCCTCTTCTCTTCCTGGGAGTTCTGTAGGAATCCTTCTGGCCACTTGAGCAGGAGAGTTTTGGATTCCAACCTTTTAATATTTTTTCCCCTCCTGAACCACTGCATTTTGACATCCTGTAGTTTTGCTATGTTTTGGTCAGGTGCCAGGCCTTGATTTGGGAATTGGATTAGCAGGGAGCTGATCAGCACAGAACACCAAAATTTCCAAGCTAAATTCGGGAGGGAGGGAGGGAGGGAGGGAGGAAGGAGGGAAGGAGGGAAGGAAGGAAGGAAGGAAGGAAGGAAGGAAGGAAGGAAGGAAGGAAGGAAATTATACTGCAGTCTTACTAATGCCTTTAGGCCTGCTCAAAAGAGAGACATTTGAACTATAAACAAACATGACCTAATAGATTCCCATCATGCTATCATGCTTTGGGGTGATACTATACTATAAATAAATGTAAACTATAAATAAAGTGATAGATATAAACAACAAACAAGCCCAAAGGAATGGCTGGAGCTGTGCCAGGGGAGGGTTAGGTTGGATTTTGGGAAAGGTTCTTCCCCCGAGGGTGCTGGGCGCTGCCCTGAGGCTGCCAGAGCTCCAGGAGCATTTGGACAAAGCTCTCAGGGATGCCCAGGGTGGGATTGTTGGGATGTCTGTGCAGGGCCAGCAGTTGGACTGGATGATCCTTGTGGATCCCTTCCAACTCAGGGTATTCCCTGATTCTGTATGTAAAATATCCTGAAATTTGTTGCAGAAAACATATTTTTCCTCTTTTTCATTAAAATCACTTAAAAGACTTCCCAAACCTGTCTGGAAGCTCTGAGAAACCCCTTTGAACGAAAGAAACGAATAAAATAACCCCCCCCAAATCAACACCTGTCCCTCAGGCTCGAGGCCACGCAGTTTTCCAGCACTCCAAGGGCTTGGAGAGCAGGAAGGGATGTACAGGGATGTGTTACCTCCAAGAATATTTGTCATTATTATGATTCAGCCTTTGCTCATGGTTACCACACGGTGTCAATTCAGATGCCACGTTCTCCCCTCCCTGCTCAGCTCTGGGGGAAGTGCTCATTCCCTTGAAGTGGGCGGTGTTGGAAAAAGGAAAAGCCAAGGCAAGAGAGGAGCTGTTTTAACGTAGTCCAAGGCGGTGCTGGGTGAAACTGAGAAATGGAAAACACAGAGTGAGCGTCAGGAATGAAAAATCCTCCTTGCAGGATTTGGTAGCCTCGAGGATTAACTGTAAAAGTAGGTGGTGGGAGCTCTGTGCTTGGTTTAGCTGCAGCAACTTGGAATAAACTTTTCAGAGTGCAGGAGGGAATAATCTTGCATAGGGAAGAGGCAGGAGCAGATGGAAATGTTGCTGATTTCCCAACAGAAGAGGGAAAAGTGAGACACTCAGACTGGTTCACTGAAGTTTCAACATGATTTCACTCCATGCTTGTTGCCAGGTTAACCAGCAATTGTTGATTAAACAAACTCAAAAGCATTCTTCTGGCCAGGTCTGACCATGTCACCATTTTGGGGATTTTATAAGGTGTTAAATGAGATTCTGACATCCCTGGATGTGCAGATGGGCTGGTGTGAGCCTCAGACACCCCGAGGGTCTGCCCTGCGTCACTGGGACTGTCAGGACAGCAAGCTCATGCGTTTTGGAAGCTTTTTGACAATTTAAAAAGCACTCAGCCCAAATAGTTAATCTGTCTCTCTCTCTCTCTTCCCCCTCCTCAAGATTCAAAGAGACGGGAGCCAAGGAAAAATTTATTAGAGCACAGCATGCCCATTCCTTTTTCTAATGTTAACTAGGAGTGTTGGATCCAGTTAAAATCCAGAGTTAAAATGGAGAGGGATTTAACCTCTTACTCCCCAGCAGTGAACAATCAACACAATGCCCCGTGCCAGGCACGGCTGATTTGTTGGTTTTAGGTTCAAAACCACACATTGTCACCTGAAGGCAGAGTGGCTTCAGCCAGAAGAACCATTCAAAAGCAGATGAGCTCTTTAGGCAGCACAAACCAACCTTCAGAGAGGTTGGGGTCAAACTGTGGAGCCTCCAAACCCGTGTGGGGTGGGGGCTGCAGAGCCCCCGACCTGCAGATCAAAGGCTGGTTTGAAGCC
The DNA here is from genome assembly GCA_013400495.1 of Nicator chloris. Classification (NCBI taxonomy): domain Eukaryota; kingdom Metazoa; phylum Chordata; class Aves; order Passeriformes; family Pycnonotidae; genus Nicator; species Nicator chloris. Next base: position 456,532 of record WAAE01003445.1, on the reverse strand, counting down.
TTGCTCCAAGCCCCGTTGGGACATGAAAAGTCAGCACCTCCAGCCCAGCTCGTCCAAGGGCAGCACTCAGGGAATGTGACACGGGCTCCTGCCTTCCCCCAGCTGCCTCTGGAACAGCGTGTCCATTGTAGGGAAATGAAACCAGCATCCATCTTCCCCCTGCTTTGATCCCACTGTTTGATCATTGCATCTCTCTTTTCATTTCCAGGCACAGTTGACACCCTAGGGACATTTTCCAGCATTCCTCTCTTTGCTGTTAGACAGGACGAGTGTTTAAGCATCTATTACCTGTAAAAATCTATCAATATAGGAACAGGAGAGCTGTCACCTGGAGGTTTGTGCTCCTCCTGGTCTGCACAGGCTGACAGACAACACTGCAATTCATGGGCTTTGGAGGAACAGAAAAATCCCCCAACCCCCTCCATGCCCTGCTGTGCTCCTGCTCTCCAGGAGATCCTTGGCACCAGCAGGTATCAGTGACAGGGACACAGCAGGGTGGCCTCCTTTGGAGCCAGCATCCCCCAGCCCTTGCTGGGTTTCAGCTGGAACCATGGAATCACCAGAGCACACTGCTCTTCCCTTCCGCCCAGGTTGAACTTATCCCTCCCCCAGGAATTGTCCAGCATGAGCAATGTGAAATAGAACCCAGTGTGAGCCATGAGCTGGCTTTCCTGGGGATTTATTCCTTATGGCATCCACTGCAGCCTCAAATGGAAAGCCCTTTTCACATCTGGAGCATTTAAAAGCAGTTTTTGCCTCTGTGGAGACTCTGGGGTGGTTGTCAGGGCTGAGCTCACACTTCTGTCACAGCACGTGGAGGATTTCTCTCCTTTATCCACCCATTTATATCAGCAGGCAGGAATTCCCTCAGAGAGCCCTTCTGCTCCTGAGGGAGTACAGAGCCAACCCAGAAGGGGTTAAATAGGGCTGGGATGCTGCCATAGGGCAAAAATTAATTGTTCAGCCTCGATTTGCCCAGCTCCATCCTCTCCTGTGCTTTCCTCAGCTGCATTCAAGACAAGCTCTTCTCTTCTCCTCTTCTCTTCTCTCCTCTTCTTCTCTTCTCTTCTCTTCTCTTCTCTTCTCTTCTCTTCTCTTCTCTTCTCTTCTCTTCTCTTCTCTTCTCTTCTCTTCTCTTCTCTTCTCTTCTCTTCTCTTCTCTTCTCTTCTCTTCTCTTCTCTTCTCTTCTCTTCTCTTCTCTTCTCTTCTCTTCTCTTCTCTTCTCTTCTCTTCTCTTCTCTTCTCTTCTCTTCTCTTCTCTTCTCTTCTCTTCTCTTCTCTTCTCTTCTCTTCTCTTCTCTTCTCTTCTCTTCTTTCTCTTTCCCTTTTCCCTTTTCCCTCCTTTTCCCTCCTTTTCCCATCTTTTCCCTCCTTTTCCCTCGCCGATTTCTGGGCTGAGCAGGGGATGCCCTGCCTTTGCTGGCTCAGCCTTCATCATGCCCTCATTAAATTCCCCAAGAGATGACTTTGTGCGTTCCCAGCCCTCTCCCCTCGCGTGTGGAAGGAGCTGCCCGTGGCCATCTGCGGAGCTATTCCAGAAATCCTCCTTGCAGCCCTGCGGGATCCCGACAAACGCAGCCTTGTTATCAGTGGGGTGGGGACGGCGCTGAGCCCCGGGCTGGTCACACTGACCCCACTGTTCCCAGAGGCTCCGGCTTTCCAGAGGGTCCCAGAGGCTCCCGAATTCCTGCTGGCACAGGACTGAGGCTGCTGAACGCCCTCCCCACTTCCATAAGGCAGAGGAGCAGCGGATGGGGTGGATCAGCACATCCTGGGTGTTCCTGCAGGGCAGGGAGGAGGAGGCAGGAGTGGGATGGGTCCCGCTCGTCTGGGTAAAAAGGGGATTTAAGCCAGGTGATAAAGGAGCATTCAGTGCCCAGGGCATTCCTCGGGGAAGTGGATCCAGTCCTGCAGTCACAGCGTGGAACAGCTGGGTTTTCTCAGCTCTGGTTGACTCAGCAAGAAATCGGAAGAATGAACTTTTAGCTGGTTGAATCAACAAGATATTTAAAGAATTACCTTCGAAAATGATATAAAAATATTTTAAAAACTATCCAGGAGTATGAGCATCCAGCAAGACAAGTGGCATTTAATCCTGACTCCTCAAAACCCAAATCAAAACTTTCTGTGATGCAGACGGGGTGAATTGTTATCAGTTGTTCTGATTTGTCCTTCTTGTTGCCTTTACTCCCCCAGCACTCTATCCATGCTCCTTAAAATCCAGAGGAAGCAGCTGCAGGAGAATTTTCACAATCCAGGAAACAAGTTCAAAGAGTCCCAATATTTATCAGTCAATGTCAGGATAAATTTATTGGCGAGTTGAACTTAAATTATGATAGATCCATTCTATACCTGTTGTTTCTCTTCCTGTGCTGTGTGCTTTTTCTTTCCTGGAGGTATTAAATAGCTACATAAATCCTGGTAATCCTTCATTCATAGGATTGAAGGGAAAAAAAGTCCAGGAAGAAGGCTGTCAGGAGAATGGACAGTTATTTCCAGAGCGTGTGCTGCCAAAAAGCTCATTGTTGGAGTGTTAGAATGGCTTCTGTCAGAAAGGAATTAGCTCAAGGAGGTGGTTTCTTGTAACAACTTTTGCTAAACCATTTGACCACTTGATTCAGTCTCACAGCAATTCTTTTTTTTTTTTTTTTCAGATGGAAAAATAAGCATCCTCCTTAGTTCAGGAGAATTTTTTCCCCCTGAATATGAATTATTGTGCCGCTGGTGTGGGCGGCCTGGAAATCTCTGTTAGGGTGGGGAGGATGAGTTGCCTCACAACTTTTTGTGATTGTTGACTATTAAGAAAATGGTGCTGCTCCTTTTTCTGTGGGGTTAATGCTGGGACTCTGCAAATCTGGGAAGAACCTGGAATAAGGAGCAGTCTGTGGAATTCCTAAGGATGTCGTGCATCAATACGGCAATTAAACAAATCGCAGTAATTACAGAAAGCTCATCATGTACTTCATGAGCTATTTGAAAATCTCAGGCTGCTTTGGGTTGGAAGGGATTTAAAGCCCATCCAGTGCCACTCCAGGGACACCTTCCACTGTCCCAGGCTGCTCCAAGCCCCGTCCAGCCTGGCCTTGGACACTGCCAGGGACAGCCAGAGCTTCTCTGGGAATTCCATCCCAGCCCCTCCCCACCTTCACAGGGAACAGTTCCTTCCTAATACCCCCTTTAACCCTCCAACTCTGATATTGCAGCCCAATCCAAACTTAATTAAAAACGTGATTTTTAGTTTAATCTGAATTATTTGTACTTTTACATTTTTTTTCCTCAGGTTTGTATCTCAAATGTCAATGATTTAATAACAAGTCCTTTATTTCAGTAATTATTCTTAAAGAGTGGAGAAGGCCTGATTGGAACTTCCTATTTAATTTTATTTTAAAAGGTCTCAGTGCTTGGAAAGCCTGACCTATTATCTAAAGCTGGAGCTGAGCTGTCCTTTTCCATCTCTGGGACAGCCTCAGTTCAAATGGATTCTATAAATAAAATTCTAGCTCAAAGCACTATAAAGTGTAAAATAACTCCTCTCATCTCCATGCTCTGCTCTGCACATTCAAGGATGAGATTTATTATTACCCAGGTTTTTCTGTGAAGAAATCTTCATTTCCTAGAATGCTTCTCAGGTGTAATTCTTTAAAGCTCACATATGAAATGCGAAAGAAACCATGAATATAATCCCAAAATCAGTTTAGTGGAGGAGCTGTGAGCTGGAGCAATCCTGATCCAAAGCCAATCCATGGAAAATGGATTCTGATGCCTTCAATGGATTTTGGCCCACAGTTCTGGCTTCCCACCTTGTTCCCAGCTGCTGAAGTGCCTTCAAAGAGGCTAAAAATACACCAAATAGTTCTGGAACACTACTTTTTGTATGTAAGGAACTGTTTCAGTTGCCCTTTTGGGCTGTGGGTGGTCTGTGGCTGTCTCTGCTGGTCCCATGGGCTGTGCTCAGGGAAACTGGAAGCCTCTGGAGTGGGCACTTCCCAGTTAGCCAGCAGAGTTTGGAGACAGAGGAACTGGAGGAGAAAGATGGATCCTGAGTCTTGTGCTGCTGTGGGTGTCTGAGGGATGGTGTGGAAAAGAAATGAAAAAGTGTTTTATTGTAAAAAAAGGAAATTTTCATTTTTTAGGGGAGAATGCACCTTCAGGAGGTGGGGATGTAGGGAAGATGTGATGGCTTGGACACATTTGGGTGTGGGATGTCCCTGAGCTCTCTCATCCCCCATCCTTCCCTCCGGGCTATTTCTCTGTCTGAATGATGAGATAGAGACAAAGACTTTATTTCTCCCTGCCCTAACAAAAGGTGCCAATAGAGGCACCAGTTTGAAAAACGCGGATTTCAGTTTCAAGGAATCTATTTAAACTGTTGTCCTGAGGAGCTGTGGCTGCCCCTGGATCCCTGGAAGTGCCCAAGGCCAGGCTGGAAGGGGCTTGGAGCAGCCTGGGACAGTGAAATGTGTCCCTGCCCATGGCAGGGGTGGAACAGGATGACCTTTTAAAGGTCTCTCCCAACCCAAATCAGTCTGGGATTCTCTAATTCTGTGAGTTCAGCAGAGAATTCTCTGAATGCAGCAGAACTTGGGTAAGACTTCAAATTCTCTCCTGTGTTTTGGGAAAGGTGCTCTTGGAGGGCTCAGCTCAGGAGGACTGAAGGGTGGGCACTGCTTTTAAGTCCATCATTTTGCCCGAGCACGGCTCCATCCATTCCCCTTGCTGTGGTTCATCCATTCAGGTCCTGGATTCTTTTAAGCAGGGATGAATCCCATTCTCTCTCAGCATGCTCCCTCAGGCAGGCAGTTCTGGTGGCAGCAGCACCAGGGATATTTTCTCGAGCCTTGTCTCAGGAAATGCCTGACAAAAGGCAGCTGTAGCAGTTCCCAGCTCACAGCATTTCTGAATAATTTCAGCCACGTATCAGAACAGAACCCAAGGATTTGGGATAACTCTGAGCTTTGGGAAAAGTTTGATTCTGCTCTAAACTTGAGCACTGGTGCTTTACTCTCTGGAATAAAAGCCGTGCCCGTGAGCATCTGTGAACTCTGCACAAGTTCAAAAACCAGAACCAGACCCACACTTTGTGGCTTCAGCCCATCTTTCATTCATTAATTTCTAAAGTATTTTATGGCCTTGGTTATCTGGGTGCTTCCTGATGCCTTTAACAGCTTCCTCAGAGCAAGTGAGGGTAATAAATTTACAATCCCCATTCTTAGGGAAGTCTTAAGCAGAGCCACTTTCTTTAAAATAAAATAAAAAAAGGAGGGGGGGTTCATCGTTTGATCTCTGGATGTCTGGCAGCTGGTAGGGAAACAATGCGAATAATGACTGTGACTGATGAAACAGAGAGGAAGAAAATCTGATAATTGAGCATGCAGGGAAATGTATGAAGTGGAAGATGCTGGATCAATCACTGGAGTGGGCTTAGGAAGGCTATTCCCAGCAGCATTCCCAGCTCAGGGGCCCTGGTGGCAGCACAACTTGTTAATCATCACACCGTCAGCCTGGCCAGAGTGCAGCTCCATAACTCAGCTTTTGTGTTGCCAGTGGATGCTATTGAAGCATTCCTGGAACAGTCATTTCCTTCTCGACCTCCATGGAAAGAGCCATAAAACAATTCTGAAAATGTCAGGAGAAACTGCATCTAATGGTGCAGCTTTGGCCAAAGAAAACAGACTTCAGTTTTGAAGCATTCCCACCAAAGCACTGAAATCTTAAAGCTACTAATAGGCTGTGCATCAGTGCCTGAGCACTTCAGCGTGACATTTAATAAAATGTAATTCATATCCCAGCCCTGCTGAAGTCACAGCAGTCACCAGGGGACACTGGAAACTTTCCAGAAGGGATCACACGGAGAGGGAAGGGCACCGGTGACGGCCGAGGCAGAGAGGGAGCAGCTGGCTCGAGTGTGCCACCAACATCACAGCAGGAAGGGTGGCAAAGGCTTCAAACCCTCCCACACCCCTTCAATAGCCTGGGAAAGAGCAGTTGGTGCTGTTGGTGGATCTGTCACACAGCACACACACCAAGGAAAATGTGACATCTCGGAGCGAGTCCTGACAACAGCAGGGCCCGTCCATGCCTTTTATTCCTAGAATTTGGATTTTGTTTTTTCTGGTGCTGCTTCTTGGCAGCAGGGAAAAGGAGAAGATTGTTCATGATTGAAGTTGCCTCTTGAAAAGCAGGCCTCTGCATGGGACAATCCAACGCTCCAGGTGAACAGGAGGAGCTCGTTCTTATTTTTTTGGCACAGGACAATTCTGTGCCATGGAGTGTCTGCAGTTCCCAACTCCCCGTGAGGAGCCTTGGGGAAGGGTTTGACAACTGCTGGGAATGCTCTGTGTGCCACAGAAATCCCACTGACAGTAAGATCATGGAATCATGGAACACTTTGGATTGGAAGGGACCTTAAAGATCATCCCATTCCAACCCCTGCCATGGGCAGGGTCACCTTCCACTGTCCCAGGCTGCTCCAAACCCTGTCAGGCTGGCCCTGGATGCTTCCAGAGATGGAATAACTTCCTTGAGGCACAGATGAAGCAGAAGATCTTCCAAACCTCTCCTTTCCCTCCTCTAGTGGAAGGCACTCAGCATAAAGAACCTTCCCAGGGACTTTTTTCCATCACCAAGGTCCCTCTGGATGCTCTTTCTCCCCGAAAGCAAACCCCGAGGGCCACTCGGATCAATAAAACACATTTCACTGTGGAAGGAGCAACTCGGGATGGTTTCAGTTATCCATCCTTGTAACTCCTTAGCAATGCTCTGGGGGGTCAGAGGTTGAAGGCAGTCCTTTGAAGAATCCCATATTGCTGAACTTTGCAGGGAATCTTAGCAGGAATGTTTATTAAGCGGAGTGGCACACGGGACACACTTCATGTGTCGTGCACCCAGTAAAACTTTAACAAAAACCCTCAAACCCGTTTTTCCTGAGCGTATTCCAGGGCCCAGTCCAGCAGAGATTTTAAGTAACTTTAGCAAAGTTAAGTTTAGTTGAGTTGAGACTTAAGTTTGTGCTTAAATCCTCAGCTGTAAGAGGGTCCATATCAAAAAGGGCCTAGAACCACAAAACCCCAGCCCGAAATGCCAAGGATACAGGATGATCCCAAATTCCTGAGCTTGAAGGGAAGAATTATTGTGAATCCCTGTCCATATTTCTGTGTTTTATGAGTATCTCACAGGGTTTTTGTTAGGTAAATGGACTATATTAATTGAAAATCCATGGATCTCCTCTGCTGTGACACACACAGTCCATGCCTCTCTTCCAAAATGCTTCATATTTATAAATATGAGTTATTTCTAGGTTCTTGTTTATGTCAAAAAATATTGATTATAGGAGAACTTCAGACAGTTTGTCCCAGAAGTTCCTGTTTAAATTCCATTCCCATTAACAACGCAAATTGTGCTTTTTTCCTTTTTTTTTTTTTCTTTTTTTTGGAGAAAGAAACCATGAATAACTAAAAGTTTTCACCGTGTAATTAATACATCAGCACCTCGAAAAGGCTCAAACTTTCCTCAAGGTGTATCAGCAAAAGCAGACAAAACATCCTGGAGTTATTTTTCCAGAGGACGGTCGGAATGGGTGTTGCAGTAAATCCCAAATGCCAGTGCAGCCGTGCTTATCCTCCTTTTCAAGCCAAGCCAGCTCGGAAACTTGGAAGCCCTTTTGCTGGCCAGCCCTTGCTCCAGCTGCTCCCTTCCCAAGCTTTGAAGGGAGGGATTTTCAGAACGTGGCCAGTGAATTTATGGAATGATGGCACCAAAACCAGCCAAAAAACAGCCCGGAAAAACTGAAGGGAAGCGGCCACATCCAGTGAAATGTTTTCCCTGGGAAAGCCTCGGTGTGGGCTGGGAATGAGATTCCCACTCTGCTCCAGAGCTTTTGGTTGCAAATGCTGCTGGTGGGGTGTGAGTTCCCTGTGAACATCGGGTGAAGGTGGAAAACTGGGATTTCCTCCCAGATGCCAAAGCAGGAGCCCCATCCAGGAGAGCAGAAACCTTCCTTGGACTAAGAAGAGGTTCTAAATTAAACCACAGCTCGTAAAATGGGAAAAAAGTGGGAGCAGCTTGATGTGGGGCCCCTTGTGACATTGCTTTGGCTCATCCTTAGTAATTCTCCACGGGCCCTCTGGGATTTATTCCACAAATTCTGCAATTCTCTTCCTTTCCCCGCTCCTATCCCTTCATCAAGATGTTCAAATTCACAGGATCATCAATTTTCCAATACGATTCCATCAGTTCTATTTCTGCCAGCCCAGCAAACAATCAGTGAAGTCCTTGGAATTGCACCACTCTCAAATTTATAATTAGAAATATTTTAATTGCCGTCTCTCGTGGAGAGGAAGATAACTTATCTCTCCTAAAAATAAACAAATCCAAATGGAAAGAATTCATTCATAATTAAATCATTCTCTCCAGAAAACCTACAAGCAAGATGGATGATACAGTGGTGAGATAAGAGGATTAGAAATACAATTTTAAAATTGTCTTAAGGGGGAAAGTTTACACCCACAGGAGTTAAATGATACCCAGATCTGTTACAGAGAATTAGCTCAGCTCAGCCCCAATTAAACAAAGATATTAGCAAAATAAAACCAGAAAAATAAAATGATAGACAGCTTCTTTCAAAGCCATGGTGGGTTTCAAAGAGCAGAAAGGCTTAAGAAGGGAGAAATGAAATATTTGAGAAATTCAGAAGGTTTTTAAGTGGAGTTTAAATATTGTCTGAACAGGTTCACGTAGAGTTTTTTAATCCTTTCCACACATTGTGGAACAGGGTATGAAACTGTGCATTAAAATAAAATACTCCATGTTAAAAAGTTGAAGACAATCTGGAGCACCCAGGAACTGGAGGAACCTGGGATAAATGCAGGAATCCACACGACAGCCCCTGAAAAACTGCGATGTGGGAGCTGCTCCTGATAAAGAGCCCACTTTGGCTTTCATCAAAACCTTGAAACTCGCCCAAGGCATGCCCAAACTGATGAAATTGGGGTCAGTGCTCTGTCCTCGTATCTCTCAGCACAACTTGATTTCAGGCAATAATCTTTGGGATGGCCACTCCAACCTCTGAAAATGCCAAAGGCCAGCGCTGCCAACCCCACTCTTCCCAAGGAGAGGCAATTCCAGCCCCACTCTTCCCAAGGAGAGGCAATTCCAGCCCCACTCTTCCCAAGGAGAGGCAATTCCAACCCCACTCTTCCTAAGGAGAGGCACTGCCAGCCCAACTCTTCCCAAGGAAAGGCAATTCCAGCCCAACCCTTCCCAAGGAGAGGCAATCCCACCCCCACTCTTCCTAAGGAGAGGCACTGCCAGCCCAACTCTTGCCAAGGAACGGCAATTCCAGCGCAACCCTTCCCAAGGAGACGCACTGCCAGCCCCACTCTTCCCAAGGAGAGGCACTTCCATGCCATCTGATGGCCTCAAACACATCAAGAGCAGCAGGGTGAGATTTGGCTGTTTGGATAATCCTCCAGCCAAGGCACAATACGATATTTTGTTTCAGATGGCTGAATTTTTTTTTCTTTTCCCCTTTTCTCTGGGGCTTTCTTAAATATTGACATTAATCTGCTGAGTTGGAAGCAACCCAAGCTTCTGTATTTCTGCATTTCTTATCCTCCCCGATCGTCTGCACTTCAGATCTGTTTACCAAAGGGCCTGGATTGCATTCCCATAAATCCTGGGATTCGGCTTTGCTGTGATTTTAATTTATTGGTGCATTTTCAACATCCATCACTCTCTATCTCAACAGACATAATTCTCTCTTCAAAGCACAGAGAAAACTCTGCAGCTCTTGCTTTCCTCATCCCCTCCCCTCCCTCTGCTCCGGCGTGGAGGCACCGGGAACGTGGGTCTGAACAGCAGCAAAGACATCCATGAGAAGGGATATTTTGGGGGTATTTTGGGTTTCCTGATGTTTTGCTGGAATACTGTTCCAGAAGTTGACAGCAAAGCCACGCTGGTGTTTGTAGGAAGGAGCTTGGGATTGTGGTGGAAGATCAAACATCTAAATGGGAGAGCAGGAGAGGGCAAAGGCTTTCAAAGTGCCAAGACTTTAAACCAGTTTTAAGATTTTTAGTTGAAGGGGAACCATCAGCTCTTTGTTTTTTTCAACCTGCACAGCAGGAATGAACGCCTGCAGATGTGCACATCTGCATTCCAACCCAGAGCTTCCCACTCCACCAGGCACTGCCCGGTAGGGGAAAACCATTCCAAGTCTTGACTTCTGCAAGTGAACAAAGGCAGAAAACAATTCTTTGAAAAAGATCTTCATCCCAGATCTATTCCCCGTGTCCTCGCATTGCAGGAAAAAGCAATGGGAGGGGAAAACTGCTCTAGTGAAAAAGAGTTAAGTGTCTTCAATTCCTTCCTTCCGTTGGAATGGAAGCGGGGCCTTGGAAATGAAAAATACCTTTTCTTTTAGTGCCCTGTTTCAGGCTGGAAGTGCTGCTGCAGTTTGAGAAACGCCTGTCAGCCCGTCCCTGATGCAGAGGGGGGAAATGAGAAGCACATGGGGCTTTGATCTCAAATCTGACAGACTTTTCCCCTCATCCCCTGCCCTTGGAGGTGCTCAGGGTCAGAGCCTTGCAGCCTGTGCTGTCCCATCTGCTGGAAAAGTGGGAGCGTTTTCCACTGCGTTTCCTTCCTGCTACTTTTGGCCAGAATTCATTATCATTGAAGAGGAATTATAATTATTGCCCCTTGGTTTTTTTCACTCAACATCTCAGAAGTTTTCAGTTCTTGGCAGTGCAATGAGAAAGTACCAATTTTCCAATTTTTTTCCCCTAAAAACCCAAATCACTTCCTCACATGGGGAGTGAGACCTGCAAGTGCTGTGAGGGGATTCCAGAAGCAGAAAACCCCTAAAATTTTTCTCACTTTTTTTTTTCTCCCCAGTTGCCCAATCAGCCCAACCAGAGCTGGATCCCATGAAATGATGGAAAATTCTTATTTTCAGCCCACCACCCCTTTGAGATTTATTCCTGTGCAGCTGCCCAGGAATTCCAGCCTCCCTTTAAGTCGAATTTTTCCCTAATTTCCCCCCTATTCCTATGTCTATTTTTTCCCTAGTTCTGTATATTCTATTTCTATATCTATTTCTCTCTCATTCATTTAAATCCCCCTATTTTGTCCAATAGTTATTCTTTAGTGGGTTATTCATCCCAGTGGAAAGGGAGTGATTTTTCTGCAGTCCCTTTCCATTGGGATACCTTTCCATCTTGCCCCAGTGAAGTGCAGCACAGATGTTGAGCACATTTCGCTGTGCAAGTCAGCACAGTGTGCATATTTTTACCATCACTTGTCTTGAAAATATTTATTCAAGCCAAGACAACAGAAAATTAGAGTAATTTGATTGCTCAGGCTTAAGGAATAGATTACTACTGTTCCAGATGTAAGGAACAACAGACTACTTGCTCTCTCCAGGCTGAAAAAAACCCCCTTTGGCTCCTGATTCCAACCATATTTGCTATTATGTTCCCAGTAAATCTTTTAAAAACTGAACACTTTTAAAGATTTTCGCTTCCAACTTTCGCCAGCCGGCGTTAGGAGAATTCCAGCCCCAAATCAGCTCGTTAGGAAGGGGTTCAAAACGGGCCCTGCTCCAAAGGGACAATTACAAAGGGAGCTTATAAATCATCCTTGCTGGGGAGTCAGGGTGCCAGATCTCTCTGGAGCTCACTCGGGGCTTGGACCGTGCGGGGTTTTCAGCAGTCGGCGCTGATTTAATTCCAAAATGAGGCCTTTGGCACAGAAGTTGCATAATCTGGTTTGAAGGTTGGTTTTTTTTTCTCTTCTCATCCCCAACTAAATCTTTTTTCGTTGTTGTTCAGATCTGCAGTTACCACTCCAATTTTGGACCTGTTTTCATGGGGTTTTCCCCCGTCTCTTTGCGTTCCTTACCTGCACTTTTCATTTTTATGCAGATTCTTTGTGTCACTGCCCTGTTTCTGAATGCAGAGAAATGTGCAATAGGAGAGCAAGATGGAAACACTGAATTGCCCTCCCAGGATGGAAAATACAGATTCCCAATAGCTTGTGTTAGATGGTTGTGCAATCAGATGTCAGAAGATTGTGGGGCTGTGGAAGGTGATTTTGAGGTGAACTTCTCTTCATGTGAGAGCTGCTGCCACAAAACCAGGGTCACAACTCCTCAAGGCAGATGATGGGCAGATATTTTGCTAAAATTGCCTTTTGGCTGTGGGTCTCATCTCCAGCTTCCTTTATTTCTGGGGGTATTTGCCGTTTTTATCACTCTCAAAGACACAAAGGCAATGATTAATAAAGAATTAAGGTGGAAGGTCACATGTTGTTAAAGAAAGGATCGTTCTCAGGCTGTCTCTGGTGCTCCCTCCAAACTCTGTGCTGATCCCTTCTCCATAGGCTGCTCTGTTTATTTGGAAGATTATTTTTCAAGGATTAGCTTTCTCTCTCTTTTTTTTCTTTTTCCCCCTGACCTTTTTCAACAAAAAAAAGTCTGTGTAGGGTTTTCCAGAGCCTGCACCATGCGACTTAAAGCATTCTTCATTCCAGATCCCCCCTCTCTGTGCCACCAGCTGACTCTGCTCCAGCAGTGCGTGGAAAAGAGACACAAACCCTTTGCTCCACTGTCTGCTTCTGCTTAAGGAATTTTCTCGTTAGGGGTGAAGATGAGCGTGAGGAAATGGCCAATAATTGCCCTTGTTCCACGATAATTGTTCTTGTTCAGCAGCTCTGCTGGGTTTGAAATGATCTCCTTAAACCCGTCCTTCTTTTTTGTGTTCTGGGCTGCAAAGAGTGCCAGATATTTGTGCAGGAATGGCAGAGTTTTCTCCTGTCAGAGCTGAGTGAAGGAACCAGTGAAGTAAAGCACCAATTCTGCTCCTTTTTGGACAAACCCTGTGTGGGAGGTTTTTTGCTAAGGTTAGGATGAATAACACATGAGAAGCGTAGTTTTTGAGGTTTTAATTGGTCGTTTATTATTTTTTATTTACTTTTAGGCTCACAAGGTGTAAGTCCTAACTAATAAGTTAGGAAAATGTTTACTCTCTAACCTTTACTAAGGTGTTTTAACTGCTACTTATTTAATAATGAGATGATATTTATATTAGTTATTCTTTTAACTTAATGACTTACCACTTTTGATCCGCACTGCGGATCTTTTTTACTTAATTACAGAAAATCACTTAAATCGGCGAAGAAGAAGGAGGAAGAAGGTGTAAAAAGACAACTGATCTACACTTAGAAGTTTTTATCTTGGCTTTTATGTATTGCTATATATTAAAATCTTAAATTTAAGTTTTTCACCCTGTGAGATCACATAACGCTATTTAAACTACACACTTAAAATTTCTGTGTTATCACCTAATCTTGGGAGCCTTTTCTAAGGCCTTAACTCAAATGTGGGGCTTTGCTTGAGGGTCAGTCAGCACCTTTTAGCTCAGAAAATTTGAAGTTTTCAGCCTCCAGGTGCTGGATTGATTCGTGTCTTAGAAAATGGGATGGGACTTTGTGGAGTTTGTAGACTTAGGATTTATTATTTGTTTGTATTAAACAAGTAATAAGTAAGAGACACGAGAAAACAACAAAATCTATGTAAAGGTAGATTAGGGACAAAATAACAACTGAGACAGAACATTTTATAGATATCTTCTTAACTAATAGTTTACAAGAAGGAATTTAAGGTCATATTACTCTAGCAAATCAGAAAAGATCTTACGTGGGCTTACTAAGAACAAAAGGCCTCTATAAACTTAAGAAACAATACACAATAATTCTTTATTTAAGATTGAAACCTTTTCTATCTTTGCAAAGCATATATCTAGAACATATCACATTCTGAACTATTAATTAGTCTTTGTTCTTGTACTTTATGATAAATATAAATGTATTTACTTGTCTCCTAAGTTCTTGACTTTCCCTGGGAAGGTTGGAAGTTCCCAGCCTTTTCTCAGCTCTCTGTCTCCTTCCTGAGGCCTTCTTTACACTTTCTGAAGACCCTATTACCTTTTGAATTCCCGCATCCAGGGTTCCAACAACCCTGGGCCTCCCTTAGCCTGAGTATAACCATGGGCATCCTTGGGGTCCATCCTTAAAGCCAGGTTGAGGGAAGAGCAGCCCTTGGAATCACAGCTCCCTCCATCTGAGGCAATGAAAGCAGCATCTTCAAATGGATAAATGAATTTGGGCTGCTGCTCAAACACTCTGGCAGCTGCAAGTCTGGTTGAGTTGTGTGAAGGGAGAGCTCCTTCATTCTCGTCCTTCCACATTCCCCTTTTGAGGAGTACAAATGTTTGTGAGCAAAAGGTGGTCAGGGGCTGAGTCGCTGCTGAAGTCCCAGCACCTTGTGTCATTTTTCATGTAATAACCGGGATGGAGCAGAGGGAACCCGAGCCCCGCTGCTAAATGTGAACTGACAGCCCAGTGAAAACAACAGTCTTCATTTTCCTCATCTGTCTGCTTTGTAGCCAGCCAGAAACTGCGCCGAGTGCTCTTATCAGCTCTGCAGGAGAAAATCCTGGGATTCTGACATTGCTGAGCACACAGCGCGGTGCCACCGTGTCCCCGCCCCGCGCCAAAGCAAATCCTGGAGCAGAGCAATCCCTGCGCTCCGCGCCTGGGGGGCTGAGCAATCCCTCTGCTCCGTGCCTGGGGGGCTGAGCAATCCCTCTGCTCCGTGCCTGGGGGGCTGAGCAATCCCTGCGCTCCGTGCCCGGGGGGCTGAGCAATCCCTCTGCTCCGGGCCTGGGGGGCTGAGCAATCCCTGCGCTCCTCCGTGCCTGGGGGGCTGAGCAATCCCTCTGCTCCGTGCCCGGGGGGCTGAGCAATCCCTCTGCTCCGTGCCTGGGGGGCTGAGCAATCCCTGCGCTCCTCCGTGCCTGGGGGGCTGAGCAATCCCTGCGCTCCGTGCCTGGGGGGCTGAGCAATCCCTCTGCTCCGTGCCTGGGGGGCTGAGCAATCCCTGCGCTCCGTGCCTGGGGGGCTGAGCAATCCCTCTGCTCCGTGCCTGGGGGGCTGAGCAATCCCTGCGCTCCGTGCCTGGGGGGCTGAGCAATCCCTCTGCTCCGTGCCTGGGGGGCTGAGCAATCCCTGCGCTCCGTGCCTGGGGGGCTGAGCAATCCCTCTGCTCCGTGCCTGGGGGGCTGAGCAATCCCTGCGCTCCGTGCCTGGGGGGCTGAGCAATCCCTCTGCTCCGTGCCTGGGGGGCTGAGCAATCCCTGCGCTCCGTGCCTGGGGGGCTGAGCAATCCCTCTGCTCCGTGCCTGGGGGGCTGAGCAATCCCTGCGCTCCGGGCCTGGGGGGCTGGGCTGCTTAGAGGAGCCCACCACCTCTGCAGTGTGACAAGGTGCCACCAGCAACCTGCACGGCCTCAGGTTCCATTCCATTCCATTCCACTCCATTCCACTCCATTCCATTCCATTCCATTCCATTCCATTCCATTCCATTCCATTCCATTCCATTCCATTCCATTCCATTCCATTCCATTCCATCCCATCCCATCCCATCCCATCCCATCCCATCCCATCCCATCCCATCCCATCCCATCCCATCCCATCCCATCCCATCCCATCCCATTCCACTCCACTCCACTCCACTCCATCCCATCCCATTCCACTCCACTCCACTCCACTCCACTCCACTCCACTCCACTCCACTCCACTCCACTCCACGCCACTCCACTCCACTCCATTCCATTCCATTCCACTCCACTCCATTCCATTCCATTCCATTCCATTCCATTCCATTCCATTCCATTCCATTCCACCCCCCACGAGCTCTGGAGTGGGATCAGCCCCTCTGGCTCCTGCCCTGGCTCAGTGGGTGCTGCTGGGGCTTTGCCCTCGTGGTTCTTTTGTGTCTCTTAGGTCACAACAGGAGGTTCTTGATGTGCCAGAAAATTCCCGGCCAAGAGTCAATCAAAGTCGTGGTTCTTGCCCACACCACCAGCCCAGATCACTCGGAATTCCATCAATCCTGCCCTTATTTTATGTCCCAGTCTGCCAAACTCCCAGCTCTTTCAGTCCATAAACCTCAGTGAGGTGGCTCTGGTGGCTGCCGAGCCCCTCTCCTGAGCTGTGTAAATAAACATTCCATTTAATTAAATCCTGGAGCCTGCTGAAGTGGCCTGCAGCAGATGAAAGGGGCTGCAGCCTGTCAGCCTCTGATGGTTTGGAAAGGCTTTCAAACATTTCTGTGCCTTTCTTGGCTTTCACTTTGCTGCCTTTATTTTCCTTGCTTGTAGCTTGTAGAGCGGTTGTGAGCTAATGGCTTTGTAAGGCACTTCTCCTGCACTTGTGCAGCTCTCAGAAGTGCTCAGCATTTCCTAATTCAGTGGCAGCTTTTCTGGAGGCTTCAATGGGAGCAGCAGCGAGCCCAAGTGCCTCTTGAAAAACCACACTGCTTTCCCTGGAGTTCTGTTTGGCTCT
The DNA here is from genome assembly GCA_013400495.1 of Nicator chloris. Taxonomy (NCBI): domain Eukaryota; kingdom Metazoa; phylum Chordata; class Aves; order Passeriformes; family Pycnonotidae; genus Nicator; species Nicator chloris. The sequence goes on along the minus strand of WAAE01003445.1, from coordinate 440,134 downwards.
TCCCAGAATAAAGGCAGCAGCATCCCAAGTGATGATTGAAACAGTCACAATTCCAGCAGGTTCCTCGATGGCTGTTTGATCCCAGGGCCACCAGACACTCCTTTCCATGGGGCTGCAGTCAGGCCAGGGGACACACAAATATTAATTTGTTGTTAAGAGTTAATTGCTAAGGAGAAATCCCTGCTCAAATCAAACATGTCCCTGGGAAAATTCCTCTTTTCTCTCGCTGTCTGTTGGTTTTGCTCCAAGTTTAATCACTCAGGGCAGGGAATCTCCTGGCCTCTCTCCAGCCTGGCTCTTTCCCATCACAGTGACACTCAGGACCGCTGGGACTTTCTTCTGAACCCCGTACATGAGAAGCCAATCCCATCACGCTGCTCTCTGCTGACTTCCCAGGGTTCTGAAGTGGTTTTGTATTTATTTATTCGAAATGTAAACCCACCTGCACTGCTTTCCAAAAATACGAGCTGAGGTCACCAGAACTCCTGTGTCTGCAGCTCAGTGTTTATCCACTGGAGCTGAGATCAGCTTCTCTGGGCCTGGCACAAAGTCAGGGATAGTGGCACTCAGGGATGGTGGCACTCAGGGATGGTGGCCCTCAGGGATGGTGGCACTTAGGGATGGTGGCCCTCAGGGATGGTGGCACTCTGGGATAGTGGCACTCAAGGATAGTGGCATTCAGGAATAATGAATGGCATTCACGGATAGTGGCACTCAGGGATAGTGGCAGTCAGGGATAGTGGCAGTCAGGGATAGTGGCAGTCAGGGATAGTGGCAGTCAGGGATAGTGGCAGTCAGGGATAGTGGCAGTCAGGGATAGTGGCAGTCAGGGATAGTGGCAGTCAGGGATAGTGGCAGTCAGGGATAGTGGCAGTCAGGGATAGTGGCAGTCAGGGATAGTGGCACTCATGGATAATGGCACTCAGGAATAATGAGTGGCATTCAGGGATAGTGGCACTCAGGGAGCCAAATCCGAAAGCTTGGGGCACTCCTAGATTTGTGCCTGTTGGTCAGAACTCCCTCAACCACAGTGGGAACCCTCCCAGAACTGGGAAGCACCACATGGATATGGACAGGAGCTGCATGGGGACAGCTGGTGGCACTGCACCCAGAGCTGGCGAGGTGGCCCTGGCCCCAGGAGGTTGAAAAGAAAGCAGAAAAGAAATCAGAAGAAGAAATCAGGAAAGCTGATTTCTTTCCCTGGCCTCCTCATGTCTGGAGGTTGGCCAGGAAAAGAAATCAGCTTTTTGTTCTGAGGAACCAGCAGTGTCTTCAAGGTGTTTGTGTTCCACCGTGTGGAAATGCAGCGAGCAGAGAACGTTTCTTTTCCTCTGCCACACTTAAAGAGCTTCAGATACACAGGCAGAGCCTTGCAAGGGGCAGGTGGAGGCTGGAAAATTGACAGGTGCCTCATCCCATTGCCCACTTCCATCCCCTCCCATTCCTGGGAAGTAAGAGTTCATCTTTGGGCTGATACAAAGCGGGCAGGATATCTCTGATTCCATTTCTCAGTTTATTTAAACACAGTGAAATGTTCAGAGGAGTTTGGGTTCTTTCTTGGCAGGTCAGACTGGGAAGGGCAATGTGCAGGGGTCACAGGAGCCTGGTTTTGCTGGCACACACAGCAGCTCTGTCAGCTCATGTCACTTATTTCCAGACTGGTCTCTTGGATTCACACACCCCACTGCAAAAATCTCTCCTCATTTACATCCCTGTGCTCAGCTTTGCATTAGTGTAAAACTGCTCAAAAATGTTCAATAATTAATTGTATCCTGGAAGGGTATAACAGAGGTTCTGTTCGTTGCTGTCAATAAATAACAATTGCATTTATTGCTTTGGATATGACACTGCTGGTGACTAAAACTCCAGGCTGACAATGTCTTTGGAGGGCTCAGGCAGATCTGGATAAACTTGGTGCAATAATTCCTTTTTTAAAAATGAATTTTAGCTTGAAGGAGCAGCAGCAAAGCTGTGATGGTAAAAATCTGCACACTCTCTGCATCAGTCTCGTAATTAAAAGGCACTTTGTCAGCAGTCAGAGCTTCTGGGCACAGGAAATGCTTCTCAGTGGACACTGGGAACGCTCACACGGTTGGGTTGTGCTGTGTGGGATGTGACAGCATCCCAAATTCTGTATCCCAGCCCCAAAGCTGGCTGTGCTCAGCTGTGTGTGCACTGTGTCTGTGGGAGTGTGTTTGGGTAGGGATCAAATGCTCCCAGAGCTCCAAGGCAGTAATGCAAGGAAACCAAAATCACAGGGCACGATTTGCTCCGTGGTTTGGAGGGAACCACATCTCCTGAGAATTCCCACCTTCGGAGTGCCCAGCCCAGGCATTCCAAACGAGAGCAAATCCCCTGAGAAATGTGGTGAAAAAAGACACTTCTGCCTGATTGGTATTTGCAGTTTGTCTACATTTGCATTGAGAGATGGGAGGTGCTTTGGACCATCCCAGTGGCCCTGGATGTGGCAGGAATAATTTGATCTCTTCACCCAGGATATTCCTCCCCGTGGAATCCAGTCCTGGTTTAAACACACCTTTTTGTGAATATGGCTCCTACTGCAGGTATTTTTTCACCCTGCCTTTGGCATAAATCGAGAATATTTCTGACAGGTTGTGGACTCCTCATCCCTGGAAGTGTCCAAAGCCAAGTTTTACGGGCTTGGAGCAACCTGGGATAGTGGAAGATGTCCATGCCTGTGGCAGGGGGTGAAAAAATCAGAGAATCCCAAACAGATTTGGGTTGGAAGAGGCCTTAAAGCTCATCTCATTCCACCCCCTGCCACGGGCAGGGACACCTTCCACTATCCCACTGTTCCCCTTGCACTATCCCAGGGTGCTCCAACCTGGCCTTGGGGACTTCCAGGGCTGGAGCAGCCACAGCTCCTCTGGGAAAACCATGCCAGGGCCTCAGCATCCTCTCAGGTAACAATTTCTCCCTAATTTTTACTCTAAACCCGCTGTCTTTTGGTTTAAATCTCTTCTCTTATGCCCCTCCTGAGTCTTTAATAGCCAATTTTTTAAAAGATTATTGTAATGCTCTAATCTGCTATCCCTGGCCTTATATAAACACTGTGGGTGACAGCAGCACACAAACCCCCTGTCAGAGTTAATTAATTTGGGATTTTGGGTGAGAAAATACACAACTTGGCAGTGCTGTGCTTCAGGAGGATTAAAGACTTGCACGAACCTGAAACAGCATCCAAAATCATTAATTGATGCTGGATTTTCTAAGTGTCTCAGTAAAATCTGGATTAGGTTCAAGTATTCCTCGAACATCCATGTGTTAAACAGTGGAAACATTTTAGTCTTTTAATGCCACAGGGAAAGGAGTTTGGTTACTTCAGCACTTTAATTTAAATTAAACAGGTGTTAGATTGTGATATTTGACCAGAATCGTGAACATGATAAGGGAATTGCCAGAATAAAAAAATGCATGTTTCCAATATATTTCTCCTATCACTGATGGATAGAGTTTAGACTCTGTGCAATCAGTGCTCTGTATCTCTCAGGCAGGAATCCTCCCAAAAATCCTCCCTCAAAGGATCAGAATTGCACTTAGGAAAGGTCTCTCTCCATCCTTCATCCATCAGGATTTTCTTTGTTTTGGTAAAACGGGGTCTTGCACACGATGGTGACTGGGGCAAAGCAGAGGCTGAAGCTCCTGCCAGCGTGGGGAAAGGACCTGGGAATGAACTTTAGGAAAGCCAAACAGCACAAAAATCTGGCTTGACCACAAGGAGTGATTTGGGAAGTCGTTACAGATGAGTGGAGAAAGGCTGGAGGAGCAGGCTGGAAATATTCCCTACGAAATGAGGGCGAATTCTCCGGGCCGTTCCACCGTCTCCATTTCCCGGTGTCACGTTTGCTCTGGAGCCTCCGAGGAGAAGCTGTGTTTTCCTTGCCCTATAAATAATCCCTACAAAATCTTCCAGGGTGCTCCCAGAGCTGAGGGATGGGAATGAGGCAGCAGTGAAATGGAGCCCTGAAATGAGTGTGTGAGCATTTGAGCTCAGCACCATCCCTAGGCCAGGCTTGCTTTGGCAGCCACTGGCTCTGATCACCTGCTGAGCTTGAGATTCTGCTCTCCTTCAGCCTGGAGAACAAGGACTGGGAGCAGCCACGCAAATCCATGGCACTGCTGTGGCCTTTAATCCTGGGGGAGAGAACAGGGGGTTCCCTGGAACTCCATAAACTCTGGCACTGCTCTGGTCTTTAATCCTGGAGGAGAGAACAGAGGGTACCCTGGGGATTCCTAAACCATGGCACACTGTGGGCTTTAATCCTGGGGGAGAGAACAGGGGGTCCCCTGGAAACTCACAAACCCCGGCACTGCTGTGGGCTTTGCTCCTGGGGAAGGACCAGGGGGTCCCCTGGAACTCCAAAAACCCCGGCAGTGCTGTGGGCTTTGCTCCTGGGGAAGGACCAGGGGGTCCCCTGGAACCCCAAAAACCCCGGCAGTGCTGTGGGCTTTGCTCCTGGGGAAGGACCAGGGGGTCCCCTGGAAGTTCATCTGGATGTGCCGCTGTGCTCAGCGTGTTTATTTGGATTGCCTTGCCTTCCAGAGGGAGCCCGTATCCATTTCCAGCCTAACGAGTTCCTTAAAGCATGGCAGTTGCCACGGCTTTGAAACCTAATCCCCGTGGCTCTGCAGTAGCACTGCACCAAATGCTGAGCTTCTTGTTTGTTGAGCTAATAAAAAAATCATCAGTGGTTTGTCCTTCCGTGAGGCTTCCGCGGCTGCTAAAGCTGTTAGGGCTGAACAAGCCGCCTGTGCCCTGCTCCTGTTGATTTTCCATTGTACAGACTATTAACTTTTAGAGACTGTGGGCTGGGTTTTTGTGGCAAAGCCATTACGGGGTCACGGAGCCCACAGACGTTTGTGCTGCTGGGTGCAATTAAGGTGAAGGCTCGCGACGTCTTAATTGTGTTTTTTTAGAGGCGGCTCCTTTGCACCGACAAAAACAGCCCTGGCTGAGCTTTGGGAAGTGCGGAAGGATTGCTGCATAATGTAAGGATTCAGGAGGTTGATCTTGTCAGACCTTTGGATTTGGTGGGTGTTGTTAGGCTGCCGGCGTGGGGCTGGCAGTGCTGAGCTCTGCATGCCCGGGATGGGATGGGATGGGATTCCCTGGAATATCCTTGGAAATCGTGGGGAATGCAGTGCAAGACCATGCTTCAGCCACTGATGAAACTTAAGATCCCCACAAAAGCAGCAGTGAAAATCAATTTGGTTAAGTTTGGATTTAATTTTTCTTGATCTTAGTGAGTACCTGAAATCCAGAAGATCCTGCTGAACCTTGGATTTAGGAACCTTTCTTACATTAAATAAGTTCTAACTGTGGCTAAATCAATTAACTCCTTCCATCAATGAAGGGATTAAAAAGAAACCTCTGAAGCATTGATGTAAACCTCTTGTGCAGACTAATTACCTGCATAATTGCTTTTGTTGGCTGCCGTGAGGACAGCCTGGATCAGAAGTGCCACCAGGGCAGGACAAGGGGCAGGACAAGGGGCAGGACAAGGGGCAGGACAAGGACAGACTGTGCTGTGATTGAAACCCAACCCAGAGCCATGAGAAGGGAGTTCAATCTTCACCTCCCAGAGCCCCTGCCCTCTCTGGAGGCTGCTAATAAACACAAATTAGCTGGAGGGCCTTGGTTTGGCCGTGGTCTCTGGGGGATGTGGGTCAAGATCCCGCCTGCCTCAGCTTCCCTCACGGCTCCCAAGCAGACCTGAGCTGAGCCCAGCTCTCCACGCTCACACAGAGCAGCTCCTACAAGTGGCATCTGCTCGACTTGAAGCAAAATTTAAGAAAACAGCCTTTTCAGCAGAAGAAATGGAGTTCTAAATCCACCTTCCGAGCCTGTCTGAGATCAGGCCTGTGTGGGTTTCAGGGTGTAAGCTCCTCCTGAACAATCAATGTAGCTCAGTCCCAGCTTGGCCAAAGCATCCAGCTCTGGCATCAGTTAAATATTTACATTCCCCCCCTTTTTTTATATAAATTGTGCTCTATTAGCATAGGTTTCACAGTGTGGCCTTGTGTTTCAGCCTCTGGCTGCAGTTGGCAGTTTGTGCATTAATCACCAGCGAGCCATGTAAAATCTGAGGCATGAGGCTGCAGCCATCAAACAGGCAGCATTTACTGCTCCATCACGGGCAGCCAATAAGTCATGGGGCAACATCTGCCTCGTACCACGAGGATCTGCAAGGAAAGGGAGCGTGTTTACACGGGGGAGACTTCTGTGTGTTTAAGGAGTAATTGTTTCAGGCCCTCCCATTAATTCATCAGCTGACGCGGGCCCGTTTTTCGTCGCTGCAACAAAAATAATTATCGGGCTCGGAAAAACAGTCGTGGATTTGCACATGGCAGCCTTCTGCTGTAGTTTCCTTCACAAGTTATAAGGGTTTAATTGTGGCTTGCCGGTCTCCTCATCCTCTGCAGTCAGCTGTGGCCCCCGAGCGCTGCGGCGCGAGGAGTTACGGCGTGCCGCGATTTATGGGGGACGTAAACGATTTCTTGTTTGCCCTCCCTGGGCTTGGCTGCCTTTGCCTTCTTTGGAGCCTTTGCGGGTGGATTTAGTGCAGTGGCACTGATGGAAGCCAGGGACAAGGCGGCAGGTGCAGCGCAAAGCCCTGTCCAGCCACATCGTCCTCCGTCTCCAAACACGTCTGTCCCGAGCACGCGCCGCTCGTTCTGCCGGTGCGGAGGGGAATAAACGGGAACCTGTGCCAGGAGAGGGGCAGGCCCCCAGAGTGCTTGTGCACGGCACTGGTGCCTTCAGGAAGCGAATTCCATGAGTAAATGTGGGCTGTGGATCACTTGGAGCCACAAGGATGTGTAGGCTTTGCCAGGGCGGCTCTGGAGGGATCTCAGCACTTTTCAGACTCTGAAACTTTTGGCAGGGAAACGTTCAACCCCAACAACCCAGGTGTTGGTGTGCCACGGTGCTGCCTCCCAATGCTCATTCCATCCCACCCTGGACTCTTCCTCACCATTCCTGGCACTGGAGAATCTTCACTTAACGGTGCCCCAGGACATCCTTCTCCTTCTTCTCCTGATTCTCCTTCTTCTCCTTCTCCTTCTCCTTCTCCTGCTCCTTCTCCTGCTCCTTCTCCTGCTCCTTCTCCTGCTCCTTCTCCTGCTCCTTCTCCTGCTCCTTCTCCTGCTCCTTCTCCTGCTCCTTCTCCTGCTCCTTCTCCTGCTCCTTCTCCTTCTCCTTCTCCATTCCCTCATGATACTCTGATGGGTTTTTGTGACTCCTCTATTTCTTGTCACGTTCACTTCTGGATGAGCCCCATCCAGTAATTTCTTCCTGCTTTTGTCATCTTTTTTCTTCCTTCTCTGGCAGTTGTCCAGTTTTCTTTGGATGATGCCCATTTCCACTTCCTCTTCTCTCTTTCTGCCAGTCTGAGATGCCCAGAAGAGCTCAGGGTGTGGAAAAAAATCCAAGTAGATTTGGAGAGATGGGAAATTTGTATTTATTATGCAAATTCCCAGCCTTTGTAAATTTGCCTGACAAGCAGCTCTGCTGTGCCCTCTTCCAGTGTTACACATCCACTAGCCTCTGGATCCATATCCATGAAAACCTCTTTTTTATGGGCAGGAAAACACCGTGTTCCTCCAATATCTTCCTTCCACATCCCTCGTATTTCAAACCCAGCAGAGTACAAATGATAACTCCTAGAAAAACTCGGAGATTCTGTGAGTTTGTGCAGCGCAGGATCATTCCAGGTCCACCTGAGCGGTGCCGTCCCGGGAATGTGGTGCTCCAGGTCTGCCTGAAGTGCCTGGAAGAGCCATGGTGGCCACATTTCTCCAGCTCAGAGGCACAAAGGCTCCACTGTGAGCTCTGAAATGCTGGCCCTCGGCCAAGTGGCCGTTTCTTTTCTTCATTCCCTGTCATTAAAGCTGTGGCTTGCTCCAGGGCGCAGTGTTTTGCTCTTCTTAAGTGGAACTGTTAACGACCCAATTTGGAGTAATGTAAAGTGCACCCAGATTCCACAGTGACTTCTAAATCCATCTAACATTAATGATAATCTGTAATTAATAGCTGCAATCAAAAGGAATTGCGGGGCGGTAATTAGAAATTTAGGATTAAGGTATTAGCATATAAAATGGGCCTCTTAAAAAACCTCTTCTTCCAAGAGATGGCTCCGATCCCGCGGAAGAAAACAATTTTTAACTGATATGACCTTAGCCAAAGACCAAGTTACTAAAAATACTGACTTGAGGAAGGCACCAGGCTGCTGCCAAAGCATCTAAAAGTATTTGAAGAGTTTGCAGAGACTCAGACGTAGAATTCACATAATTTTCTGATGACTTTGAGATTCCAGAGCAAACCTTAAGAATGATGTTTGTGAGAAGGAGTTTTGATCTCCCCAGTAGCCTTTTGGGGTGGGTTTTATTGGAACCCCCAGTGAGTGCTCCCCTCTGGGCCAAAAGCTGGTGTATCCTCATGGGAGAGAGCAGATCTGCAGGAAAAGGGAAGGCAGAGGGCTCAGGTGCACAAAGCACTTTTACCCTGAAACCATAAATAGGGCACTGGGATTCTTCCTGATGGCACATCCTAAATGGGCTAATCCTTGCCTTTATCTCCAGCCCCGGAGAGCTGGAAGATCTAGAAAGACTCCCAGGCAGAGAGGTCCTGCTGATGACAGTGCCAGTAGCAGTGGTGAGGTGCTCTGATGGATGGAAGAGATGGGATATAAATGAAGTTCCTAACAATTTCCAGTCCTGCGCTAAATGAAATCATCCCGCTGCACGTCTCCCTTTTGAAGGTGGAAATTAATGTCCCGTGGATTTGAAATCCACAGAGCCTGAATTGTTCACTGGTGTTGAACATTTCCCTATCTAATGCCAATTATCAGCCTGCCCAGGGCTATCAATAATGATGACACTGCAGATAAGGAACAGGTAGATGTGCAGGAGTTTGACATTTGAACAGCTGCAACAAAATTAACCATTTCAAGGTTATTAGCACCGCACAACTTCATCTCTGTCCTGGATGTATGGAGCAGCCTGGAGAGCTCCAGAGGGTCCTTTGCCAGCAGAAAATGCGTTTTGGACACGGTGATGACAGTCTGGAACTCTGGAGGAATCATTAAATCCTGTGAGGAGCAGCTGAGGGAGCTGGGAAAGGGGCTCAGCCTGGAGAAAAGGAGGCTCAGGGGGGATCCTGTGGCTCTGCACAACTCCCTGACAGGAGGGGACAGCTGGGGAACAGGGACAGGATGGGGAACGGCCTCAAACTGTGCCAGGGGATGGTCAGGGTGGATATTGGAAAGAATTTCCCCATGGAAAGGATGGTCAGGATTGAAAGGGCCTGCCCAGAGAGGTTTGGAGTGCCCATCCCTGGAAGCGTCCAAGGAATCCCTGGATGTGGCACTCAGTGCTCTGGGCTGGGGACAAGGTGGGCATCGGGCACTGGGACTGGGATGGTCCTCCAAGTCTTTTCCAACCTCTGGGATTCTGGGATTCTGTGATCTGGTAAACTCTTATCCTCTGGATCTGCCCAGGCAAGGTTTTGGCAGAACCAGCTTTCCTTTGCTTTTTCAGCCATGGAATAACCGGGTGGAGCACAAGTACCTGGGGAAATGCCATCGTGCAGCATTTCACCCTGCTCAGCAGGGACAGCTTTCCAAGGTCTGTTCTGGGGCAGATTTCATTGTGGATAATTGTAGGCTCTTGTCTTCCACAATATTCGAAATAGCAGCTTCACTTGAGCGTGGAAGGTGGAGGCATCTTGCAGGAGAATATTTTTAACGTGGACTGCTTTCTTAAAATAATCCATGGAAGGTTTGTCCTGTGGGATGAGGATTAGTATGCATAGGGTTTGACCTGTGGTATCACATACTATTAAAGGCAGTGGATCCTCCTTGAGAAACACCTGCCTTACTCAAAGAGCAGAAATGCCCAACATTTCCCCATCTTCTTGCACTTTTCCCTCATCCAACTGCTTGAAGCGTTCACAATTCCCACCTCATTTGGAAAGAGGAGAATTCTAATGCAGACGGAGAGGTACTGATGTCCCGAAAATCCTTCCACACATTAAAGGTATAAGCAAAATTTGAGATGTATGATAGAAATGTCAGGATGGTGCCAGCTTTTAAACAAAGAAAATTAGTAAATAATGGGTTGTATCCATGACAGTCTGTCTAAATTTCCTTCAGCAGCTCCGGGGTGGGCTGTGGAGAGGCTGCAAAGTGGCTGATTGCAAAACGGAATATCTGGGGAGATCAGATGGAAACGTGTGGGGAACTCACAAAGGATCAGTGGAGCAGAGAATGCAAAAGGCAGAAAAGGAAGATGAGGGAGATAGGGCTGAGAGGAAAAACAGCCAGGAGGCAGATCTGTGGGGAGATCCTGGAAGGGATCAGTCAGGTAGGAACCAGACAGGGGGAAGGATGAAGTGTTGGTCTGGAATGTGCAGAAAAGCAAAAAATACCGAGCACTTAGGATAATTAGCTTTTCTCTAAGTCTGTATAACTTTATCTGCCATTCCTGTTTTCCTGAAGTTCTACCCAAGTGGGAGAGCTGAGGAGTTTGCTCGCTGGAGATTTTATTCCCCTCTTTAAGGGGGAGGTTGATGTTTCTGGTAGATCTGCAGCTATAAAACGTTCAGGGGTGATTTGGCCAGAAAGAGCTGTGCCTAAATCCCCTGTGAAGTTGTCCTGCCCTGACCCTGCTGCCAGCGTGGGATAACTCCCCGGTGGTGTCTGCAGTCGTGTCTTGCCCAATCTTGTTTCTAATGTCTCGGGAAATTGGGCTTTTATCACTTCCTTAGGCAAATTCCTTCGCAGGATAACAAAGCTCACTTGGGGAAGGCTTTCTGCTCAGATGCAGAGAGAGAACTTTTTCTTATGTTAAACGTGAATTCTGAAGAGTTCATCTTATTATTCAGACTTCTAACGCCTTCTCCAAAGACCTCCTTGTTCTTTCTGCTGTTTTGGGTATCCCGCAGTGAGATCTGAATTGCAATCACATTCATTTTTCTAGCAGAAAAAAAAAAAGACTCCTGATTGTATAAATAATTGTGTCAATTTGGTGTAGCATGGGGGTATGGAGTGAGCCCCTGGCATGGTACAAAGGGTGCCCACGGAGAAGACACTTTGGATTTTTTGTTTGCATGTTTTAACGGGACTTATTTCCCACCTTAAAAAGGGTGGGATTTCCATCTCTGCCCCAAAAGAAGGTCCATCCCAGGCCATGCTCCCACTGGATGTGCCCATCCATACATTCCTCGTGCTCTGGAGTCTGCCAAGCAGGATATCCTAATTTCTAGACTTGTTTTGCTCTCTCCTTTTTCCCCGTACAACAGATTTATCCCCCATTAAAACTTGCAATTATTTCTGGGCTTGATGTCATCTCAGTTATCTTCTTTCTTGGACTTGCAGTCTCTAACTCATCTTACAAATGCAGGTACAGGTTTTTGTAAACCTTACTGAAGTTTATTTAATCACAAAGGCTTTACAAGGCCTGGCTCCACACTTGTGCAATAGGGTGATAAAATCAGATCTTGGCCAACTTCTCCGTGGGAAGTGTGTTTGAATACACTTTACTTGGCTTTTCACAGCCTGTTGTGACTTCTCCTTAACTTAAACCCAAGGTTTCTTAATAGGTTGGAACAGATAATTATCTTGCCAGTGTTAAGAAGAGTCATCATTCATCTGGAATGATTCCATGGATAAATCCAACCTTAACGGGGTAATGGCTCTGTCTGCTGATCACATTTCTCAGGCTCTTCTTCCACACAAATCTGATTGTTCAACTTAAAGCTGGGCATCGGGGAAGTTTGAAGGAGTAAGAATTAGTTTTTAAACTCCACATCCAAAATTCAGTTGCAGTATTGCCAGAACAAGAAGGAACGGCCTCAAGCTGTGCCAGGGAAGGCTCAGGTCGGACATCAGGAGGAATTTCCTCATGGGAAGGGTGGGCAGGCCTGGGAAGGGGCTGGGGTCCTCATCCCTGGAGGTGTCCAAGGAACGAGGATGTCAGGGCTGGGGACAAGGTTGGGATCAGGCACAGCTTGGCACTGATGACCTTGGAGGGCTTTTCCAACCTCAGGAGTCCTGTCATCCTGTGAGATAATATTAGTCAGATTGTTTTCCCTCTATTTTGAAGAGGTGACAGCAAATGGGCAAGTCTGTTCCAGTGCCCAAATGCTGTGAGCAAATCCCTGACTCATCCCTTCCCAGGGCTGGCTGGGAACTCACCTGGAATCCTGCCAGAGCTTTTCCAAGGGGAGGTGGCACCACTCTCACTCTCATGCCCAGCAATCCTGAGTCATCACAGGTAGAAATGGAATTCAGGGATGTCTCCTGGGCCTTTTTTTCTGGGATGTTTTATTTTCCTGCATTGGGGTGGTTTGTTCCCACACGGTGTAGCTGCTCTGTGAGTTCCCTTCAATCAAACAAAGTGTTTGCAGTGGGCACAGTGATGCTTTGCTCTTCTTTGGGCCTTTAATTGAATACCAGAAAATCAGCAGCCTGCAGAACTTCCACAAATAGGAAAGTTTGGTCTTCAAATGTGGTTTCTGCTGTAGATGAGCTGATGGGTGTCTGCTCTGTGAGATTCATGGTCATGTTTTCACAGCCTGGTTTAGAAAACATCAATATGAACACTCTGGAGTGTAAAAAAATCCCACAAAATACTTCACATGGTCATTGTGTTGTCAGTTCTGGAGTTTCAAATAACAAATGCTGCACGTGGTCACAGTGTTGTTAGTAATTCCTATTGAATTTTGGTTGATGTGTGTTACCTGCTGGCAGAATACAGTCGTTTTGTGGGCTCTTCATACTAAAATATTTCCAGGGGAGCCAAAGTAGCTACAGAAAATCCACTGTGGATGCCAAACGTGGGTGTGTGGCTGAAGTAACCCATTGTCTGTGGCTCTGAGCTGTGCCTGTGGACACAGGCATGAACCAGTTTGGTCCCATACAAGAAGCCCTGTTAACTTCAGTGTGAACCACATCCCTTCTCCTGCACGTGGGTTTTCAGGATTCCAATGTCTTGCAAATATTCCCAGATAACACCTTCAGCAGCCTCTCAGCACCGTGTTTCCCTCAGCTCTATCCCTGCAGGGTCATTCTGCCTCTCCAAAACCCGTGCAGAGGTTTTAGGGTGGGTCAAGTCCATGCCAAAGATGCTTAATTAGCACGAGGCCTGGCGGTGAACAGCACTGCGAAACAAACTCCAGCCCTGGCCCGCTGCCTTTTCCCCCTTGGCTGCTTCTGCTGCCCAGATGGCTCAGCCTGCCAGCAGAGCATCCGATCACTTTATTCCCATGACAGCAACTTGATTCCTGATGCTACAGAATCCATCTATTGACAGCATCTCGTGGTTTTTCTCTTTTCCCCTTCCAGGAGTGAATTCCTCGGTTGTTGCTGATTTCATGCCCACATCGTCATGGAACATCTCAAGTGAATTAGATAAAGGTAAGCAGGCAGAAAAACAAAAAACAAACACCCAAATCCACCTGAAATCAGATTTCAAAATCTCCATTTTTCTTGATTTGACCAAATCAGCAAAGAAAGGGGGTCAAGGGGTGTTCAAGATAAACCTCGTTTGCCTCGGGATCCTTGGACATTTCATTCCGTGTGGTTCTGTGATTTCTGGAGATTGCTGTGTTCATTTCTTGTCCCAGGAAAATGTTCCACGTGGCAAAAATACTTCAAGATGTTCTGTCACACCTTTTTTTCTGGCGGGTCTTGAGATTTGAACTCAAAATTCACAAGCATCAGGCACTCAGTTTGCCCTGATGTATTTTATTACGAAATTTTGAGGCTTTAATAATACAAAATACATTTGCAGGTGATCATTAGGTGTAACTTGGAGCTCTCCGAGGCCGATATATTGTTAAAAAAAAATGAGAGATTTCTCATTCTCCTTCATTTTTTAAATTAAGCACTGCTAATTGAAGGCAAATTGCTGAGATTGCCTCATTGCAAGGCAGTGGCTGCAGCTCCTGAGTCAAACCTGTGCATCTTTGAGGATGCCCTTAGCCACCCTCACCGTGCAACTTGTCAACCCCTTTTCATTTGCCAACCATTTACTGTTGAGATGGAGATTTCCCACAGTGGAATTCTGCCCCAGATGGTTTTCCCAACTGTTCTTGTCTGTGTTTTGTTAATGTTTTTTTTGAACATGTGCTCATAATGTTTGATGTTTATGCGTAAATATGTTTTTCTGTGCTCAAGGATGAGGAGAATATGTCATTCTGGGTACTTTTGGTTGATTCTTTCACATCTGCCTTCCCAGCAGGGAAGGAGCAGGACTTTGTGGTGAGCCAGGACACAGTGGGGAAGATGAAAGTCAAAGGGTGGTGGGAAAGGGAGAAAAGCTTGTGGTCATTCAGCAGAGAATTCCCAAATCCCAGCAAACTGCTGGGAATGTGTAGACAGAATGGATTTTTTGTCCCACTGCAGGGATTCATCCACGTGCTCATGGCAGGTCTGGGCTGTGCTCAGGGAACATCCCAAAGCTGGGGAGAAGTGAAGGTGGTGCTTCCCCCAGCCAGGATCATGGAATCCCAGGATGGTTTAGGGTTGGGAGGGGCCTTAAAGCCCATCCAGGGCCACCCCAGGAACACCTTCCACTGTCCCAGGCTGCTCCAAGTCCCAAGTCCAACCTGGCCTGGAATGTTTCCAGGGATCCAGGGGTAGCCACAGCCTCCCTGGGCACCCTGTGCCAGGGCTTCCCCACCCTCCCAGGGAAGGATTTCTTCCTGATATCCCATCTAAACCTGCTCTCTTCCCAGGTTCCTGCCTTGTTTGGCAGCTTTCTTTGGTTTTCCAGAAAGCAGGGAATAATCAAGTGGCCTAGAACATAGAATAAAGGCCACGAATCCACTCAAAAGTGCGGAAACGCCAGAGAAAGCAAAACTTGGGACTTTGGAGAGTCCAAGCAGAGCTGTCACTGTGATCGAGCCACGATGCCTCCGTGGCACCTGCTCCTGAGCCGGAGATCTTGTCAGAAACAGGTAAAATGAGGTTCCCGGCTTCTAATCCACCTGGAATGCGGCAATTAGCAGCGCTTGGGCTGAGTCCCGCATTCCTGGGGGATTACCGGCCCCTTTGCTGCAGCCCAGCAGCATTTCGAGCTTCTGCAGCTCCCACAGCTCACCCCGGATTTCCATAGGGGATTAAAAGGCGTTTGTGCCCCAAAAGCTCTGTCGCAGGGGCGGCTCCTGCCAGCACAGGCACGCAGGGCTTGGCTTGACTCAGGCACCACCAGGGCCTTTCATGTGGGAGCTGCTGCTTCTCCTCCAAGCCTCGGAAGCTCCTGCTTGGGTCCAGCCGAGCACACGCTGAGCTGGGCAGTGCAAACCTCGGGGGAGAAGATGAGGCTCGCTCCCCATTTCTTCTGCATCTCACGGAGTCAAGGTCCGCTTGTCTTCCGGGAGGTCACGCCGGCGTCGCAGTAAAACTCGTTTTAAAGCCTGTTAAAGTTCACCACATGAAAAGCGGTTTCCAAGCCGGTTTCCCAACGAAATCCCTGCCTGCTTTAAGTGGCTCCAACTGTACCTGCTGCCTTTTGGAAACGAGCATCT
This sequence comes from Nicator chloris, assembly GCA_013400495.1. Lineage (NCBI taxonomy): Eukaryota > Metazoa > Chordata > Aves > Passeriformes > Pycnonotidae > Nicator > Nicator chloris. The sequence goes on along the minus strand of WAAE01003445.1, from coordinate 424,584 downwards.
CCTCCTCCCGTGTGTGCCCCGTGTTGGGCAAGGAGGGGCAGCTTGTTAATCATATTCTGCATTTTGAAATAATGACTTAATCTGGTGCTTTCCCTCGCCGGGTGAGTTCTGCGGTGATTATCTTACAACTGAGCCCTATTGAGGTTTCAATTTCTATTAAATAAGCTAAATCGACAGCATTAAACAGTTGCCTGTTTATTCTTTTTAGCAGGAAATGAATTTAAAAGAGACGCAGCCACCCGTGAAGAGCTGTTGAAAGCAGCGATTGATGGAAGGGTGGAGGTGGTTTCTCACCAAAACCTTAAAAAAACAAACAAACTGGGCATAGAAATAAAAAATAATCAGTTTTAAAACGGGGGAGATTTAGCTGTGAGCATTTCTCTCTCTTTCCCTACTGGTAAATGGTGGTGTGCAGTGGGAATGCCACGAGGGAGGAAGAGAAATGAAAATATGATCCTGCAAATATTTAATTCTCTAAGGAGAAATAAGTGAAGTTGGGGGAGGAGGAAAGGGGGCTGGTGGCAGCATGTGGAGCTTTTCACTCCTGAGTTTTTGGCTGAGATTCCCTTTGGCTGGGGGAGCCTGGAGCAGCCCCGGGTGGGAGATCTCCCGTGGGGACCGTGGGTCATTGCTCCAACAGGCTGGGAAATCCTCATCCCTGCGTGCTCCTACACAGCCCCGTGGCACAGGGATTTCTCCTTGGGTTGCTCCTTCTCTCTCTGTCCCCTCACACCACCAGCTCCTGCTCCAGCTCTGTTTGGGAAAGCTCCCAGTTTCCCATCTTCTTTTCCTTCTTTAGAAAGGTGAAGAGCCCTCCATTCAGCTGCTCCTGTCTCACAAAACAGATCAGGGAAGGAGAGGCTTCTCCTTCTTCCTTCCATCCCACGTCAGTTTATTTACAAAGAAATAGCTCTGAATTGGAACGAGAGCCCATTTACATCTGCTACACTGGAGGAATTGTTTGGGATCTCTTCCTCCTTAGGCAAAGATAACAGTGGAGTCTTTTCCAGGAAAGAGTCAGCTTTGGGATATTATTCTAGCTGTGAGTAGGATTCAGCCTCAGTGGCCGTTCATTCTGCAGGGCTGGTAGGAGAATGATGCTGTCCCTGCAGCTTCCCTGGAGTGGGAGCTCCCAGTGCCCCCATCCCCTCCTGCAGCCTCCTCCAGAGGCACAGGGATGTGTCCTGGCTGTGGCTGAGCTCAGCTGAGGGCACTGGGCCAGGGCTGCAGCTCATTTCTTTTGCTGGTTCCTCCTCCTCCTCCTCTCAGGATCTCTTCCCTTGGTCCTTCAGCTTCCAAAGAAAACCATTACTGTGAGCTTTGGCCTATTTTCCTTTTCCTTTTGTGGCCTATCAGCTCTGGCAAACAAGTATAAAGCCCTGGAGCTTGGGAGCCATTTCCATTTCCAGACATCCACGATGCCAAGGCCAGGCTTTGAGCTCCCCACAGCCTCTGTGGGGCACAGCACTTCCCAGTCCCACGGTGCTCCCAGGAACAAACATTCCCTGGAGAGCTGGCCAGCAGCAGTCAGGATTTCACAGTCAAAGATTCAGCTGGGATTTATCCTTAACATTCAAAGGCAAATCAAGGATCACCTCCAGCATCCCTCCCTCCGGATGGTCTGGGCATGCACAGCACAAAATGACTGTGGAGGGTCCAAACAAGGGACGGGAGAGGTGCAATGTTTGGGACTGCATGTCCTGAACTTCCTGGAGATCCTGGTGAGGGCAGAACATTCCCTGGAAGGGCTGGATGACAGCTCCAGCATAGCAGGAGGAAAATTAAGACAGTGGAAGGTCTGCAGGACATCCAGGGGTGCAGCCAGGCTGCCCAAGGAGCCTTTGGCTCACCCTCACTGACAAATCCAGGCTGGAGCTGCCACCTTGGCACGTCCTTCCAGGCAGGGAAAGGACCTGCTGTGAGTTCTTGGAGGGAAAATCTCGGTGATCTCCCAGGGAGGATTTGACTCTTAGGCAAACTGCATCCCAAACAACACAAACACAACCAAACATGGGGAAAACCAGGTGGATGGAGGCCTCCAGCCTTTGGCCCCCGTCCTTCAGAGGTTCCAGATTCTCCTTTGAAATCACTGGATGCGAATTCGATACGTGCGCTGAAAGGGGAAGAATTACAGCTTTCACATTCATGCACAATTTACCTTTCTGTTTTCCTTTATTATCTGGGGGATATGGGGTAAATCAAGCTCCCCTGATGGGGCTCAGGGTTCTGATTCGATTTGTGGGGTCCCCTTAGCAGCAGGGCAGTAAATTACTGCTACTTTGTTTGAACATTTTTTTAGCCACAGTACATTAGCTGCTTTTGTTTGCTTTTCCACTGACGGAGTGCACGTTTTTATTTGAGAATTTGTGTTTCATGAATGTCTCATTTATAAATAATACAGGGTGTGAAATTTGGAGGTCACAGAACGCAGCCTGAAAATGAAACCACCCTGAGTAACTTTGGGCCTTCATGGCAAAAATCTTTCACAGAAAGCTTCACTTACATCGGATTTTTTACATAATCTGAGTGTGTGCAGTGAATATTGACCATTATACATAAGGTAACGATACATAATAACCTTTTCCTGGCTCATCCAGCTATCTTTGTTTATTTGAAAGATTGATAGATCAGAGGGTCAAGGGACGTGTTTTATTGTACGTTTCTGTTCCAAATTTCCTGACATTTTTGGTTGAAAAAAAAAAAATAGCCCTTTAAAAGGCACAGAAAGGGCTAATAAGAACCAGATCCCAAAGTGATGCTATGTCAAAATGTCAGAAATAACAGCTTTTCTTTGACTCCACAGCATTAATCTTGAGGCACATACCTTTCCATGCACCCTCCCTTTAATGCTTGAGTTTTCCTTTGTGGCTCTTTACTGCAGAGCAGCTTCTAAAGTGACAACAAAATCCCTTGATGGTTTTCAGTAGTTGGCTTTATAGCTGGATGTGGACATTTGTTTACCTATTCCAAATCACTTTGTTTTTTGGTGATAAAGTTTAGAGGTTTCCTACTTGGGCTATAAAACTGGTTCCTGAGTACAGAAAAGCTTCATTTCCCCTCCAAGTGACCTCTGAGACATCTGTCCTTAAACCTCAGAGCTGTCTGATGAAAGGAGGGGCAGAAGCAACTCTCGAATGCATTCAAGAGCTCATGGGGGGCAGTGAGTTGTGCAGTTCCCACCCAAAAGCAGTGGGATTCAGGTTCCAGATAATTTTTTGGAAGTCCCATTTCCCTCCACAAGCCCAGCGCCGTCTCTAAGCTGCCAATTACCAGAATATAAAAATGAATTCTGAGAAGCCCAGTGACAGTCACACGTGGAGATCTGAAAAGCCAGCAGGCCTGGAGTGTGCCCTGCCTGGCTGAGGTCAGTGAGTTATCCTGGGTGGCACTGGACCCTCTGGATGGAGTCTGGGAAGGGAAAGTCCAGAAATTCAATGTGCATCCCAAATTGACTCCTCTGAGGAAACCCATTGGAAGTAAATCTGGGCAAGCTGAGGCAGCAGAGGGTTTCCTTTTGTCCCAAGACTGTGGACATTGGATATTTCCACATGATTATCTGGACCTCTTCAACCCTGATGTTCTTCCAGAGTTGCCAGATCATGACTTGAGTGCAGCATCTCTTCCCTCCCACTGTCATTCCTCTTGTTTATTCATTTAAAAGAAGTGAATTTCCAAGTGGGAGTTTTCTTTTTGCCCCTTTTAATAACAAGGTCTGGTGATCAGACCCACGGGGAGTTGTCTTCCTTTGTGAGTTACGGGCAGATCCAGCAATCCATGGTGAGTCCTTTTTCCAAGGGGTGTGCATGGCCACGCTTCCCTCAGAAATCCTGATGCTTCCTTCCTTTTCATGGAGCAGCCAGCAAGCCCCTGCAGCATCTCCAGTCTGGGTGGGCTCTGTGTTGTTGACCTTCTCCAAAGACAACAATGCCATATGGAAAATTTCCAGTGGAGTGAGCTGGGTGGCTGTGCTGATATCTGTGAGCATGGAGCACATCCAGGTGTGGCAGCACACTGGACTTGTGGATAATCCAAGGCTCTGAATGAATGAAAATTCAGCTTTCCTCGAGACACTTTTGGGCATTTTTCCAGCGTGTGCCGTGACGAAGAACCAGGGAGCTGCCAAACCTTTCAGTTCACAAACAGAATTCAAGGCCGGGTTGGATGGGGTTTGACCAACCTGGTCTGGTGCAAGAGTCCCTGCCCATGGCAGGGTTTGGAATGAGCTGATCACTGAGGTCCCTCCCAGCCCAAAGCATTCCAGGATTCCATAACTGCCAGAAGCACTGGAATATCGGTGTCACAATGTTCCTGGGATCCAGCCAGGTCAGGTTCTGCGATCTGTGCTCAGTGCTGGTTTGAACCTTCAAATCCAGAATTAAGCAACTCCTCCAGGCCAGCAGCTGGAAAAGGTGTCCCCACAGCTGCTTGAGGAAAGGTCTGGAGATGTTTGCAGAGAACTGTGTTGTTCCCCATCTGGAATGGAAGGCTCACCAGCCTCTCTTGTGCACCTGGATTAAAGCTGGTTTAGGCTTGAGCAGAGACTTTCATTTTAGCTTTTCTTTGAATATTCCGAAAGATCAGAAGGGCAGAAAGAGAAGGATAAACGAAACAACAACTCTTGTCATAAAATGACCCTTTCAGGGTCTAATCCTGCATCCCCATCGTGCTTTAAACACCTTGTGAAATCAGAAACATGCAGCACACACGGTGCTGGGGGGGAAAGGTCTCGCTGTGGCCAGCAAAATCCTCCTGCAAGCCAAGAGGGTCTTACTGCTCTAAGATGTGTCTTTGGTAATTTAAGATGGAGCAACCATGTGGTCACAGAGCAGATTAACATTCCTTGGCCAGCCAGGACGAGCTTTTATTTTGAAAGCCACCTGGGTTCCACTTAAAAGTGGCAGAATAGCAGAGGATTTATTAGGACTGGGCAGGCTCCTAGTTAACAATGTCAAGGCAGAGCTGTGGAAATACAGACACTTCTCTTCTTTGGAGACACGCAACGCTCTACAGGTCGTCCTTGCACAGCTGTTGCTGTTCTGTAACATCAAACCAGCGCAGAGCTTGCCCATGAAGGATGCCTAATATTTGGGTTTTATGTGCAGTGTCTCCAATTTATGCGCTCAGAATCATGAGGATGACTTATGATGTGTTGTGTTTGCCTTGGCAACGGCTCAAACCCCGAAATATATTTCAGGCTTGGCTTTCCAGATATTATCTCAAGTCATTTAAAAGTTCATTATAGGGCACCCGCTAGTGCTGCTCTAGTAAAGGGGCTGTCAGCATTTTTCAAGGGTTTATAACTCAGCCATTAAAAAAAAAAACCTCTCTGTGGGCTGAAACTTGGCATTCAGGGTCTAGGCCCAGCAGTAAATTGTTTTTACAAATTAAAAAAAAATCAGTTTGACTATTATTAAATTATAGGTGGGCTAAATTTTATTTCGAACTCTTTCAGGCTATTCTCCCGTACTTCTGTAAATTAAAACGTTTTCCAAATGTTTTTATAGAGTGCTGCTCTCAAATATGGACAGGCTTTTGTTCTGTGCTCGAAACCCTGAGATTTCACTTAAAATATAATGACAGTGCTTACCCCAGCATAGCACTTTTCACCTTCAAAGTGCTTTATGAGCATTATCTCATTAATGTACATAGCAGCCTCCCCATGATGTAAGAGGGATTATTATCCTCGCTTTATGGCTGGAGACATCGAGCCAAAAGGTTTAAGGCTGTTTTTAAAAGGCCTTAGTTGCACAAATCCTATGTGAGCTTTGATTGGCTTTGGGTGTCTACTTCCCTTTGGCTCTTCTAAAAATCACAACTGAGCTGATTCACCCGTGGCTGCTCCGAGCCAGGATTCAACTCAGACTTTCCAAAGGCCGGTGCCACCAGACTGGATCATTCCCAGCACACAGAACCCACCCTTTTCCCTAAGAATTTGTTCTTTAGGTCAGAGGGAGTCGGCTCCATCTGGAGAGCTCCTGGTTGGCAGGAGAGGGTCAGATGAATTATGGTGAAATTATTTGGATTGGAAGGGGCATTAAAGCTCATCCCATTCCACTCCTGCCATGGGACACCTTCCACTGTCCCAGGGTGCTCCAGCCTGGCCTCGGACACTTCCAAGGGTCCAGGGGCAACCACAGCTTCTCTGGGCACCCTGTGCCAGGGCCTCCCCACCCTCCCAGGGAAGAATTTCTCCTTTGATGAGCTTTGGAAGGTGAGAGACACAATAAAAATTCAACTGGGCTTCTCTCCAGCCCCTCCACGCCAGGCAAGGGCAGCAATGGATGAGTTTGGTGCACGCCAGGGAAGGGATGCTCACCATTTTGTGTGCCTCAGTAGCAATCCAAGGTTTCTGGGGAGTTCATTTGCAATTCCAGAACTGCTTCATCTGTGAGAAACATCTCCCAGAGCTCCCAATGGCTTCAAACCTGCCCTGTTTAAATCTCTTCTCAGGCGAGCTGCTTGATCTCGTTTGTGGTTTGGATGCCAAATTTATGGATTTGAGGACTAATCTAGGGTGACTTTAGCAGATGAATTTGTTTTAGAGTTTCTGCAGTAGCTCGTGGAGGAAGGTGGAGAACAATCAGAGGAGTGAGCAGCTCATGAGGCCACTTGTGTTGGTACTTACAGAGAAGTTTCAGCCACACTTTTCCACTGACTTACGATTCTTACTGATACTTCAAAATCCTTTCCCAGCCTTTGGAAACCCGCCCTACATCCTCACGCCTTTATTTGCCTGTCCTGTATCCCTCAGGACCTTTCCAACATCCTGTCCACTGTGCTGTTTGTCAGGCAGCCCATCCCAGGGCTGTTTCTCCCCCTGTTAGGCTGGAGATGTCTGGAGCAGCCTCGGGAACATTATCAGGAGTTGTATAAACGGCTGCAGCACGGGAGCGTTACACCGGGTAATGAACTGCGGTTCTCCAGTCCCAGGCTATTTGTGGGGCTTTATTAAACCCAGGTTGTGCACAGAGCCCAGGAGCCCAGGAGCTGGGTGGAAATGGGCTTCCCAGGGAGGCTGTTAGGATGGCAGGGCAGAAACGTGCCTGGGATGGAGCTTGGAGAAACAGTCCCGGGGAGCTGAGGAGCCATCAGACACCCCTGAGAGATGTCAGAGCCCGCTGTCTGTCCTACAGGGTTGGGATCTCCGCCCTTCTAACCCCATCCCCAGATGTCCTCAAGAATTGGATCCATGGGAGCGTAGGAACAGCTGTGTTTTCATAGAATCATGGAATGTTCAGGTTGGAAAACGCCTCCAAGATCACCGAGTCCAACCGGCACCATGTTCCCTTTTAACCCCCTCCCCAGATTTCCTAAAGCATTGGATCCATGGGAGCGTAGGAACAGCTGTATTTTTATAGAAGCATGAAGTGTTCAGGTTAGAAAAGGCCTTTCAGATCACCAAGTCCAACCACCACCATGTTCACCACTAAACCCCGTCCCCAACTGCCACTTCCACATGTTTTTTGAACATTTCCAGGGATGGTGACTCCACCAGTTCCTTGGGCAGCCCTTTTCAATGCTTTACAACTCTTCCCATGATTTTTTTTTCCCTGAAACCCAATCTAAACCTCCCCTGGTACAACTTGAGGCCGTTCCCTCTCATCCAGTCCCTTGTTCCCTGAGACAAGCTCAGTTTCACACCTGCAGGTTAGAACTTAATTGAAAAAATACAGGTGGAAAATAAAAAAATATCTGTGGGCAGGGCCTGGGTGCCAAATGTTTGTCCCAAGTGGCTCCTGGGACCAGGTGAGGACAGGGACGCCTTGTTCAAAGTGCTGTGCAAACACAGGGTAAGCTGTGTGCTAAACAGATTAAAAACAAAGGCAGGAGATACTGCTCTCCACAAACCATAATGAAGGGAGGAGCTGGGCAAGCCAAGATTACAGGGAATAATTAGGGAAGTGGCTTACTTAGGCAGGTTGGGTGGCTGAGCTGGTTTGGAACATGCTGGAGGGGTTTTTTCACACTTTTCGGGAGGTTTCTTGCTGGAGTTAACTGCAGATGGACTTGAGAGTGATGGAGCACAAGCAGCACAGCCCCAGTTTGGGGATTCCCCATCCCTGAAAGTGTCCAAGGCCAGGTTGGACAGGGCTTGGAGCACCCTGGGACAGTGGGAGGTGTCCCTGCCCATGGCAGGGGGTGGAACTGGATGAACTCCAAGGTCCCTTCCAATCCAAATAATTCTGTGATTCCAAGTTCGCTGGCTGATTCTGGCTTTTCTTGACCTCCTGGTTTGGCTCTGAGAGTTCAGGAGCCAGATCCAGTTGGGATTTCTCCTTCCTTGGCCACCCTGCTGGGACAGCCAGCAGCTGGTGATGGCTCTGGGCACTAACAGCCACCTGGAGATGAAAGCCTGAGGATTCCGTTTCCCACCCTCAGTCCATCTCCCTCCTTGCCTTTAAAGGATTTAATGAAATGGGGAATACAGTAAACTAGGAATGGGCCTCTTCCTGAAGGGTGCCCACTGAAACAGCCCCTGACAGAAGGCAGTGCTCAGGAATGGATTAGGAGAGATTCAGCTTTGTAATTTTGATTTAATTTGATTTTTCACTCATGAGCCCTATTTCAGATTTGAGGTAACCTTCAGTACTCTTAGCCATGGAAACACTGCATGAGAATAAAGTCTCCTTTCCCAGACATGATCCTTATTCCTCCTCTCTGCACTTGGTGCTTACAAAATCATGGAGAACACACTATCTGCTCTGCCTGTGAGCCACTAAAAATGGCTTGGAGACAGGATCACAGAATCCTGGAATGGTTTGGGTTGGAAGAGCCCTTAAATCTCATCTCATCCCACCCCCTGCCATAGCAGGGACACCTTCCACTATCCCAGGCTGCTCCAAGCCCTGTCCAACCTGGCCTTGGACCCTTCCAGGGATCCAGGGGCAGCCTCAGCTTCTCTGGTAACAGGATTTTCACTTCTGAATGACTCCTTTCATATATCCCCCAATTTGGTGGATTCTGGCATGAGCAGAGGCAGGTCGGCATCAAAATGAACAACTGGAGCGCTGAGATATTTTTCATGTTTATTGGTTAGGAAAGAGAAAAGAAAAAAGAGCAGCAGAGGGTTTTTCTGAGCTAAATGAAGCCGAATAGGAGATGTTGAAAGAGCAGATATCCACCTTCCCTGTCTCTTCCAAAGACAAGCAGGAGCTTTCTCCACAACAACATTCCCTGCTCTGGAGTCCTTCACTCCCCTCCTTCTCTCTCCAACCCCAGATTATTTCCTGACGCTGGACGAACCCATGAACAACATCACCACCACGCTGGGCCAGACGGCCGAGCTGCACTGCAAGGTGTCTGGGAACCCCCCTCCCACGGTCAGGTGGCTGAAGAACGACGCTCCCGTGGTGCAGGAGCCCCGCAGGATCTCCTTCCGAGCCACCCCCTACGGCTCCCGCCTGCGCATCCGCAACCTGGACACCACCGACACCGGCTACTTCCAGTGCGTGGCCACCAACGGCAGGAGGACCGTGTCCACCACCGGGGTGCTCTTCGTCAAGTTTGGTGAGTTTTCACCTCTTGGAGCGTTCCGGCTCTTGCTTAGGAGAAGGTGTTTGTCCAGGGAAAAGCGGCGCGCCGAGGTGGCGGCGTCACGGAATCGTCCGGGTCGGAAAAGCCAAATTTGTTAAATTTGTTAAGCCCAGGTTGTGCACAGAGCCCAGGAGCCCAGGAGCTGGGTGGAAATGGGCTTCCCAGAGAGGGTGTTAGGATGGCAGGGCAGGAACATGCCTTGGGATGGAGCTTGGAGAAACGGTCCCGGGGAGCTGAGGAATTGGATCCATGAGAGCGTAGGAACAGCTGTGTTTTCATGGAACCATGGAACAGTCAGGTTGGAAAAGGCCTCCAAGATCACCGAGTCCAACCAGCACCGTGTTCCCTTTTAACCCCAGCCCCAGATTTCCTAAAGAATTGGATCCATGGGAGCGTAGGAACAGCTGTATTTTCATAGAATCATGAAATGTTCAGATTGGAAAAGGCCTTTCAGATCACCAAGTCCAACCACCACTATGTTCCCTTTTAATCCCATCCCCAGATGTCCTAAAGCATTGGATCCATGGGAGCGTAGGAACAGCAGTATTTTTATAGAATCATGAAATGTTCAGGTTGGAAAAGGCCTCCAAGATCACCAAGTCCAACCAGCACCATGTTCACCATTAAACCACGGCCCAAGTGCCACATCCATGTTTTTTGAACAGTTGTAGGGATGGTGACTCCACCACTGCCTTGGGCAGACTGTTCCAACAATTTTGGAGGAGAAATTTTCCCAATATCCAATCTAAACCTCCCCTGGCCCAGCCTGAGGCTGTTCCCTCCCCTCCTGTCCCTGCTCCCTGGGAGCAGAGCCCGACCCCCCCGGCTGTCCCCTCCTGTCAGGGAGTTGTGCAGAGCCACAGGGTCCCCCCTGAGCCTCCTTTTCTCCAGGCTGAGCCTCATTAATGTGGTACCTGGGTAGATTCAGACCAGAGGAGAAAAACTCCTTCATTCTGGTGACCTCTGTGTCCGGTGGGTGAGAAATTTCAGCTGGCACTGCAGGCTGAGGGCCTGAGATGAGACACATTTATACCTGTCAGGGAAAATAAGCACTCATTCTTCCAAGTTTATATTGAGATAACTGCCTTCAAAGCTGAGCTTACCCCTCAGAAGATTCCAAACAGGTTTTGTGTGTCTTCTCCTCCTCCACGGTCAGGGAGAAATAATTCACTGAGATGAAGATATTTGCACACAGTCCTGGTTAATCCTCTTTGGAGCTGGACAAATAACAAGCAAGGAATGATGGATGTGATGAGTTGCATCGTCCTTTTTTCCATAAATCTCCCATGCTTTGTGATTCCTGATAAATTAATGGTGAGATGTTCTCCTAAGGCAGTTTCAAGAGGAGGGCGAGTTGCTCACCTGTTTATTGTCCCCGTGTCGTGTTCTGCAGCCAATACATGTCATGTTCTGTGGTGCTGAGGGGCTGCCACTCTTCTGTTCAACTTCATAAACCACAGCCAACACCACAGACTGCTGCTTTTATCTTTTAAAAGGTTTTCAAAAGCTTCCTGCTTGCTACCTCGCCGTAACTCATCCTGCTGTTTTTCTTCTGTCACTTTTCCAGGTCCCCCGCCAACAGCAAGCCCAGGATCCTCGTAAGTCCTTTCATGTCTCTTCTGTGGGTTCATTCATCTTGGCATTTCAGCAGCCAGAAGTTCATTTGTCATTCAGTGTGACAGGAGCACTTTTGCATTCTGCTTTTTAAGGCAGATAGGATGGTAATTTATTACAACTGACTTATCTGTCTCGCACTTATATTTTCATGTTATCCTGTCAACTCCCATTTCTTACCCCAGACTTCTTAATTTCCAATATTATTACCTTTGGATGCTCTGGTGCCTCCAGTCTGTGAAGTGATTTCAGGGCACCTACAGGTACTTCATCCACGTCACAGCCCAATCTGGAAAATATTTATCACTACAAGCAGATTTTGCTGCCCAGGGGCTTCTTGCTGATTTTAAGGGTCGTAAACTGTGTCTGTCTCTCTGTACCTGTATTAATGCACTGTCTGGGACCCGAGGATTTAAAGATTGAGGAGGTGGGTGGGAGCAGTGGCTGTTTGTACCTCAGCTCCCTGTGTCCTGGAGCTCAGGTTTGGCTCCTGCTGCAGGCTCTGGGCACTTCCCACCCTGTATTTGGGCAGTGGAGCTTCTGCCTTGGGCAGATTTTGAGAATATTCACTTCTATTTCTAATTTCAAAACATCTGATCAAACCTGCTCAGTGCCTTATTGTGATCTCCAGCTGTCCTGAGGTTTGAAATCCTGAGGTTTGAAGTTTTGTAGTGCTGTGTCCAGCTGTTTCACGTCTCACATGGTGGAAAAATATTGAAAATCCACCTCTCCTGGTGAGGGGAGAGAAACACAGAACCAACTAAACCAGAAAATGACACCATTAATGCAATTAGTGCAATTAAAAGGGATGCAAAACCCGGGGAATGTGAATGTTCCTGGCTCCTTATGGATCTTCCACGAATTATTGCAGAGGATATAAAAGAGGAGAAGCCTCTGACCACAAAAGGATGTTGTAGGATGCCCTCTAATGGAACAGCCTAAAATGTGGTTTTATCTTCCCTTGTGAAGGTGCCTGGTGTGGAATCCTGGAGTTTGTTTTGGAAGGGGAGCTCTTTGCTGGGATTTCAGCTCTGCTTGGTGATTGTGGGGCGCTGGGGAGGGAAGTTTCCTGCTGCTGTGGGATTTGGGGGCTCTTGGGCTCTCCAGCAGTTTGGAGACTTAATGAATGAGGTGAGAAAATGGGGAATTTGTGCTGCTCCCACCTAGTTTGGGGTTTCTGAAATTTGTGGGGTTAAACAACACGTCCTTGGTGGTCAGGACCCACGGCAGAGCAGGGTGAGCACAGAAAGCAGAGGGCTGGGCTGGAATTTCACTGTCTAGGCCACTCAGGATTGCCTCACTTTTTAAAACAAAATACATTTGGGAATCTTTTTTCCCATTTTTTCTTTCTGGCAGGGGTTTGGAGGTTTTTTGCTCCCCTTCCAAAAAAGAAAATAAGACCACAACTTAACCAGCTAAAATACACACAACAGATGGGTAAAGGTGAAAAGCAGGAAAAGAAAGGCAGATGTCCTCTTTAATAGTTGATTTTGCAGTTGTGCCTTATAATTTTGTGGCCAAAAAAGAAATTTCATCACACTTCAGTTGCATGTTGTGAAATGCAGGAGGGAAATTACCTCGAATTCTGGTCCTTTGTGTTTGCTGTTCTTCAGTGCAAAGAATATCCTGGGGGTTGGATTGTGTTGGATTGTGTCACTCACCTGCAGCCTTCTCCCTGGACAAGTTGAAAAATGAATTTGTGGCTATGAAATTCATTTCTCTGCTTTATTTTTTCTGTGCAAACCAAGCCCATCTGTGCCAGTTTTCAAGCTCCATGGTGAGGGATGAGGTACCTGGCTGACCTCCCTCATCATCCTCCCTCTGGGGAAACACTTTCCTTGGGAATGGTCTGGAAGCTGGGGCATAAAATCAGAACAAGACTGATGGCAAGTTCCTGGGGCTGCTTTTCCCATGTCTTTATCAGTCCCCCATGAGTGGGAGGTTCTGGTCACTTACAGATTTCATTTGAGGATCGTGTTTTTCAAGATCTCCACACACTCAGCACTTTGCCTTCCATAATTTAAGGGTGCAGAGCTCTGCCCCGACGTGATGGCAGAAAAACAGATGGGCCAAGTGTGAGTGGGAATGTAAAATGCTGATTTCTCCAAAAGGAGGCAGGCAGGGATAGATAACACAACAATTCATGGCTGTTGTTTTTGCTGCTTTCCCTAAGCTGTCTTGGAGCCCAAAGTCTGGTTTGGAAATCAGTGTGAAGCCAAGGCTGCAGTGCTGTCCCTAAGGACACCAGGAACCCAAGGCTGGGCAGCACTGCCTGCCCTGAGCATCCTTCTTTCAACCCTGCCCTGCTGGACAAGCTGTCAAACCCTTGGAATCACCTTCCATGGTCCTGCTCTGCTGCTCTGACCCAGCAGGGAGAAGCTTCTTTTGTTAAAAAACCCCACCAAAACCAAAACAATGAGCCCTACTTGTGCTTTCTAAATAAATCATCATTTTATTTTTGGGTGCTGCAGGTGCAGGGCCAGCTCCAGGCAGCTCAGGGGATGTGGGGAGGGTGTGAGTGCCCACGTCCCACATCTGGATTGTTGGGCAAGATGAAAATTTAACAGGAAAATCTTGCAGATACAAATGTCTAGCAAAAGACTTCAGGAATGTAAAACCTGTAAGTGAAAGAGAAATGAAAGCTAGCTTTGATATATAAAATATGTCTAAAGCAAGGACTGCTGATTACTGAACAACTGAAAGGACAAAAGCTAGGATGAGTTGGAAAGGAGGTTTTATGTCTAAAGTATAACCCAACTCAAAACAAAACCATGTTTTTACCAAGTCTAACAATTTTCCACTGGAAGAAAACACAAAACCAGGTTTTAGCTTATCATGTAACAACTAATCCTTGTGACTGGATAATTACCACCATAATATGGAAATAATAGTAACTGTGATAGGTCATATGCAAACGGTAAAGGTTTGGTGTGTGATGCTGCTTGGATGTTGCATATTCAGATATTCAGTAAAGAAAAATACATCATGCATTGTCACCAGAACTGAGGTGACTTCAGGCATGCCCACAAGCTGTGGCTGGCAGCTTTTTAGGCTTGGCTCTGTCACCCACGACCCAAGACTGCTGTAACATCACCTGTACAATAAATAACATCTTAAAGAGCCCCTGGAGCCCAAACATCCTTCGTAGACACATCTTCTACACTGGGTGTGGCCCCAGGAGGCAGCTCCAGGCAGGACATGTGGGGAGGGTGTGAATGCCCACGTCCCACATCTGGATGTGTCCCCAGGAGGCAGCTCCAGGCAGCTCAGGGGATGTGGGGAGGGTGTGAATGCCCACGTCCCACATCTGGATGTGTCCCCAGGAGGCAGCTCCAGGCTCTCCAGCTGCTGGAAGAGTTTCCAACACGTGGATGGTGCCAAGGGCACCTGCACAGAGAGCTCAGGGAGCTCTGGCTGGGAAGGGCCACCCACAGCTGATGTCTCTCCTTCTTTGATCCATCAGTTCCTGAATTCAGATTGGGAATAATTGAATAATTATTGACTGAATGATTTTGGGAAGGTCCAAAGGAGCATTTTGGTGGTTCACTCATGTATTTGTGCATTGCTCTGGGTGTTGTGCACCCAAACATTTCACAGAATCCCAGAGGGGTTTGGGTTGGAAGGGACCTCAAAGATCACCTCGTTCCAACTCCCTGCCATGGACACCTTCCTCTAAGCCAGGAATTTGCACTGTAGCCATTGCTTTTCAAAATTTCCCCAAAAACCAGATTTTTGAACATTATTTTTGAGGTTTCTGTGCTCCACATCCCTTTGAAACTCACTTTTTACCCATCAACCTGAGATCAGAACCAGAACAGAACGGGGTCAGAGCACAGCAGATTGCTGGGGATGAGAGAATTTAATGCAACAATAGAGATACTTTGGCCTGGGAAATGGTTCTGTGCCCAATCTTTTTGTTCTTTTTGTCTCATTTTCCATTGTTCCCAATGCCTGGATCCTTGGCTTTGTGCTTATCCCAAACTTGACCCAGTGCAGGAGAAATCCTGGGCACCAGTCACTGAAATGAGAGGTGGTGGAGCAAGAACTTCCACAGGAGCTGTAGTGAGAAAGGAAAGGAAAATGCCAGTTGACATGGGCTGGTGTCAAAACGAGCTGGAAAAACCCTGCTGGAGTGGAATCCAGTGGGAAGGGTGCAGGAAAATGCTCTGTATTTATTATTTACTGTGTTGTGAGCATGTTCTGAAGAGGTTTAACCTGGTTGTGTATGGCAGGGATAGATTCCCAAGTGGAATATGCACACCCTGGTGCCAATATTCCTCTGGAACAGTCCTTTTGTTCTTCATGGAGCCTCTTCTATATATAAATATCCTAAATATGGCATTGTTTTGTTCTTTATTTAACCACTGGGAACAAGGAGAGGAGAAAAGAGGAGGCAAGAGGGCTGTAATTTCAAGGAGCATCTGATTCATAAAATGAAATGGGGTTTGTGATTCCCAGAAATAGCTTGCACAAACCACAAACCCCCCTGGATTTTCCCCTCTTTCTCAGTGATTGAGATTTTCTTTTTAATTTTTTTTTTACTTTCAGCTGAACACATCTGGTTTTTTTTTTAGTAAACCAGATCTTTTGTACAGTGGCTCTGTGTGCCAGCACGGTTCCTGCAACAAGAAAATGTGTAAGCACTGGCCAGCATCCAGGTGAGGCTTGGCCAGCTGTGTGTGTGATTGTGGGTTTCAAAGAGCAACACAGAGACTTCCCTCTTTTGGCCACAGAAAGTAAAATTTAGAGAAGAAAAAAATGCCAATCAAGAGGCCAGAAGAGATTCCCTGCTCCAGCAGCATCCTGAGAGCGACGTCCCTGCGCTCTGGCTGCCAGCTTGGACTCCTGGAATCCTGGAATTCCAGCCTGCCCCACACTTTGTGGCTGGCACAGAAACTCCCTCCTGCCCTTCAACGATGGAAATTCTCCATGAGGACTGGACACAATTCCCGGGTGTTTTGGTGTGGGATCTTTTACAGTCCCCCTGGTGCTCCAGCTCGTTCCTACGGCCTGTGGGATGTGGGACACCACCCCAAAGTGGGATATTCCATGCAGAGGGCAATATAAACAGATTTTTTTGGGGGAAAAAATAGCCCCACATGGTGCAAGGTTGGAGCCTGAGTGGCTGATGCTGACACAAACCATGTTACATCCTGCTGCATGACTTCATCCCAGGGAAAATAATCCTCCCTCCGTTTGCCAGGGGCTCAGGCAGGTTATCTGCTGGGAATGTTCCCAGGGAGAGCTGGCCTTGTCCCCTCCACGGGCTCTTTGATCTGCTGCACACTTATCTCTCATGCCACTGTCTCACCTTTTCCCTGCATTGTGCTGCTCTGGCACTGGGGACAATGAAGTGTCTGTGAGGGGCCGGGGTGCCCAGGTTTTTGGGAGTCGTGCTCTTGGATTTTCCTGAGCCAGCAAGAAAGAACTGAAAACCTCCCGGGAAATGTGATAGAGAATTTAGGAAGCCACAGCTGTGCCTTGTGTGAGGTGAATTGGCTACAGAGCCTATTCCAGGGTGTTTTATCGACCTCAGGGTACTTGGGTAGCTAAATATACCCCTTATCTGGGAATCCCAGGCTCCTGTGCCTCTTTACCTCCCCTTATCTCCCAGACGTGAGGGAAGCTGAGCCAAAGGAAGGTTGAAGGTGTGGTGGAGGGGCCTGAGCTGGAGCTGAAGGGCCACAGGGCACCTGGTCTGGGGACATCAGCCCAAACTGTTGCAGGAGTAGCCTGAAACAGAGAAGAGGATGGAATCACAGGGTGGGGTGGGGTGGAAAGGACCTTAAATCCCATCCAGTGCCACCCTTGCCATGGGCAGGGACACCTTCCACTGGCCCAGGCTGCTCCCAGCCCCATCCAACCTGGACTTCCAGGGATCCAAGGGCAGCCACAGCTTCTCTGGGAATTCTATTCCAGGGCCTTCCCGCCCTCCCAGGCAGGAATTCCTTCCCAATATCCAGCTGTTCCTGCCTGCTGTGGCATCTCCTGCTGGTTTTCATCTGAGCAGTGCTGCACACAGCCACCTTCTTTGCCTTGAAGTGGCTTAAACTGTATTTTGTTATGCTGTGGCAAGCCTACAGAAAAGCAATCAGCCTGCAGCTTGGTGAAAGATTGACCTTAGGAAAGTCAAAATGACTTTTGAAAGGGTCTCTGATAAGTCTTTCTGCAGATTTCGGCCGGAGTGTTCCCTTATCTGAGGGCAGTGCAAACAGAAACCCCTCCTGGCCACACGTGGCACGGGGGAAAGGCCCAGCCCAGCCTGGAGACAGAGCTGAATTATCTGAAAACAAATTAATTCCAGAGGTGTCAATATTTTTTTAAGCAGGGAGGGAGAAGGGAGTGAAGTGCAATTAGAACTTGGGCATGGCGAGCACGAAGACAATGCGCTATTGAGGAGCTGGCTTGGTTCTCCTTCTGTGCAGGATCACCCACAGCAGCTACAGATAAAAGGGAATAAATGCTGGGGCTGGAAGTGGCCCTTGTGGAATGCTCCAGGCAGGATTTGAGGAGTTTGGGATTTGTATTTCCATCGGACTTCCACACAACCTGTTGCACACTCAGTATTCCCTGGCCTGGCATGTGGGATTTGTGGCCAGATCCTGGAGACTCAGGGAGTTGGGAGTGAGGATAACACTGAAAGAGGCATTTATGCTGTCATGCTATCTTTATTGCCTTTATTTATATATAAATTACTTTATTTATACCCATATCTATATATATATCAAGGCCTTATTGCCTTTTTTAACCCTGGATCCAGGAAATTCTCAAATCCCTCACAGAGTCCTGGTTATTCATTGGACTCCATGGTTTTTCCCAACCTTTATAAATCTATGATTCCAAGGGGACTGATAAGTAAAGTACAGATATAGGATAAATTTTCCTTTCCCTAATTGAATATCTCAGTTATCAGTCTTTCCACAACCCTAAAGAAATCCTGTGATGACATAATTTGACCCTGAATTACAATCTCTGTGCATGTTTTCCTGATTTATTTAAAAAGGAGCAACGGGAGGATCATTTTGAAGTTTCTGACAACAGAAAGGCAAAAAAAAAATCAGGAGAGGCTGGAAAGTTGCACTACTTCTGCTGATCATTTCCTCCAGGGCATTGTGTTCTTGGAGATATTCTTCAACTGTTGTAAAAAATAATAAATATCATTAAGCCCAGTTGGCAGTCTGGGTCTGACTAATAATAAACCCAGTCTCGTGAGTTAAACCAAACAGTGCAACCTGCCAAATACTGTTCCCAGGAATGCCTTGATGTCACCCAGGGGCCTTTTTCCCACTGCTCTCCCTGCAGAAGCTGTCTGGGCTGGAGTTCATCCCCCCAGGACAGGGGACCTCTGTCCCTGAGCTCCACATTAAGGCTGCAGCTGAGTCTGCTTGGAAACAAAACTATTGGATGTGATTAAACACGCTGAGAGCTCCCAAACTTTGCTTTTATTCTGTTGAAACGAAGCTGAGACCATCAGGCATTTGTCTCAGAAAATCCAAATTGCCCAGCAGAGAGGAGGGAGATGCTGGCTGTGCTTCAGAGCAGAGGCATAATCTGCTTTTCCCATATTTCATGTGGTCATTCCAGGTAACAGCCCTTTTGAAGCCAACCCCAAAATCCCTGGTGGAGCTGCTAAAAGCTTGCAGCAGCACTTTGGGCCAAACCACTGGGTTTTTGTGAGGCGTTCCAGCGTTCAGGGGGAGGTGTTTGCTCTCCAAGACAGTTTTAATCACAAAAATTCTCCTTTGGCTCTAATCAGAAGGACTTTTTAAGTGGCTTAGCGGGATTTCTTTGAGCCTGAAGGCTGTGAGGAGAGCCCTGACAATATTACAGTGACAATGAGTTTCAGCCATCCTGGCCTGGGTCAGGTTTCAGTCCTGGCTCAGCAGAGCCTGGCTTTGGAAGGACTTGGCCTGAGTGTGTGCAGTGTGCTCAAAGAGGACAAATAAAAAGTGATGTTTTAGAGAGTCTCGGATTCCTGTGAGATTAAACCTGGGTTTTGTTATGCTTGAGACAACACAGGAAAATTACTGATCTGTTTTATTTGTGTGTAAATCCAACCCAGCTCCTTCTGCAGTGGCCTTTCACTGCAGAGTTGCTAAAATAGAGGTGGGAAGTGTTTTGGGGACAAAGATTGTATTTTACAATGGAAAATACAGCTCAGTCCCAGGCTTTGGGAACTTTCTATTCTGTTTTGGGGGTTTGCTAGTCTACCTTAAGCAGTTAAAATATGAAATACAACAAAAAGTTGAATTATTTGAAACCAAGGCCCTTGACTTCCCTCCCCACCAGCCTGTGGTGGGTTCAGAGTCATTCCAAGGATTCAGTGCTGCAGGAGAACACTTAACTTGAGTTTCTCTGGTCCCCACTGCCTCTCTTGCCCAATGTTTTACTCCTGGGGAAGGGTGGAAAGGGCTGTAGGTGGAGGAGGGAAGAAGGGAAATAATCCTGTAACCGGGGTGCTCGTGGTGTAAAACAGGGTCTGGCTGTCATGGGTTCAATGAGTCAGAAAGCTGACAGATGAAATTGTGACTTAATTACGATTTTCTGAAAGAGAAAATGGAGCATCTCTCACGTGGGTTCCAAAGGCCTTGTTTTCCCTCAAACCCTGCAGTGGCTGGTGGCCGAATGCTGCTCTAGAACTTTCCTGGGCCTTGCCTGGCTGCAAGGGTGGAATAAGGAGCTACTCCCAGATTTCAGAACCCACTTGTTGCCGTTGCTACGCTAAAAACACACACGGACTGACTCTTCTTTTGGCCGAGAGAGCCGAGTTTATGACACCTCTGACTCCTCCAGACAGTATTTCAAACAAGGCCAGTGGTTGGTAGGGACACTCAACACCTCTCCAGTCACATTGGTCAAGACGGATGTCCATCAAGAAAACTCCTCCTCCAAGGAAGGACGTAAACAAGATAAAATTACATCTAACAGAGCTATTATTTACAGCAAAACGCGTGAGAAAAGAATTCCCAAAGTATAAAGATCAGAAGGCTGGAAAACCAGGGCAACACCCACTCATAATATCTGAGCTCATCTCCGAGGCACACGAGGCTCCCCTGTGCCATGAGGCCTCCAATTACCAGGGAAATCCTATTTACAGGCCTATCATGTTTCTGTGGCCGCCGTCAAATCTCCCACACAAGGCAGCAGTAAAATCTCAGCGGGCAAATCTCAATCTCCATCTCGTTTTGTTCTTTTACTTCGGTGCCCAGCTGCTGCTGATATTCCTGAAACAAATCCCCTTCTGCTCCTTTCGTTTTGCGTTGATGGGGAGCCCAGGAAAGGAGGAGCACTGAGGGATCTGCTGGAGGTTCAGCAGATCCAACGCTCAGCTCTGGGCACAGCTTCAAGCAGGTTTTTGATTTATCTGCCAGCCTCGCTACCAGTGGGCTGGAAAGTGAATGAAGATGAAACATTTCAAACTTTGCAGTAATGAAAGCTCTGGTTTCTTGTGGTAGGAATTATTCAGGAGAAGAAAAAGTAGGAATAATGATAATAATTGCAGCCTTGCAAGCACAGGGCACCGGTGTGGGGCTGATATTTCTGGGTCTGAGAGATTTTAGCCTGCTGGCAGCTGCTAACTCTCTCCCAAGGACAAAGTTCTCAAGAAAGCTTCTTCTCAAAACAATCCTGGCAAACAACTCTCCTTTCTCAAATCAATCTTTCTCCAGGTCACGTTTTGCTTTTCTAGTTCTCAAAACATTTGAGCTGTTTCTCTGGTTTAACCAATGGGATCAGAGAGGTGTCGTTCCCATTCACCAACCATGTTAAGTCTGTATCAGAACACCTTATAAAAGTAGTAAGAATTAGACAATAAAGCTTTTTCTATGCTCTTTACCTTCTGAAATATTTGGAGTCTCTCATCCTTTGTTCATGTCCTACAGTGACACACTGGCAGGGGGAGAGGCAGCGTCTGTGGCTCCGTGGGATGGATTTGTTTCCTGTCCTTGGCGTTCTTTCACCCACATGAAAAGTCATCTCTGTCTGTCTGTGAATCCTTTCTTTCCGTGGGCAGTTTGGGATTCTCCTTCCCCTGGAGACAGACTCGGTGCTGAGCCTTTGCTTTTTGCCTGGTGAGACATCCCAGGCTGGGGCCCAGAGCCGGGTGCTGGCCCTCGGCTTGTCCCTGGAAATCTCTGTCCCAGCTGGGAGCTGGGCAGCTGCAGAGCTTCCCTCCCTCACAGAATCCTGGAATGGTTTGGGTTGGAAGGGACCTTGAAACTCATCCCATGGGCAGGGACCCCTTCCACTGCCCCAGGGTGCTCGAGCCTGGCCTTGGGCACTGCCAGGGACCCAGGGGCAGCCACAGCCGCTCTGGGCACCCTGTGCCAGGGCCTGCCCACCCTCCCAGGGAACAATTCCTGCCCAAATCCCATCCAAACCTATTCTTTTTCAATTTGAACTCATCCCAATCTTGACTTCAGATTTTACTCCAGGCTTCTGCAGCCTTCAGGAGAACCAGAGTTGGGGCAAGTGTTTATTCAGCCTGGTAAAACCATTAAAAGTGGGAATAAATCTGTAGTGACCCAAGGGGCTTTCCTGACTTCAGTAGGGTGTAAAACCTTGGGAATGAGTTTTCCTACAAGGATAACATCACTGCTCAGCCAGCCTGTGTGTAGTTACTACTCACTCCCAGTCTGTGCAGCTCCATCACAAAGTCCTGCAGTGCAAGGGAGAAGATTATAAGGTGTTACATTATTTATCCTGATAATTAAAACCATTCCTGACGTTCCAGCTCTGGCTGTTCAAAGCAATAACCCCGGGCCACCTCAAACACTGTAAAAGGAGTTAATCATCCATTTCTGAGTGTGTCAACTTTATTGATCTTGTTAACAGGAAAACATGCGTGGTTACCTGGGTGAGGAAGGAAAGCACTTATCATCTGAGCTGGGATTTGGATGCTGTTATTGGTGCCTGAGCCAGCCAGGATCAGTGCTCAGCAAAAACCAATCACAAGTGTTACCCTGCCGTAGTTCTCCGGCCAAATTTCTTGTCTTGGTGAATTTACTTCAAACAAAAAATTGTTCTCTCCCTCCTGGTTTTGCTCCAGATGAATGGACACATTTTTTGGCACAGTTCTGCCCAGCAATCAGCACCAAGAGCACTTTGCAAGCCAGTCCCCTTTGCAGGTTCACAGCTGGGTAAGAGATTTGGAAGGTTAAAGTGAGAAGGGCCCTTTGCAGTCCCCACTGCTGTAGAACTTCTCTCTTTATGGATGGCTCAGTTCTGGTGATTTTCATTAACTGGGGCACAGCTTTGGGGAAAAAAAGAGGTGTCATGTTGACTTCATCTGCCTTTAACCTCTGAACATGCTCGTGCATGGGGACAGATGCCCCTTTAGGATCCCAAATGTAAAACCACTCTTCCCTTTACAACCCAGCTCTTGACTCTGCCAAGGTGACCCTGAGAGGTCCCTTTTCCATAAGCTCCTGGGAACTGCCCCCAGCTCGGCCACCACCTCAGATCCTGGGTTGTTTGGGCTTCATTCCAGCCCTTCCACTGCTTTGCCTTGGCTGGTGTAAGGCCAGCAGGTGTGGGGTGATTTGGGTTTCCCAGGATGGACATGGATGTGTGAGGATGGACAGCACACGATTGTCCTCGTAGGACATGGGAAAAGATGAGAGACTCCAAATATTTCAGAAGGTAAAGAGCATGGAAAAAACTTCATTGTTTAATTCTTACTTTTTACCTTTTTATAAGGTGTTCTGACACAGACTTAACATGATTGGTGAATGGGAACGACACCTCTCTGATCCCATTGGTTAAACCAGAGAAACAGCTCAAATGTTTTGAGAACTAGAAAAGCAAAACACCACCTGGAGAAAGATTGGTTTGAGAAAGGAGAGTTGTTTGCCAGGATTGTTTTGAGAAGAAGCTTTCTTGAGAATTTCTCCCTTGGGAGAAAGTTAGCAGGCTAAAATCTCTCAGACCCAGAAATATCAGCCCCACACACGATATCCTGCAGAGAGCATGGAGAGGTTTCTTCTACAGTTCTGGGATGGAAATTGCCTCAACCTGTCTGTGTTGAAAAGATTTGGCTTTAGCAATCCCTCTCTAATATCTTCTTTGGCTATTTTGGGAACAGAAACTATTTTATTGCATTCAAATTACAGATAAATTCCTTTAACTCTGCGTTTTCGGTGACAGTTCCACCATTTCCGTCTTGTGAGAAACAAATAGGAATTACAGCAGAAACTCTTCATCTTGGACTTGAAAGCATCATAAAGCCCTTTTTGCACCGTTGGCAGTTCTGATAGTTTTGGGAATCTCCTTGTCTGACTTTTACTCCTCGTGGTAGTTTTTCAGCATTTATTGAAAATGTGGTGGTGTCAGTTTTTCCTCCTCAACGGGCACCCATTAGCCCAGGAGTATCAGATGAGGATTTGCCCTTCCAGGAGTGTTCCCATCCTTCCAGGAGTGTTCCCATCCTTTGGAGACTGGGAAGGAGCAAGAGATGATGAGAGAAAATGTTATTCCAGCAGTGATAAAGGTGAGGGGAGGCTCTGGGGAGTGTTGGCTCTGCACTGGGAGCTGTTTGGGGCATCAGGAGCTGTTTCAGGGTCCCATCTCAGCTCTGTGGGGATAGACCAGAGGAACTCCACGAGCTCCAACTCTGTATTTTCCATGAATTACTTGGATTGTTACTCCATCCTTGGCATTGCAGGCAAAACAGGCAATGGTGGCCTTGCCAAAATAAAGTTCCTTGGCTGCATCAAAGGAGCAGCAGGGCAGGAATAGCAGGGTTTCCTTTGATTTTCAGCTCTGAGTGGCTCTGCTGCACGGATGGGGGCTGTGCCTGCCCTTTAAATGATGTTTGGCTCCATCCTGGGATTTTCCACGCAGTTGCAAAATCCGTGTTTTATATCACAGACCACGATAAGAGCGAGTATTGATCTGAGGATTTCACCTACCCCGAGATCAAACCCAGCTTTTAAATCTGATCCAGTGCAGCTGCTCGAGTGTGCCAGAACAGATGTTATTAGAACAAGGTTCTAGAAACAAGTCTGTTATCTTCAATAATATTTTTCTAGTGGGAGAACGCATTAATATCAGCCATATCGTGCATTTGAGCTTATCAATACCAATTAATTCAGATTTGCAGCTGGAATGTTGGTGGCACAAGTAGGAAGGCTGGCAGACATGCTTTAATTTGCATCAAAGCACCCCAATAATCATGTGCAAAATGCCTTAAAAAATTGTGATCCATTCCCAGTGGCCCATTAACATAATTCCTTCTCATGCAAACCCCGAGGGGAATCGTATTCTCAATTGCTGGCACACTGGAATAATAAAATAAAACCAAATAAAGCAATTGGGATAGGTTTATGTGTTGGGAAGTATCAATAAATTTCATATCCTAAAACTTTGACAAATTCTAACAAATATGTGCATTTTCAGCCACATGAATTTTAAAATGTGCTTGTTTTGGGGGATGAAAAGGGGTTTTTTTCACCTCGAATACCAATTATTGGCTGTAAAAAGGCTGTGAAGGGACAGCGTTCAGATGTTTTCTACAGACTGAGCTTTTCGTGGAGTTCCTCAGACAAACAATTTAAACTTGTAGAGTTTCAAATTGGTTGGAGTGGAGAAATTAGATGTTTCCAAAAAAGAAAAACACCACCTCCCCCCAAAAAAACCTAAAAAAACCCACAAAAACAAACCAGAAACCCAAAAAAAAAAAAAGAAGAAAACAAGAATTAAAAAAAAAGAGAGAAGGGTTTAGAATTTACTTAATGATTCTTTTAATGCTGCTGCCAGAAAATAGGCAGGAAGGTGTGTTGGAACATACTCATTTTTTTGGGCTAACATGAGGAAGAGGCAGTGACTGGCTGGGGTTTTTTCCCTAGAAACTGAAGTTTGGGGAGGGATTTGTCCCGTTTTTGAGTAGAAAACTGCCATTTTTTCACAATTCTTTCCTGGATTTTCAGAATTTAGGGCCAGGCATCCTTCTCTAGGCTAACCAAAATGTGCCTGGTTGGCTCTAAATTCTGAATATTCCAGCTCTAGCTGATGAAATAAGAATGGTTTGTTCCCAGGGTGGCTCCTGGAGTGTGGATGCTTCTCTCAGGTCTGTGCAGCCTCCGGAGAGAGGGAAAACGTTTGTAAGGAAAACAAACAGGTTCTCTCTCCGTGCCTTATCCCATTTCCACGAGGGCACGGAGGGACAGCTCTTCATTTCCACTGGAGCCAGTTTTCCCTGGTGTTTGTTGTTTTGAGAAGGAGTTCCTGATCTGCAGAAGGATTTTTCCGCAGCCCATCCCCAGTTTGGTGTCGCTGGGGATGCCTTTCCAAGCTCTGGCAGTTCCCAGCTGAGGGATTTGTGTGGCAGGGCCTGGACTGATGATGGACTCTCAGTTTTTGGGAACTTCCAAGGTTCTCACGGCTGTGAGGCTTGACCAAGGGATTCAGTGAGCCCAAGTGCTTCGGGTGGGTTTGGATTTACCCCCAGCTCCAGTTTGTGATGCTCCTAAAGCCCACAATCCCAGACTGCTGAGGAAAGCTCCCTGTTCCCACCTAACTCCCAGGAAGGTTCTTGAGGAAAATCTGCTGCATTTTCTTCAAGGGTTCTGGAATTTCACACAGCCATAGGATTGTTTAGCTTGGAAAAACCCTCTGAGGTGGAGTCCAACCACCCCCAGCACTATCAAGGTCAGCACTGCCCTGTGTCCCCAAGTGCCACAACCACAGGGATTTTGTATCCCTGCAGGGATGGGAATTCCACCACTGCCCCAGTTCCAGTGCCTGATCACCCTTTCCAGGAAAAAATTCTCCCAATATCCAACCTGAACCCCTCCTGGCACAACTTGAGGCCGTTTCCTCCTGTCCTGTTCTCTGGGAGCACAGCCTGACCCCCTCCCTGGCTGCCCCCTCCTATCAGGGAGATCTTTTTTATCTGGGAAAGAAAAAGAGAAATAAACCAGCCAATTCTGGCTGTTTTGCTGTTCTTTTTGCAGGAGTTGTGGACTCCATTTATTGATGGGTGCAAATTTCTGGTCAAATAATAGCTTAAACAAGCTAACATTATAGGTATTATTTTTAATTAACCTGTGCCGGGGCATGTGTTTCACTTTTAATTCAAGTGTCAGGTTTGTGAAGTCTGTTTCTCATCATGCTTAAGGTTAAAATATTAGGTCACCAGAAGAAAGAACTATTTGAGGCACAGAAGACAAATTAAATGTCAGGAGGAAGGAGAGGGGAGGGAGGAGCAGAAATAAAGCTGTGACTCCAGAAAATAAGGGAAAGCAGGAAAGAGTTAAGGAGACATAAAATGGGCTGAAATTCATTTTGTGGGGTTCAATATTACAGGTTTTTCTGGAAGTTTTGAAGAGTTCAAAGCTGTATTTGCAGGGTCCTGATACCCAGGCAGGGTTGGGATGCTGCTTTCTAGAACATCAGAATCTGAATTTTCAGAATTTAGGGCTGGACAACCTTCTCAAATCCAACCCAAATGTGCATAATTGGGCCCTAAATTCTGAATATTCCCTCCCAGCTAGGAGGGATTTGGACAAAACCCCTGAAGGAGGTGGCCAAGCTCTTAAAGGAGGTCTCTTCCCTTTGCCTCAGTGTCCAGCTTCCCAGCAGCAGGCAGGACAGGGATGAGGATGGGATGTGCCCCAGCCCCATCCATCCCCTCCCAAGGCCCCTCAGCCCATCAGCCACGGGCTCTGGGATCACTCAGGGCACAGCAGCTGCAGATTTTTGGGGTGGAGCTGCCCATCCTTCCACGCCCAGCTCCTTCTCTGGAGCTCCACGCCCGATGAGAGGTGCTGGGCGAGCCCCCTGCGGCTCCGGGGGGGAATCCAGCAGGAGGGAGGGGATTTTTCCAGGGCTTTTCCCTTCCGAGAGAGGAGCCAACGTTCAGCACGTGGAATCTTATCCCTCTTGACTGCTCTTCAAAAACATCTCACGGGGTTTTCTTTCCTCCCTCTGCGTTTTGAAACTTGGGCGAGCCGAGCTTGCAAATGTAACCCGAAAACAGCTCTGTCAAACAAAACACCAGTGCCAGGAGTTTCCTGCCATTCCCATCACTCCAGCACGATTCATCCTGAATAACGATGTCAGGGATCTGCCAGGAAGGATCCCAAGGCTGCTCCCTGTTCCCCAAGCAGCTGCAGCTGCTGAGCCACCCCGGCCTGCAGGGAATGCCCTCGGGCTTTGCAGGAGTTGTGTTAGCAAAGGGATGCCCGTGTTGAGAAGATGATTGATGAGGGCAAGACTTAAAAATGGATGCTGAGATTATTTTCTATCTTGAAGTAGCCCAGAAGGGTCTGCATTTTATCTTTCTAAGGGTGTTTATTTGGAACAAAGATTTTTGGTGTGTGCCTTTGAAAGTCCTTTATGCAAAAAGAAGAAGGTTTGCCTTTTAAGAATAAAATGATGGGTGGAAGAGTTTTTTTTCTTCAACAGGTAGTCCCTAGAAACAGCAAGTTTTAGTTTGGATTTCGGCATGTTAGCCTGACTTCAAGTAAAAATGACTAAAAATTAAAGTTTAATAAATATTTCTTGAAAACATTATCATCTTTGACAGCTTCCTCGAGTCTCTGTAAGGAATTCTGACCATGTGTATAGCTCACCCAGCTCATACCTTGAAGGAATTTCTGTGGATACAATTTATCTTCCTCCTCAAGTAATGCTAAATAAGACTGCACTGCATCATCAGTAGCTGATGATCTTCTTCTCCATCATCAAACCCTAGACAGAGACCAGCACACTTGCTGAAACACAAATAACAAATCCTACCCGATATTTCAAAGTACATTTTGAGAAGAGGAAACAAACCCGGATTGTTAAGGAAGGTGTCAAATTCTTCAGAGCATGTGGGGAGTTACCTTCAGCCAACAGCCTCAGAAGGTTGTTGGGGAAATCAGAATGCACAACATCACCTCCAGCTGAGAACACAGCATTCGTGGTCTGGACGAACCACTCATTGCTAGGGGCAGATGTGTCCAGGTGTTAAGGAATGAAATGCTAAGGCATAACTTCTTCTTTCTTATTTAGTGTACTTCCTAAGTTTCAAGTGTTTAGGAGGGAAAAAAAAACACCTCTGAAGCTGAATCTCAGGGCTGATTTATTGATTTTGGATCAATATTTAGCTCTAATTTGTGGCCCTAACGTGGCCTCAGAGCTGGCCTGGGCTCCCTGGTGCCATCCCACTGCAAATCCGTTCAACCAGCATCCCAAACCCGCAGGAATTTTGGGTTATTTGTCCATATCTGCATTGGAGGCATCATTCAAAGCAACCATCAGTCTGAACAGTGAGGTAACAACTAAGTAAAGCCATTCCTTAGGCAGATCTCATTTAATTATTGGCATTTTTTAATCACAGAGTCCTAGAGTGGTTTGTGTTGGGGAGGAAATTAAAGATCAACTTATTCCAACCCTGGCCAGAAGCAGGGACACCTTCCACTATCCCAGACTGTACTATTATTATTATTATTAATAATAATAATTATTATTATTAATAATAATAATTATTATTATTAATAATAATAATTATTATTATTAATAATAATAATTATTATTATTAATAATAATAATTATTATTATTAATATTCAGAGGTTTTATGGGACTCTATAAGGATGCCAAAGCACAGCACAATGAATTTTTTACTTTCTGCCTCTGCTCTCCCATTTCAACCCTGGCTGCCCTGTGCCTTTAAAGGGGTGTCAAACAGCAACAGCTTTTATTCCCCAGAACTTTTCCCTAAATCACAGTGACGTGGAAGTCTGGCCAGTTCTCTTCTTTTTGCAAAGTGAAATGCAGGAATTTGCTGAAATATTATCATGAAACAGAGCCAAGGTGTTCCCATTTTCCAAGCGAGGCACAAGCAATGGGGTTTTGCTCTTTGGAAAGTATGAGAGAATTTTTATTCATCTGTTTGCTTTAAGGGAGATCTGCCAAGTCAAAACCCTCTCATTTCATCCTGTGTGAAGCTGGAACACGAGGAGGGAACAAAATATAATTTATTTAACAATGTGCAAGGAATTTATCCAGAGAGGGGGCACTGGGTGTACGTAACCATAAAAATAATGTGTTGATACACCTTGTAATTAATGGCAAGACAAAATGTCTTTCACTTTGTCAGTGAGAAAAATGTCTGCAGTCTTCACCCAGAGCCAAACCTTTTCAATCTCCACTTGGTAGATCTGGGGGATAATGCAGCATTTATTTGCTTTTGCTCTTCAGATTGGTTAATTCTCATAAATCAACCTTCTCTGCATTTGCACCTTACTTCATGCTGGCTTTTGGGACACTCAGAGCGTTTGGGACTTTGTCTTGCCTTTCTCTGTTCTCCCCTTTGGCCATTTTTGCTCAGGATATCCAAATTAGTCCTGGATTTGTAATTCTTTCTTGCAGGGTACTCATTTAAATCCTTCTTAAGGCAAAAAGGGGAAGAGAAAAAGAAAGAAGGGAGGGAGGGAGGAAGGAAGGAAAGGAAAGAAAGGGAGAAACAAAGGGAGAAAGGGAGAAAGAGAGAAAGAAAGAGAGAAAGAAAGAGAGAAAGAAAGAGAGAAAGAGAGAAAGAGAGAAAGGAAGGAAGGAAGGAAAAGAGAGAGAAAAAGAAAGAGAAAAGATCCATGGGGTGTGTAGGAATTACAGCATCTCTGGAATATGCATTTTTAATATACTGGATTGTAAAAATAAATAAGACGTGATCTCACAGGTTCAGTTTTTCTATCAATATCTGAAATATTTCTAAAGGAACTCACATTAAAGCCTGGTTATAAAGCTTTTGCTGAACTGAGTTCCTGGACTTGTTGTTGGCATTCGCTGGAAATGTTGTTTAAATTTGGGCGATTTCTTGTAATTTAGAAAAAGGCTGGCAAAGAAAATGCAGGAAGGTGGGAAGTGGAGTTTGACAGAGAACCTTGCAGAGATGGTTTGTGTTTAGGAACCAGTCAGAGGAGCTGGTACCACAAAGCCCCTCCAGGCTCAGTGTGAAGCAATAAATAAATACTGCAAACTGATTGTTAATGTTTCTCTGCTCTGCCTGGTTTGCACGGGGATGCCCAGAAAGCTGCAGAGGCAGAAATTCTGCCCAGTTTCAGAAAGGAGCTGTGCTGGGAGGGGGATCAGCCTCTGGATTCACTGGAGCCTCACGCCAGGAGCAGCTGAGATAAAGAGATGGAATCAGACAATGGGCTGGGCTGGAAGGGATCTTAAAGAGATTTTGGCTGTGGACACCCTTCAAAGCTCTTCCTTGGTTCTCTGTGAACTTTGAGCAATCAGATCCTCAGAGACACCTGAGCATGGAGCCAATGAATCCCTGGTGCTATTATTGCACCAAGCCAGAGCTGTTGTCACAGGGAGATCCCAAAGCCATGGGCAAGCTCCAAGATAAACACCCAGGCTGGAAACACTGACAGAGTGAAACAGAAAACAGAGTGGAAACCAAATCTGAAAAGAAAAGACTCACAAAGCCCTACAGTGCTGCATCGTCTCTTGGTCATTAAATCCAGTTTGTTAATTAAATCAGCAGTTTGTCTTGTGCAGCCTTCACCCAGCGCTCACCGGGCTTTGTGGGGTGCAGTGCAAGGAGCAGGAATCAGTTTTGGGGCAGCTCCCAGACCCCAAATCCTGTGCTGTGGTTGGGCTGGGGTTGTTCCTGCAGGCTGCCAGCCCTCTTTTCCACCTGCTGGCTGCATCCTCCCCAGTCCAGCCGGAATTTGAACAAGTTCTTAAAGTCCATCCATGATCAGAAACACCTCTGGGCTTGGGTTAACTTCCAGGTCGTTAGGACTTAATGATTAGGATTTAAGCTGGTCTGTAAATGTTAACACATTAATTGCTGGGTCAGGCCTAATTTCCATCCTGCTGGAGCCAAAGGGACCCTTCCCTGTGCGGGGTCAGGATCAAGAAACAAACACATCCGAGCAGGGATGCGGTGGGTCCTTACACAGAGCAGGTGAGGGATGCCAAACACGGCTGCGGGAAAGGAATGCGGGCTCAGCCTTGATCCCAAAACACTGAGAGCTGTGTTTAAAGCCAAAAGCTGATAATAGCTGTGTTTAAAGCCAAAACCTGATAACAGCCATATTTAAAGCCAAAAACTGAGAGGTGTGTTTAAAACCAAAAACCCATTGCTGTGTTTTAAACCAAAATCTGAGAGCTGTGTTTAAAGCCAAACCTGAAAATAGCTGTATTTAAAGCCAAAAACTGATAGGTGTGTTTGAAACCAAAAACTGAGAGCTGTGTTTAAAGCCAAACCTGATAATAGCTGTGTTTAAAGCCAGAAACTGATAGGTGTGTTTGAAACCAAAAACTGATAAGTGTGTTTGAAACCAAAAACTGAGAGGTGTGTTTAAAACCAAAAAGTGATCACTGTGCTTAAAACCAAAACCCCATTGCTGTGTTTTAAAGCAGCAGGCTCAGGTTGGATATTTTGGAAATTTGCTTTACAGAAAGGGTGGTCAGACATTGGCACAGGGCTGGAGTCCCCATCCCTGCAGGGATTTTAAATCCCTGTGGATGTGGCACGTGGGGACGTGGTCAGTGGTGGCCCTGGCGGTGCTGGGGAATGGCTGGACTGGATCTTAGTGACCTTTTCCAACATCAAAGAGTCTATGATGCTATAATTCCATTAAAATATAATAAACGGCTAATTAATTATCTCCTATCTGGGCATTTAATGATGAGAAGATGAACTCGACTCCAGAGCCTGCAGTCGCTGTTGGGGTTTTTCAGCTCAGGTTTCAGTTTTTTTCATCAAGAACCAACAGAACAAAAATATTTTCACCAGAGCCGACTCCCTGCAGGAACCCAAGGGCGTGGTTGTGTGTCCCTGCTTGCATCTCAGGTGTCTTTGTTGCCTGAATCCCTGAGGCACCTCGACCTTCCCTCGGGCTATTAATGAAGAGTTTAATCGGCAGTGAAAGGTCGTGCTTTTACAACCCATTTTCCCATGCGCTTGGAAATATCTTGGGACCATCCTCCAGTGAAAGCTGGACTCTTTTCCCCCGATTTCCCAAGGGTGAGACGGCCGTGGAGCAGTTTTCCATCTCTCCCATCCCTCTTTCCCACCGCCCTCGCCTTCACACTCATGAATCACTGCGCGTAATCCCCGGGCTTTGGCTTCTCCCTGTGAGCGCTGCGGGGATCCCGGGCCGCTGCTCTGACAGCCCGGGCCGTGTCTGGGATGTCCTGGAAGGCGATCCCAGCGCTTGTCGCCGCTAATCCCCTTAGCTGGCCGCGGTGACAGGCGGCGGACAGGACAGGCGACATCCCACAAAGGATGGGCCACTTCAAAGAGCCCCCACGGAATTTGCATTTCCAAGCTCTCACAGCCAAGGGATGAAAGCGGCTTTTGTTGAACTTAGTGGCAGAGTTGATTTAAAAAAAAAAAAAAAAAAAAAAAAAAGCTCTGATTTTTCCCTTATTGAGGGCGTAGCGTGATTCCTCCGCTGTTGGGCTTTCGGCATCTGGGGGAGGGAGAATTCCGCACAAAAAGGAAGTAACCCGGTCCCTACCCGGCTGTCAGCATCCCCAGGGATATTCCAGTAGCATTTATCCGAGTTTGAGAGCCGTAGAGGAGCCGGCTGGGCTGGGCGGGAATGGCAAAGAAAATACCGGCAAATTTTCGTTAAACATCTCCTTTTGCTGGCACCTCAAGCACAGCCGAGGTGTCTGTCCAAAAAATTCATCCCAAAAATCTCCGTGCAAAATATCTCCAAGTGGATCCCCAAAGGAAGGAATTGAAAGGGTTGATTCATGCAGTTGGGATTTCAGGGATCAGGTACTAAAACCCCTCCTCAAAACCCCACTAAAACTCCCTGCTCTGTGCTGATTATCCAAAATACTCAGTGTCTGCCTTTCTTTGCTTTCTTTGAAGAGCATTGGCAAATAATTTCCCATCTGGATTTCTGGATTAAATGTCTCCTGTGCTGCCTAGAAGAAAGCACCTAATGAAAGAAATGTGTCTGTTGAACTCCTGCCTCGGTTTTGGTTCTGTTTTAGCACTAAATGTTACCACACATGGAAGTTTGAGCAAACATTTCCTATTTCCAGGGTATCGGTGCTGGCAGAGGTTGGATTTTCTATACACACTTGAAATTCTGCTTGCATGACTCTTCTTGCTGTGTTTATCAATATTAAGCACAAGCTTGGTTCAAAAATAGAAAACTTTGTGTTAGCTGCTTTAAATAAACATCAATCCTATTTTCCAGGCAGTTTATATTTCTCTTCTAATCAAGGCTGGGTGTATTTCTGAGCAGAACCTTAAATGCACTCATTCCACACAACATTCCTGTGTATTTTGGCTGAGCTGAAATGCCACTTTTTTTACCAGGCAGATGAAGGGGGGTTATTTACACAAACAAACATCCGAGCTCTTTTGGAATAGAAGGAAACAATCCTAACTGTTTTCAATATTTTACACTCACCATTTGATGTTTCTGGCTGGTTTCAGGGATGAGTATGAGGAGGATGGGTTTTGCCAGCCTTACAGGGGCATCGCCTGCGCCCGCTTCATTGGGAACAGAACCATCTACATGGAGTCCTTGCACATGCAGGGGGAAATAGAAAACCAAATTACAGGTGGGTAAAAACTCCTTGGCTGCTTCCCCACCGAGCTGGCTGCTCCCAAAAAGCTGCTGGAATTTTATAAACAGCAATGTTCTTTTGCTTTGGTCTTTATTCCCTCTGGCCATGAGCTGGTCTGGGTGTCTCTGCTCCTCCAGCTCCTCCCAAAACACCTAAAACAAAAAGATTTTTCAAGGAGAAGAGGCTGTGTGTTTACAGCCTCTGGGAGACTCACTGCTGCTGTTACCCCAGCAGCTTTTGAAAGCTAAGAGAAGTAATAATAGTAATAATAGTAATAATAGTAATAATAGTAATAGCAATGGCAATAGCAACAGTAACAGTAATAGTAATAATAAATAGTAATAGTAATTAATAGTAATAGTAATAGTAATAATAATAGTAATAGTAATAGTAATAGTAATAGTAATAGTAATTAATAGTAATAGTAATAGTAATAATAGTGCTGGAATAATTTGGGTGCTGGGAAAGGCTCCATAAATAATGCAGCAGGTGGTGGTTTTCCTTTGAATTTAGGGGAGGAGCAGTTGCCACTGTTTTTGTGGGATGTGCTGTTGGGGTTGCTGACTTCACAAATATCATAGATACCATGATATTCTCTATTTTTCATAGAAATTAACTTGGCCTGATCCTAGCCCTGGTAATCATCTCTATATTCAGATTTTTTTATTCTTGCTGTCAGAAATCAGCAAGAAAATCAGAAAGATCAGAAGAAAATCAGATCAGAATATCCCAAATTTCTCTTCTCCCTTTGTCTCCAAACATTGTCAGCATTGCAAAAAAAGGCTTCATTTCCCCAAGAAAGGCAACGTGGAGCCACCAGTTCATAATCTTCCAGCATTTAGTTTGAAAAGTTAGTTGGGATTCTATGAAAGTTGTCACCTTCCATGAAGGAACTGGTGCAGGAATTTGGGGTTTACCTGTTGGGCTTCCAAACATGACATGAATTTGTAAATTATCCTAAGTTATTGGGGAGAAAAAAAAGGAATAATTAAAGGAATAATTACGTTTGGGGGTTGGGTAAGGAGCTTAGCATTAACACTGGTGTTGAAAACCTGATGTATTTTCCTTGTCAGTGAAATCAGCACCGTTAATAACTTCCAGTGTAATTAGTGCCGTGCATTCCTGTGCCTTCCTGCACAGCTGCAGTGGGAAGGGAGGCTTTTAGTGGGAAGGAAAAACATTCCCAAGTCAAACCCTGTTGGAACCCAGGACACTGAGAATTTTAGAGAAATTTAGGCTTTCTGTGCTGTCAGGCACTGCATTTGACCTGAGGATTATGGGTGTGCAGTTTAAATAGAAGTGTGTAATGTCACCTAGTAGAAAACTTANGGATTATGGGTGTGCAGTTTGAATAGAAGTGATTTCACATAGTAGAAAACTTGGAGTTTGGGGTATTAGAATATAGTAATATATAGAAAGCAAGATGGAGGTTTTAGGGTAGAGGTTTGTCTTTCTTCTCCACCTTCTTCTTCGACAATTTTGTAATTGGGCAGAAAAATCCGCGTTGCGGGCCGAGGGTGGTTGGTTATTGGGTTAAAAGTAAAAATAATCTAAGTGTCATATCTTAATTAGACAGTTTACTCTTAAAAGGCCTTGTAGACAGAGAGATACATCTCCGTTTTCACCTTGGTACCTCGAGGTGCTCACGGTCTGTGAGACTGTAACACAAATAACAACTGAGAAACAACTGAGTCCGAACGCGAGCTACCGCCTCAAGCATTTCACCCCAGCTCTAACAGCAAAAAAAACCAAAATATTAAAACGCAATAAACCCGCGGTGTGTGTTTTCCAGCTGCCTTCACCATGATCGGCACCTCCAGCCACCTGTCGGATAAGTGCTCGCAGTTTGCCATCCCCTCCCTGTGCCACTACGCCTTCCCCTACTGCGACGAGACCTCCTCGGCTCCCAAACCCCGGGATCTGTGCCGGGACGAGTGCGAGATCCTGGAGAACGTCCTGTGCCAGACCGAGTACATCTTTGCCAGGTCCAACCCCATGATCCTGATGAGGCTGAAGCTGCCCAACTGCGAAGATCTGCCGCAGCCCGACAGCCCCGAGGCCGTCAACTGCATCCGCATCGGGATTCCCATGGCTGATCCCATCAACAAGAGTAAGTGGGAAAAGGCTGCTTGGCCATGGCAATGGCTGCTTGGCCATGGCAATGGCTGCTTGGCCATGGAAAAGGCTGCTTGGCCATGGCAATGGCTGCTTGGCCATGGAAATGGCTGCTTGGCCATGGAAAAGGCTGCTTTGCCATGGAAATGGCTGCTTGGCCATGGCAATGGCTGCTTAGCCATGGCAATGGCTGCTTGGCCATGGAAATGGCTGCTTGGCCATGGAAAAGGCTGCTTTGCCATGGAAATGGCTGCTTGGCCATGGCAATGGCTGCTTAGCCATGGCAATGGCTGCTTGGCCATGGAAATGGTGACACTTGTCCATGGAAATGACGCCACTTGTCCATGGAAATGGCGACGCTTGTCCATGGAAATGGCGCCACTTTTCCATGGAAATGGCGCCACTTTTCCATGGAAATGGCTGCTTGTCCATGGCAATGGCGACGCTTGTCCATGGAAATGGCACCACTTGTCCATGGAAATGGCGCCACTTGTCCATGGAAATGGTGCCGCTTTTCCATGGAAATGGTGACACTTTTCCATGGAAATGGTGACACTTTTCCATGGAAATGGTGACACTTTTCCATGGAAATGGCACCACTTGTCCATGGAAATGGTGACGCTTGTCCATGGAAATGGTGACACTTGTCCATGGAAATGGCACCGCTTTTCCATGTAAATGGCTGCTTTGCCATGGAAAAGGCGCCGCTTTTCCATGGAAATGGTGACACTTTTCCATGGAAATGGTGACACTTTTCCATGGAAATGGCGCCGCTTGTCCATGGAAATGGCACCACTTGTCCATGGAAATGGTGACACTTGTCCATGGAAATGGTGCCGCTTGTCCATGTAAATGGCACCACTTTTCCATGTAAATGGCTGCTTGTCGATGGAAATGGCGCCGCTTTTCCATGGAAATGGTGCTGCTTTTCCATGGAAATGGCGCCACTTGTCCATAGAAATGGCGCTGCCAAGATTGGCTGGAAGGGCTCTCACATCCCGCTTGGAGCCAGCGCTGGGCTTTGACAGCTCGCAGGTGAATTTCCCAGCTCCAGCTCGTCCAGCAGGGGTAGGATTGCTGAGGGATTTTTTTCAGGAATTCCAAAGGATATTTTCAGGAATTCTGAGGGATTTTTTCAGGAATTATGAGGGATTTTATTTCAGGAATTCTGAGGGATTTTTTCAGGAATTCTGCAGGATTTTTTCAGGAATTCTGAAGGATTTTTTCAGGAATTCTGAAGGAATTTTTTCAGGAATTCTGAAGGAATTTTTTCAGGTATTGTGAAGGATATTTTCAGGTATTCTGAAGGATTTTTTTTTCAGGCACTCTGAAGGATTTTTTTCAGGAATTCTGAAGGAATTTTTTCAGGAATTCTGAAGGAATTTTTTCAGGTATTCTGAAGGATATTTTCAGGTCTTTTCTAAGTGATATGGGGTAGGAAACTATGGAATGTAAGCATTTGGATGCTGAGGAATATGGGCGGCTTCATCCTTCCTGCTCCTTCATCCAGGCAATGTTACTGAACTTTAAACCACACTTCAGGTCTTTTTCTTGCTAACCAGTCCAGCCTCTTATTTGTTTAAGGCACTTTAAAACCCTCTATTTATTTAAAACTCAACTTGCATTTCCACCTCACGTCTGTGTGGATTTAGATATTTTAGTTTTTCCGAAGGTCCCGATTCAGTCCTCACATTTCTGGGCACTCCTGGGCCTGCGTGGATTTGGCCCAGTGTACAAGATGTGTCTACAAAGGACGTTTGGACTTCAGATGGCTCTTTAAAATATTGTTTATTGTCGTGGGTGACAGAGCCTCACCTAACAAACTGCCAGCCACAGCTTGTAGGCATGCCTGAAGTCCCCTTAATTCTGGTGACAATGCATGATTATATTTTTCTTTACTGAACATCTTAATATGAAATATCCAATCAGCATCACTCACAATACCTTTACCATTTACATATGGTTCACATCTATCACAGTTGATAATAATATCACAGTGATAATAATATCACAGTTACTATTATTTCCATATTATGGCAGCAATCATCCAATCACAAGAGTTAGTGGTTATAAGCTAAAANTGGTTATAAGCTAAAAACCCGTTTTTCTGCTTTCTTGCAGTGGAAAATTCTTAGACTTTGGTAAAACCATAGCTTTTATTTGCAGTTGGCTTACACTTTGCTCTAGCCATAAAACTTCTTTTCCAGCTCATTCTATCCTGTGTCCTCTCAGTTATTCAGTAACAACCGGCTCAGCAACCTTCCTGTATCAAACCTTCCTTCTATAGCTGTAAAACCTTTTCTATCAAACTTCTACCCTTCCCAGCAGCCCAGGGGGATTCCTACTCCAACACTTGATCCAGCACCCACCGTGGCTCTGCTTTTTTGGTTGTCTCTGCAGATCACAGGTGCTACAACGGCACGGGCGCGGATTACCGCGGCACGGTGAGCGTGACGCGCTCGGGGCGGCAGTGCCAGCCCTGGAACTCGCAGTACCCCCACACCCACACCTTCACTGCCGCCAGGTACCCCGAGCTCAACGGGGGCCACTCCTACTGCAGGAATCCCGGCAACCAGAAGGACGCCCCGTGGTGCTTCACCTTGGATGAGAACTTCAAGTCGGAGCTCTGCGACGTGCCGGCCTGCGGTAATGCCCGGCCCGCTTCGGGGTGCAGCCGGGGGGCAAAGAGGGGAAGGGTTTGGTGCACAGAGTGGCTTTTGTGAGTCCCTGCGAGCAGGGCTGTAGGAAAGGCTGGCTGGCCCTGCTCTGAGGAGACCTTTGAGCGTTTGCTGCCCCTGTAGTGAGGAAGGGGTGGCATGCAAATCATTTCCTGAGCAACGGCTGCCGGCTCAAGCGCTCCTGACTTTCCAGGTTGTTG
>WAAE01003445.1:326283-381640 GCA_013400495.1 Nicator chloris | reverse complement strand
CCGGCCCACCCGGGGTGGCGATCAGCACCCGGCCCCGCCCCTGTCCCTGTCCCTGTCCCTGTCCCTGTCCCTGTCCCTGTCCCTGTCCCTGTGCTCAGGGCACTCGGGGAAGGGAAACTGTCCTTGTCACCCCAGCAGGGGCTGCCCGAGCTCCTCCCAAAGCCTCTCCCCTCTCCGGCTGCTCTTCCCTCGGGCAGCGTTTCCCGGGAAGCCGGAGCCAGCCCGGGGGATGCCACTTAAGATATCCTGGGCAGTGCCAAAGAGGGGATCGTGTTTCCAAAATTCCCTGAGAGGCAGCAGGGATTGCAGGGAGCCTTCGGACTGTGTCACACCATCCTCCTTCCATCCTCCTTCCCAAACCTTCCGAATTCCTCCCTTTTATCCCTGCTCCAGCTTTCCTGGCACCTCACACTGCGTGCCTGGTTCTGCTTGTAGTGAACTGTTCTTTTTCCACTTCCATCTGCTCGTATCCATCCCTTTGTGGTGGAAAGGGATTGGTTGAACCTTTAAAGGGAGGCAGCTCAATCCAGGGTGTTCTCCTTTAAATTGTCTCAAACCAAGACACGAAATAAAGTTTGTATTCCCACCAGGGCTTTTCTTGGAATCACAGAATTGTCTGGCTCGGAAGGGACCTGAAAAATCATTTAGTTCCAAGTCCCTGCCATGGGAAGGGGCACCTCCCACAAGCTTCTTCCATAAGGTGTTTCAGAAGTTCCCTTTTCTGTGGATCTGTGTT
Organism: Nicator chloris; assembly: GCA_013400495.1. Lineage (NCBI taxonomy): Eukaryota > Metazoa > Chordata > Aves > Passeriformes > Pycnonotidae > Nicator > Nicator chloris. Next base: position 380,904 of record WAAE01003445.1, on the reverse strand, counting down.
AGGCCATGAGTTCATTTGAGCCCCCACCTCAGAGCATTCCAGTTTCCTGCCCATCAGTAGGTCTGACCTTACAGGCACAGTTCCTGTGTGTCCTCACAGAACGGTTGCTCCACAAAATAAGTTTTCCTTTTAACATTAATTAAATGAAACAGCATTCAAGGTGGATTTCAGCAAGATGAAAAGCATGTTTTACTCTTTTTAACACTTTTAGTTGACCCAGGGACGTGTTGGACTCTGTGGGATGCTTCATTCCCTGCTGGGGTTTTTTTTTTTTTTCCGTTCTGAACCAGATTACAAGGATTCCAAGGAAAAGAACAAGATGGAAATCCTGTACATCCTGGTGCCAAGTGTCACCATTCCCCTGGCCATAGCCTTGCTCTTCTTCTTCATCTGCATCTGTCGTAACAACCAGAAATCCTCGTCCCCTCCAGTGCAGAGGCAGCCGAAACACGTCCGGGGGCAGAACGTGGAGATGTCCATGCTCAACGCCTACAAACCAAAGGTAACCCCACATTTCTGCTCCCACACTCGCTGGCCCCACAGGCAGGGAGGGAAATGCTTCAAACAGCCCAGCACTGAAATATTCAGGTGGTTTCCAGCCTGTGATTTGTGTGATTTTTTTTTTGTGAGCGTTTTCTCAGTGGCAGCAGCATGCGCTGGACCAAGGGGGTAATTCCTGTGTGTCCGTGTCCCTGGAGAAATAATGGAGTTTTTGTGTGACAAAGCAAGAAAGCCCTTCCTGAAGCATCTCTAAAACACCTCATTTCAGTGAGAGAGTAATGCAGGTAAAGATGTGGTTCAGCATTTCCTCAGGAGAGCTTTTCGTGGCTCTGCTCAGTTCATCTGTCACCTTTCACTCAGCTGAAATCACCTTTGGAAAGATTTGCTCCTTGGGTTTTTAGGCTTCCCCATTCCCTCAGCTGAAAGCAGAAATGACCAAAACAGCCTCCAAGTTCTGCCTGCAGTACAGCTCCTGCTGCTGGTGTTTGGCTTCACCACAGCCCCACGTTCAGGAAGAACTTGAAAAATCATTTTGATTTAAGTGTGATCAACCTCGTGCTCCCGATTCCCTGGGATGTGCAGGCCCGGCTGTGTCACCCAGCCAGGGCAGGGCTGGAAGTGCCTCCTGCCATCCACAGGCACAGGAATGCCCTGGAAGAGCATTTCCCTTGTGTGTCACACCATGCCAAGGCTCTTCATCCTCAGGGGCCCCTTCCAACTCAGGATATTTTACGGTTCTTCAAGAACTCGGCGGGCTTTGTTCCTTTGGAATTTTGTGGGCTGTGTTCTTTTGAGGCATTTCAGAGTGAAAACCTGTGTCTCACTGGCCTGGTGAATTTATCTTCATTTTCCTTGGAAGTTCCCAATTCCAGCTTTCCTGTATGGCTTGGAGTAGTTTTATCTCAAGATGTTGGTAGCAGCAAAAAAGAATATCTATATATATTTAATAAAGTCAGTGTCCAAACTGCATCTTGCATCCAACCTCCTGGAATATTCTGTTAAATTTGGGCTTGCTTCTTGCTCCCTGTTCTGCTGGGAATTTGGGGTTCAGTCCTGGCTGAACTGAAGATAATGGGAATGCTTTTATTGAGGATGCAATTCCCACCTTTCCTGCTGGCACACACAGCACAGGAAAGCAGAAATTCCTGGAAATGTTTGCAAATATTGACCATTCTCTTTCCTTTCAATCTGCAAGTCACGTGCTGCAAGAATATTTTCATTTTATTTATGCTAATTCAGGGTTTTCCCACTGGGAAAGCCAGCTCTCCCTGTCTCCAGTGTTTTGATTGCCTTTCAAACAAGATTTTCAAGGAAAGGAAATGGAATCTTATTTTTAAAATTGATGTCAGCTTTGGGTGAAAACACATTTAAGCTTCAAGCTCCCACTGAGGCAGTTGTTTGCTTGGATAAATAGGAATGTTAGCATTTCCTCCCGTTTTAAGGGATTTTTATTGCCCTCAGAAATATCATAAATGAAGGACATCTTGTCCTGGAGCTGAAGCAGAGGTGGACGGGGTGGGTTTCCCTCTCCCTTTCCCCTGACCTGCTGCCTCTTGTGTATTTTACACTTCCCTGCGTTTTGGACACCCGTGTGTGACAAATCCTTGTCAAACAAAAGCTGAGCAGGTTTACAACTGCTTCTCTCCAAATGAGCCCTTCCTGCCAAAACTTTATGGCTTCATTTTCTTCCCCCCAGTTTTCCACTCTGTTGGTTCAAACAGACGGACCCTGGCTCAGGTCAGACAGAGGTCATTTCACTTTCATTACTAAAATATAATTTACAATATGCCAGACCTAAACAAGTTTTAGCCTAAAGGATTTGGGTAATATAAACCATCTGTTCCTCAACAATATAGCTAATTTCCTGCCATCACTGTGCAGTCTACTGGGCTGCCTGCTTAAATGGCTGTATTATTATTGTTGTTATTATCATTATGATTATTATTAATGCAGTGTTTGTTTAAAAGTCATAAATGATCAATGCAATTAGAATTAATTCGTGCCAAAATGGCTTTTTTCCGTGATTATTCCAAATGTCAGGTTTTTTTCCCACATTGCCACTGGAAAGCTGGCCTTGCATGATTTCAGGAATGCAAATGCCAGTGCTTACACTAATTTACAGAACCTAGATCCCTAACTCATTAACCTTAAATTACTACCTGTGGATTTACTGGGGGCCCTAAATGAGTGGGTTTGGGTGTTACAAGCACAAGTGGAAGTTGGGAATAATGCAGGCTCTTTATGGCCCAGGAGTGAGTATCTGCACACCAAAGGGCAATAAATGTTTAAAAGGTTTGCCTTTCTTCTTTGAGAAACTCACTGTCAGAGTTTCAGGAACAGTGGGAACAGAAACAGACTCTGCTGTACCTGGAAGGGTTAACAGCAGAGTCAAGGGAGAATTGGCTACAAGGACATAGCTTTTAAAACAAAAAATCATTTTTTTTCCTGCTAAAACTTCAGGCCCTGGCCCAGAAAACACTTCAGCATGGACCTCTTAGGGCATGGGAATTGCCTCAATTCCTGAAATTAGTCACATTCAATTGGAAGTACAGGAATGCCCAAGGCCAAGTGCCGAGATGCTGATGGTTCCTGCATAGGTTTGCATCCAATGCTTGTGGTATCTGACCTTGTGGAGAGGGTGGAAAGGAATTCTTTTCGTTACCCTTTGGAGCACGGTGATCCCGTTTGGATCCTGGTGTCCCTTGGGCTGTGCCTGGCACCAGTGGGATCATTGCTCCTGTGTCCAGTGGTGCCTTGGGAAGGCTGAGCTGGAACAGAGGCTGGACAGAGCTGGAGAACAAAGGAGATATTTATTGAAAGGCCTTTAAGGTACACCTGGGGCAGGACAAGAGCCTGGCCAGGGCTACACCCAAGGGGGACCCAAAATGGGCACAAAATGGACCCAAAATGGGCACAAAATGGACCCAAAATGGGCAAAAAATGGGCACAAAATGGTCACAACATGGACAAATGGTCACAAGGTCTCACACTTTTATAAGTTTTGGTCCATTTGCATCTTGGGGTTGAATTGTCCAGTTACAGCTTCAGGTTGTGAGGTCCCATCCTCCTTGTTCCTCTCCTCAGCCCAGCCTTGTTTGTGCTTTTGGGCTGAAAGTTGTCCCTGTTGTCCTTGGTGTGCAGCAGGAAAGGATTTGTTTTGTGTCCCTGGTGTGTGCAGAGAGCTGAGTGAGCCTGAGTGTGAGCTCAGAGCTGCACCCTGGGCAGCACAGAGCCTGGAACACAGCAAAGATAAAACTTTAGGCATCACCATCTCCTTGGCTCTCACACATCCTGCACCAAGAGATTTCACTTTAAAAAGGCTGTTTTCAGTCCTGATGTGTTATTGGTGTTTCTCTCGCAGAGCAAAGCCAAGGAGCTGCCCCTCTCCGCCGTTCGCTTCATGGAGGAGCTGGGCGAGTGTGCTTTTGGGAAGATCTACAAGGGCCACCTCTACCTGCCGGGCATGGACCACGCCCAGCTCGTGGCCATCAAGACCCTGAAGGACTTCAACAACCCCCAGCAGTGGGCGGAATTCCAGCAGGAAGCGTCGCTGATGGCCGAGCTGCACCACCCCAACATCGTGTGCCTGCTGGGCGTGGTGACGCAGGAGCAGCCCGTGTGCCTGCTCTTCGAGTACACCAACCAGGGCGACCTGCACGAGTTCCTGGTCATGCGCTCGCCCCACTCCGACGTCGGCTGCAGCAGCGACGAGGACGGCACGGTCAAGTCCAGCCTGGACCACGGCGACTTCCTGCACATCGCGGTGCAGATCGCGGCCGGCATGGAGTACCTGGCCGCACACTTCTTCGTCCACAAGGACCTGGCCGCCCGCAACATCCTGATCGGGGAGCAGCTCCACGTGAAGATCTCCGACCTGGGGCTCTCCAGGGAGATCTACTCGGCCGATTACTACAGGGTGCAGAACAAGTCCCTGCTGCCCATCCGCTGGATGCCGCCCGAGGCCATCATGTACGGCAAGTTCTCCTCCGACTCCGACATTTGGTCCTTCGGGGTGGTTTTGTGGGAAATATTCAGCTTCGGCCTCCAGCCCTACTACGGCTTCAGCAACCAGGAGGTCATCGAGATGATCCGGAAGCGCCAGCTGCTGCCGTGCTCCGAGGACTGTCCCCCCAGGATGTACAGCCTGATGACGGAGTGCTGGCACGACCTGCCCTCCCGCAGGCCGCGCTTCAAGGAGATCCACGCGCGCCTGCGCTCCTGGGAGGGCCTGTCCAGCCACACCAGCTCCACCACCCCCTCGGGCGGCAACGCCACCACGCAGACCACGTCTCTGAGCGCCAGCCCCGTCAGCAACCTCAGCAACCCCAGGTACCCCAACTACCTGTTCCCGGCGCAGGGCATCCCGCAGGGCCAGCTGGCCGGCTTCATGGGGCCGCCGCTGGCTCAGAACCAGCGCTACATCCCCATCAACGGGTACCCCATCCCGCCGGGCTACGCCGCCTTCCCCGCGCCCCACTACCCCCCGCAGGCTCCCCCCAGGGTGATCCAGCACTGCCCCCCTCCCAAGAGCCGCTCGCCCAGCAGCGCCAGCGGCTCCACCAGCACGGGCCACGTCACCAGCTTGCCGTCGTCGGGCTCCAACCAGGAAGCCAACATTCCCTTGCTGTCCCACATGGCCATTCCCAGCCACCCGGCGGGCATGGGGATGGCGGTGTTTGGCAATAAAACTCAAAAACCCTACAAAATGGACTCCAAGCAGTCTTCCCTGTTGGGGGACTCCAGCATGCACGGACCCAACGACTCCGTGATCTCGGCGGAATTGTAAATAGGCGAGGCCTTTGTAAATAGAGCTCTTCGGGCACGGACTCGGAAGGGGTAGGAAAGAGGTGGGTTGTTGTTTTTTTGGTTTTTTTCTATTCAAATATTTTATTAAAGATCCTTTTCTGGTTGTTGGACAGACATTGCAGCAAAGTGTCTTCTGTGAAGTTTCACTGCTCGCCAGGATGGGCAGGCACAACCAGACTGATCCTCGTGGTGGGAATCCTCAGCCTCGGCCACGTTTCTCCAAGTGCCACCGACAACTCAAAGAGGGGAAGAGGGAATTTGAGTTGTTTTTTTTTTAAATAAAAACATTTTATCCGACGCTTTTTCACAGCTTTTTAAACCTCCGGCGTGGTTTAAATCACAGGAACTCTTTTTAATACTAAAACCCATATTTTAATATTTGTCTCTTTTTTTAGGAGATGCAAAGATTCGGAGATCTGGGTGTGCAATTTCAGCGCCAATAGGGAAAATATTTGTAAATGTTGCAGTCGAGGATTGTGTTTCAAATATATGATCTGAGAGCTGAATCAATTACTTCAGGTGGGATTTTGGTCTTTGGTTTAGCTGGGAGTCTGAGCTCAGATTCAGACCAAAAAAAGTCATTTATGTGACAGCACAAATGCTGGAGTTATCAGCTTGCAGTCTACAGACCTCATCTGCTGCTGGCTGCTAAGGACAGCTGGAGTTCTTAAGGAATTGCCTTAAAGGAAATGAAATTAAAGGGCTTTAATTTCAGAACCTGAATCAACTTCTTCAAAGATAACATTTCATGATCCAGTCGCTCAAGCAGGAATTTTATATCCTTTTGTTGCTATGCAACTGTGTAACGGAAAAGCGCCAAACCACAATTTTATAGATGACAATCAGTTTTCCCAGGAATATTTATTGTGCCATTTCAGTGACTCTGACTCCAGTCACCCTGGAAAAAGGGAGACTCACATTCCATCAGGCAGCAAACCCATCGATAGCAGTTGTGTCTAATAATGTGAATTAGTGCTGATTTTCCACTTAGAACTGCACCATTTGTGTCATTGAAAAACCCATTCAGGTAGAACCGACCGAGATTCTTCATTTGAAACCACTTTAATGAGTTGCACACGTGCTGTGTACGGTACATTTTCCACAGACTCTTTTTTTTTTTTGTACTGAATAATATTTTTATTGTCCACAAAAACAATCTTTTTGCTCAGTCGACAATGTTGTATAATAGGACTTTATTTTTATCTTTTTGCACAGAAGCGTGATGATGTTTTTGTACAGCAGAAGTGAAAATACATCTCTGCGTTTTATATCTTGGGCTGTTTCTTTTGATTTTTACCCCGATGTAGATGTTCCTGAAATATATTATGGTGATACTCAGCCACTACCTTATACAAATATCTTTCTTTGTTTTCACTGCATGCGTTTAATCACTGTATTACTTGATGATTGAGTTATTAATTACGGGCATTTCAATTAGGCAAGCATGGAAAAAAAAAATGTAACAACAAAAGCTATTTTATAACTGAGATATGTGCGTTTTTGTATTTCACGTGCCAGAGATGATATTAAACACTGATTATTTTATGCTGCTGCTTATTAAAACATTGTTTTACCACGAACACGTCGGCATTTCCTGCATCCTGAAGCACGTGGAAGGATCTCCCTCCCCTGGCTCCCAGGCACCAGGGAGGCTGAGCTGGTATCAGCCAGGCATCCTTGGCTTGAATCAGGAATTAGGAATAACCTAATCCTTAAGGAGCAGCAGTGGGATCATCAAATAATCCCTCACACACTCGGTGGTTTTATGTTCAAACCACTCGCGGCGCAGTTTGAGGTTTTTCCTTTATTTCAAAGCCGGATCCATGAGGTTAAAGCATTTTTAGATACGAACCAGCTCTGAACAACACACCTGGAAAGCCTTGGGGAGACCTGTCCCTGCCCTCCCTCTCGGTCAGCGGGGAAAATCTGGGAATTCTGGGGCTGAGATCAGGGTCTGGCTCACACCTGAGGCACAGGGAGGTAACACAGAGAGAGGCAGGAGCTCCTCGGGGAGAGGTGAGACGGGAAAACCTAAAGAAACTGATGAGGTAACGTGGAAAATTGCTGCTGCCAGAAATGAGGGAGTGCTCCTCAGGTGGGAATGCAGACATGGGGTGAAGGCTGGTTTTGTGGCAAACAAAGGCAGAGGGAAAATTCCAGATGCTAAATCGTCGTCCCTTCCTTCTTCAAGGAGAGAGCACGGCCAAGGCTGTTGGAAATGCAACAGCCTTGGCTGGATTGAGGAGCTCTGGAGGGCTGGGAATAAAACTCTGGATAAACAGAGGTTACTGAGCCTTCAGTCTGGACAGTCTCAGCCCCTCCAGGCTGGTTGTGTTGCTGTGAAAGAGAATAAGTATTTGCTGATTTAAAGACCTCTGAGGCAGAGCCCGAAATGGGGATTTGGATCCTCTGTTCCCACAGAGGAGTGACTGGGCTGGAATTCTGCATTCTCTGGATGGAGATGAAAAGCCCAGAGCTGCCAGTGCAGGAACGGGGACTGGAAAGCTCCGAGCTCCCCGGGATGTGTTTATTCAGGAATGGTCGGGAGGGAATCCTGCCTTGCTTTGCAGGAACAAGGATTTCCAGGAAGGCTTGGGAATGCTCGATTCCCTTTCCTTGTCCCGTGATCTGCATCCACCGGGAGAGCCCTGGAACATCCCCGCAGCTCAAACCCCTCCTGCCGGGAGGAGAACAGCTCCAAGCACAGACTCCTGCCCATCCAAGGCTCCGGAATGGGTGCTGACCTCCCACAGCCACTGCCTCTTGTTGCTGCACATTCATCAGGAGGAATTTGCCTTTGGGGCAGGATTCAGCCTCCTCGGGGTGTCTGAGCTTTGGCTTTGCCTCCTCCAAACCCGGCTCAGCATCCAAAGGAGGTGGTTGGGCTTGGGAGGGACCTTAAATCCCACAAATTCCATGGCAGGGACACCTCCCACTGTCCCAGGCTGCTCCAAGCCCTGTCCAACCTGGCCTTGGACACTCCCAGGGATCCAGGGCAGCCACAGCTTCTCTGGGAATTCCATCCCAGCCTTTCCCCACCCTCCCAGGGAACAATTCCTTCCCAATCTCCCGCTGGATTTGAGGGATTTGATGGTGCAGCCCGAGCTCCCAGGTGGTTCTGGTGTGAGCACAGGGGTTACAAAGCAGAGCCCTGAGCCAGCAAAAAGACACATTTGAGCACAGTTGCTCTAAAGAACATTTTTTGCACAAAACCCACAGTACTCTTTCAAAACCATTGGACAAAACAAAAAAAAGGTCAATTTTTCATTTGCAGAAAAACACGACAGCATCTTTCTTGTGTGTTACAATATTTTAACCAGTGTTTCTTTATGAATTCATAAAGAATTCTGTGGCCAGGGGTTGGAACGAGCTGCTGGTTCTGCTGCAGAACATCCATGGAAAAAACAGGAAAATTCCCTGTCCATGGGCCTGGAGCCTCTCAAAGATGTGATGTCTGTGGAATCCAAGCAGCAGTTTTTATCTTGCTGTGGGCTATCTTTTATAGGGGGACACAGAATATTCCAGCCCATCCTATTTCTGCCTGTTTGATCTCCCCCAGATTAAAGTTCAGCCCATTGCAGGACACTTCATATTGCTGAGCTTATAGAAAATGATTAAAAACAGAGAGGGACACAATATTGGGGCTGCACATCAAAAGCTCTTTAAGACAAAGGAGGGAAAATTGACTCAAAACTGGAATTATTGGAAGCATCTGTGGTGTCCTGTATTTCCCATTTAACAGTGTGACACATTTGGGAATGGTGTTGGGCTGGTTCTGGGCCTTAATTTGCGGAGTTTTACCCTAAACCCTGTGGTTTATCTGCTCCTGCAGAGGGAACAGCAGCTCTTGGCAAAAGAATTTTGACCTTGAGACACAAAGGAAGATTCTGGAGCGCTGTGACCTTCAGCTGTGTGGAGAATTTGGGTTATTTTAGAGGAATTTAAAAGCAGAAATCTCTGTTAGATTTACAAGGGCCACATGGGTTTGTAAACCACGAGTGGTGCTGGGAGCAGGATCTGCACCTGTTGGAGCTGTGGGGAATATCTGTGTGAATCCAGTGGGTTGGTCGGGGATTCCCAGAGTTTAGCACAAATCCTGTAACATTTCAGAGCAGCAAGGATAACGGTGATTCCCAAAAGATAACAACGACTCCCAAAAGATAACAACGACTCCCAAAAGATGACGATGATTCCCAAAAGATGACAGTGATTCCCAAAAGATGACGGTGATTCCCAAAAGATAACGATTCCCAAAAGATAACAGTGATTCCCAAAAGATAACAGCAATTCCCAAAAGATGACAGCGATTCCCAAAAGATGACAACGATTCCCAAAAGATGACAGTGATTCCCAAAAGATGACAGTGATTCCCAAAAGATGACGGTGATTCCCAAAAGATAACAATTCCCAAAAGATAACAGTCATTCCCAAAAGATGACGGTGATTCCCAAAAGATGACAACGATTCCCAAAAGATGACAGTGATTCCCAAAAGATGACAGTGATTCCCAAAAGATAACAATTCCCAAAAGATAACGGTCATTCCCAAAAGATGACGGTGATTCCCAAAAGATAACGATTCCCAAAAGATAACAACGATTCCCAAAAGATGACAGTGATTCCCAATCCCCCTCAGTGAGTGCTGGGCCCATCCCGAGCTGTGGAAGGCAGAGCCATGGGATGGGTCCCCATGGAAGGAGCAGTGCTGGGATTTGGATTCCCAGCACAGCTGAGGGTGGGGCAGCCCCTGGCTCCAGGTGCTTGGAGCCTTTGGGGAATGGGACGTCCCATCCATGGAAAAATACCCTCTGATGGGAGCTCAGCTGCCTCTGCTCACAAATTCCTGCACCTGGGATGGGGCAATCCTGGCAAAAGGGGTGGAGAGGAGCCCTGGGGGGAGGCTGTGGGGTGGTGGTGGGTGAGGTCCACCTGCCCCATCCCTCTGTGCTGGGAGCCAGAACCTCCTGAGCTGCTCTCCCAGCCTGGGCAGCAGGAGAGGGGGAATTCTGCCCCACTCAGGTGAGGCCCCTGTGGGGCTGATACTCCTGAGCCTGACAGATTTTAGCCTGCTGGCAGCTGCTGACTTTCTCCCAAGGGAGAAATTCTATCCCTAGTAGTTCAGTAGTAAAATTCTCACCTACAACACAGGAGACTAGAGTTCAATTCCCAATCAAGGAACCAAACCAGAAAACCCAAAACACCACCTAGAGAAGAATTGGTTTGAGAAAGGAGAGTTGTTTGCCAGGATTTGTTTTGAGAAGAAGCTTTCTTGAGAATTTCTCCCTTGGAAGAAAGTCAGCAGGCCCAGAAATATCAGCCCCACAAGGCCCCACCTGCAGAGCTGCCCCAACAGCAGCAGGACCTGGAGCTGCTGGAGAGAGTCCAGAGGAGGCCCCGGAGCTGCTGCAGGGCTGGAGCCCCTCTGGAGCCAGGCTGGGAGAGCTGGGGGTGCTCACCTGGACAGGAGAAGGCTCCAGGGAGAGCTCAGAGCCCCTGGCAGGGCCTGAAGGGGCTCCAGGAGAGCTGCAGAGGGACTGGGGACAGGGATGGAGGGACAGGACACAGGGAATGGCTTTAGTTCCAGGTTCCTGCTGGAATGACCATCCCACAAATCTGTATCTAAAGCTTTGCTGCTCCACCTCTGCTCTCAATCTGCTTTTCCACACATTTGGGCAGCTCTTCTGCCCTGGAAAACACCTGTGCCAAGGCATTAAGGATATTGCTGGACAAGGAGGAGAAGGAAATGGAATCACTGGATTTTTAACCTGACTGCACAGCAGTGCTGCCCTGTCCCTGGGAAATGGGACATTCCCTCTTCTCCCAGCTGCCTGTGGAGCTGGATCACTCCAGGAACTCCCAGGAGGAGTTCAGGCTGCTCAGAGGGCAGCAGGTCCCAGTGGGAGCAGGAAAAGCCCTGTGGGATGCTGAGTGTGTGGAACCACCCCCATCCCAGCTGGAAAAGTGTCTGTGTGTCCTGTGTGCCAGAGTTGGAGGGGTCAGATCCAGGGAAACCAACTTGGAAGTGCAGGATAAATAAAAATAAAAATGGTCTGGACAGTAAATTATGGTATAGCAGGAATCAGTGGCAGAAATGGAATAATTACTTCAAAATAGGTTCATGTAAGCCGTAACCTGAGAGAGGGATGTTTTCCCCAAATGCAGTAAAATGGATGAGATGTTGGATAAAATTAAAATTAACTTGTGTTGGACAAAGTTATCTTCTGCTGCCAAGATCCCTGGTCCTAAGGAAACGCCTTCCTCAGCAGCCAAGCTGTGGGGTTGCACAAGGAGCCATAAATCCAACCTTTCCCAATTTCCCAATTCCTGAGAGCTCAGCACTGCAGCAGGAATGCTGCTCCTTCCCAGCACTGCTGTGTGGGCAAGTCCTGGGGGACATAATTCATGTCTTTATTTCCTGATCTCCAGGTTCCTCCCGGCCCTGAGAAGCTGCAGATGGCTCAGCAGAGCAGGATCAGCACTGGGGCTGCTCTGGTCCTACAAAAGCTGCTCTGGAGCTTTGGGGCAATGTTGGATCATCCCAGGCTGGTGCCCAAGGATGGGTCATGTCCTGCTTCTGCCAGGTTCTGCTGCTGCAGCAGCTGGCAGGGATTTGGGGACAGCCTGCTGTGCTCCTCACTGTTTTCCCTCCTGCTGATGAGGGCACTGGGGTTTATTCCCTGCTGGCTCTTCCTGGGGCTTTGTGCAGCTCCCACAAATGTCACTGCTCCAAGCAGAGATCGGGAGCATCCCGGTGTTGGTCTGATCCTGCAGGGATTCCAAACACTTTGGTTGATGTTAACACGAGGTGGAAGCTCCTCACCAGGGAGGAGAGGCTGGATTTGGCAAATTGGCAATGGCCAGAGAGGATCAGGGAATCCTTGAGGCTGGAAAAGCCCTCCAGGATCGAGTCCAGCTGCTCCACCAGCACTGCCAAGGCCACCACTGCCCCACGTCCCCACGTGCCACAACCACAAGGATTTAAAATCCCTACAGGGATGGGGACTCCACCACTGCAAAGGGCTGGACAGCCCTTTCCAGGAGGAATTTTCCCAAATATCCACCCTGAGCCTCCCCTGGCCCAGCCTGAGGCCGTTCCCTCCTCCTGTCCCTATTCCCTGGGAGCAGATCCCAAATCCCCCTGGCTGTCCCCTCCTGGCAGGGAGTTGTGCAGAGCCAAGGAGGTTGAAGCCTGAAGTTTTCTCTTTGCTGTGTTCCAGGCTCTGTGCTGCCCAGGGTGCAGCTCGGAGCTCACACTCAGGCTCACTCAGCTCTCTGCACACAGCAGGGACACAAAACAAATCCTTTCCTGCTGCACACCAAGGACAACAGGGACAACTTTCAGCCCAAAAGCACAAACAAGGCTGGGCTGAGGAGAGGAACAAGGAGGATGGGACCTCACAACCTGAAGCTATAACTGGACAATTCAACCCCAAGATGCAAATGGACCAAAACTTATAAAAGTGTGAGACCTCGTGACTGTTTGTCCATGTTGTGACCATTTTGTGCCCATTTTGTGCCCATTTTGTGCCCATTTTGTGTCCATTTTGTGCCCATTTTGGGTCCCCCTTGGGTGTAGCCCTGGCCAGGCTCTTGTCCTGCCCAAGGTGTACCTTAAAGGCCTTCCAGTAAACATCCCCTTTATTCTCCAGCTCTGCCCAGCCTCTGTTCCAGCTCAGCCTTCCCAAGGCATCAAGGTCCCTCCTGAGCCTCTTTTTCTCCAGGCCGAGCTGGAACCTCAGAGAGGAATTTGTGAATTCCTGAAGAATCACAGCAGAGGAGAACTCTGGGGTAGGAGGGAGGAAAGAGCCATGGGAATAAGAAATCCTGGGAATAACAATTCCTGGGTGGTGCTGCTGTGTCTCCCTCCAGGATAAGAACCATGGGGCTCCTTCCAGGTGGGATTTGCTCCATGTTTCTGTTCATTTTATCAGGGAATTTGTCATCAGCATCTGCTGAAACACAACAGGGAACTGCAGAGCTGTTGCTCCAACCTGGCCATTAATGTCCAAAAGTCTTGGATAAAGTGAGACATTTTTACAGTTCCTGCCAGGAGAGATTTATTCTGGGTGGAAAAATTGGATTTTATCTGGGAAACCAGGCAGGCACCGCAGGGATAGAAAGTTTGAGTTGTTTAAAAACACAAGATATGCATGGCAAACCACCTCTGGTCCCTTCAGGGCCTGGTGACAAAGCTGCTTTGTCTCGGAGTCTCACAGGGCTGGATGTTTTCCCCTCATGCCATGGATCTGTTTGGGAGGCCATGGATTGACTTCCTCAGCAGCTCGGAGAAGCAGGAAGAAAATGAACATTTCACTTGTGGCCAGGGGAGGAAACAGATGGAGATCTGTGTCCTCTCTGCCAGGAACTTGTAAGATTTCTTTTCCACCGTGGCCGTGGATGTTAAAATCCAAATTCCTGAGCTGGGATGAGCAGGATCCGTGGCTGCTCCCTTTGCAGACAGGAATCATCCCCGTTCCCTGCTGCCTCCCTGGCAGCTCCTGCAGCCCCAGGAGAGCAGATGCTGGCAGGGATGGCTGGGCTGGAGCTGTGGCCAGCACTGATTTCCAGATCCACCAGGGAAGGGCTTCCTTTGATCCCTGGGATTTACACTCCCTTATCTCCCAGCAGTCAGCTGCTCCAGGGGCAGGGCCCCAGCAGCTCTCTGCACTTCCAAAAGGGCTGGAAGGCAGCTGATAATGTCACTTCTCAGTTTTCTGGCCTCTGCTATTGTCAGCCTTGATCAGCAGTGTGGATTTGGGGCTGATATTTCTGGGTCTGAGAGATTTTAGCCTGCTGGCAGCTGCTGACTCTCTCCCAAGGGAGAAATTCTCAAGAAAGCTTCTTCTCAAAACAATCCTGGCAAACAACTCTCCTTTCTCAAACCAATCTTTCTCCAGGTAATGTTTTGCTTTTCTAGTTCTCCAAACATTTGAGCTGTTTCTCTGGTTTAACCAATGGGATCAGAGAGGAGTCCTTCCTATTCACCAACCATGTTAAGTCTGTGTCAGAACACCTTATAAAAGGAGTAAGAATTAGACAAAAAAGCTTTTTTCTACGCTCTTTGCCTTCTGAAATATTGAGAGCCTCTCATCCTTTTTGTCACGTCCTACAGCACGTGAGGAAGAGTTTTAAGATCGCTGATAAAATATTTTATTTTGTTATTTACCGTCCACTGGTTTTGTTGAGTTTGGAGGTTTTCAGGACAAATTAATCCAGATTTTTTTCCTCAAATTACTCTTAGCCTGCCTTTCTGCCCTCATTCCCACCACATGAAATGATCCTCTCCCCTCCTGAGCATATCCCTCCATGGATATTCCCAAACAACTTCATTTTAATGATGAGTCAAATTAATTGTGGGGTCGTGGGTCATTCCTGGCTCTTTCCTGGGAATCAGAGCAGAATGAGGGGGAAATTAAAGGAGTGAGAAGATCCTGGCCAGATCCAGATGAAGAGCTCACTGTGATCAATCAGAGCAGCCCACCAGAGTTGTGTAATTGTACTCATTAAGAATTAAATCAGTTTGTAGGGCCTTGGGTGTTCTGGTTTCTTCAGGGGATGATTTCAAATACATTGGCAGAAAATACAGCAAACAGGCAGAGCAGAAAGGGGGAAAAACCAACTTCATTTAGGGGAATTTATAACTTCATTTAGGGGAATTTATAACTTCATTTAGGGGAATGATTTTACAGAGTGTTTGAAAGAGTCTGCACCCAGAAGGTAACAGTGTCTCTTTTTAAAATTATTATTTATTAATAAACGGCAATATTTTAAAATTATTCAAAATATTTTCAAGAAACAAAATCGACACTTTCATTATTCATAAATCAACGTTAAGAATGATTCAGACTCCCCAAACCATCCTCAAACCTGCTCAATGAACCTGTAAATTTGAATGTTGAGTTAACTGTGATGAACAAGAAGTTGAGTTTGGAGAGCAGAAGTTGCAGTGGGGGATCAGCCCCAGCGTCCTGGAGGTCAGAGCTGAGGGGGAGCAGGGATTTGGGAAGGGCTGATGTTTTCACCCAGCTGGGTTCCCCACTCCCCAGTCCCAGCCCAGCCCAAATCCAAAACCACCAGCTGGATTTCAAGGGAATAAAGAGACAACAAAACCCTGCCCATTCAAAACCCTCCTCCAAGAGTCTCCTCCTGCTCAGGTGTTTCTCAGGAAGGGAGGGATGGAGGAAAAATCCTTTTTTTTTCCCAAAAGGGAGTCCCTAAAGTTCCCCCACCCCCAGAGACGCCCATTCCTGCCGTTCCTTCCTGGCCAGCCCTGAAGTCCTTCAGCAGGGAACGCTCTTCCCTGGGATTCCCAGCAGGGATTCCTCTTCTCCAGGCTTTTTAAAGGATGGGTGTGGGCTGGGGGATCCCAGAGCTCCTGTTTCACAGGGATCAGCTGCCAGAAGGGACGTCCTGGAGGGAAACCTGGTGGCAGAACTCCTCTGAGTTTGCTCAGCAGGTGACAACACCAAGAGGGAGGCAGCAGGGATGGAACCCAGGATTTTGTTCCACCAAATGTGACATTGTGAGGGTGGGGAGGCCCTGGAATGGTTTTCCCAAAAAATCTGTGTCTGCCCCACCCCTGGAAGTGTCCAAGGGCGGGTTGGGCAGGGCTTGGAGCAGCCTGGGACAGTGGGAGGTGTCCCTGCATGGCAGGGGTGGCACCAGGTGGGATTTAAATTTTTTAAACACAGGATTTTATGATTTTCTGAGAAAATTCAGTAATTTACCCAAGAGCTGTGTCTCCGCCTTGGCCTGCAGAGAATATTTTTTTGTGTTCCTGTTTCCTCCAACTTCTGTTTTTGTAGCGGGGGGAAACAGTCCCTGAATTTTGTAGCATCCTCTGATAGGAAAGGAGGAAGTTCCTCCTGTGTGACAAAGTCAGCGCAGCTCCACGGAGCAGGATTGGTTGATGCCAGTGGGATCTGGATGAGAAATCCTTTAAAAGACCCTGTAGGACTTCCTGGGGTTGGGAGGGACTGTGTTTCTTCACTGAAGCACCACCAGCCACTTGAAAGGTCCCCTTGGCTGTGCCAGGGGACAAACCCCAGCAAAATCTCTGCTCCCATTTCAGAAACCCCAGCCTGACTCCAGGAGGTTTGGGTCTGAGGGCCAAAGAGAGCAATTTCTTTGCCCTGTTAGTGAATATTCCCAATTATTTCGTTTCCTATGGAGACATTTGGCAGCAGTTCCCTCCCCAGCCCCTGCCAGCAGCTCTTGTTCCCAAATGAAACAAGTTCTTGGCCTGGCAGGAGCAGCAAATTTGTCATCGTCGGGCCGGGTGCTATTTTCATCTGCCCTAATCAATGACATTTATTTCAGGCAATGCATATTCCAAGGGCATTTTAATATTCATAAACAGCACGGGGAAAGCAGGGAATTCTCTCACAGGAAAACAAAACCCTGGGTCATTTTTATGGTGCATTTCTTTTTGTGTGCAAGGCATCACTGTCAAAAGATTCTTGAAATTAACTTTCAAACGAGCCAGTGGAGTCAGATTCCTGCTCCTGGCTCAGCTGCCTTTGGCTCCCTCTGGAATTTGGCAGTCCTTGGCCCGCTGAGAATTTTCTTAAGGACAAGAAGTTCTCAGCCCTGGTAATCCAAGAGCAGTGGATTCCTACCCCAGTCTATTTCCAGACCCGGAAAAGGGGACATTGAGGATACAAACCTGGCCCTGCCGGAGTTAAATTCTAATTCCCACTGGTGGAATCAGGATTTCAGTGCAGGATTTTGGCTCAGGTAGAGAATCAGGTTCTCAAACCCCAAATATCTCCAGCTTGTCCTCAAAGCCTGGCTGCTCTCGTGTGGTTTTGATGCTCAGGCACAACTTCCAGCGGTGTCATCGCAAATTCCAAGCGTGGAGAGGAAGGAAAGGAAAGGTCTGTGATGGGATTGTTTCCTCCCACGGACACAGCTTTAAATTCAGCCGACAGCAAAAGGCCTCTGGCAAACAGCTTTTGACATTTCGCAGGGCAGGGATGACAAGGCAGGTTGGGAGGACACCAAAGAGACCAAAAAATGTTGATCAGGGAGCTCAGGAGACCACGTTGGGTCAGAGCTGGAGTCTTCCTCTCCTGGGAGCTTCCTGAAGGATGGGACAGCAACGGGATCACGGGGATTTCAGACCCCAGCAGGGGCTGACCCGGGGCTTTGTTCTCTATAAAACAGAGTTGGCCCAAAATGGTTTGTGTTCCCTGCAGTCTGCCCCCCAGCCCAGGATTTTTATGGAAGCAGGAGTGATGAGCAGAGCCCCAGGTGGATCCTGGTTGTCCCTGTGGAGATGAATCCCATGGGAGTTCCAGGTTTGTGGTGGGGGCCAGCAAAGGGAAAACCTTTGATTTTCCTCCTTCCCATGCAAATGTCCTGCTGCAGAAGTGTTCTGGGCCCTGAGCTGTTTCAGAAGTGTTCTCAGGTGGGATGGAGGAAGGTCAGAGCTCCCAGGGGGCTGATCCAGGTGGGATGGGATAATCCAGGGTGGCTCCTGTCAGAAAGGAGAATCCCAGAGTCCCAGACTGGTTTGGGTTGGGAGGAACCTTAAATCCCACCCAGTGCCACCCCTGCCATGGCAGGGACACTTCCACTGTCCCAGGCTGCTCCAAGCCCCAGTGTCCAGCCTGTCCTTGGGCACTGCCAGGGATCCAGGGGCAGCCACAGCTGCTCTGGGAATTCCATCCCAGCCCCTCCCCACCCTCCCAGCCAGGAATTCCCAAAATCCCATCTCAATCCCATCTCTTTCCATTTAAAGCCATTCCCCCTTTTCCTGTCACTCTCTGCCCGTGTAAAAACATCTCCCCACTTTTTAAATTCCCTTTCAAAGACTGGAAGGGGCTCCAAGACCTCCCTGGAACTTTCTCTTCCCCAGGTTCTCCAGCCTGGGGAAGTTCCCAGCAGCAGCCCAAGCAGGGCTGCTCTCTCTCTTTTTTTTTGGTTTTTCTGATGGCTGATCCCTCAGTTCCCAGCAGGATCAGGTGGAGCCTGGGGAGGGAGGGGAATGTGTGGATAAAACCAGGAGGGATAAAACCAGGGGTCACAGCAGCTCCTGGGCTCTTCCAGGCTGGCAGGGAGCTGGGAATTGCTTTACCTCAGGCTGTGCTTCCTCTCTCCTGCTTTGCTAAAAGGTAACAGAGGAATGGAGCAAATCCAAGGCAGGATCCAGGTGGGACGGGATGAACCACAAAGGAATCAAGGCGAAACTGAAACTTTTCTTCTCTTATTTCCAATGTTTGTGCGGTCACTTCCAAACCCAGGCAAAAACTCCCGCGAAAACGTCGAATGGATCTCACAAAACCCGACCTCACGGCAGAAATATGTCTTCCCTTGGCTCTGCTGGGCCTCGTGAATGATTTTAAACAGAATTTTATTTTCCTTGGAGGAGGAGGGAAGGGCAGAATATTAAAATAACCTTTGGTTGTGCTTCTCACAGCAGTCAGGAGCAGACAGAGCGAGTCCTTGTGGAAGTGCTTTTCCTCGGGCTCGGGGAGCTTTGTGCACCCTTTTCTCCCTGACACTTTCCAACTCTTAATAATGTTAATATTTAAATCTTTCAGGGGTTTCCAGCACCTTCGTTGATTGTTACCTTTAGTGAAAGTTCCACAAGAGCCTGTGCTAGCCAAAAAATTCTGCAGTGGCCAGAAACTCCTCCCTCCAGCTGAGGACGTGATAAAAGTTCTTGGATTTTACTCCTGGGTTCTCCTGTGGCTTAGCAAGCGGGAAAAAAATCAGGGAATTTGCAAAGCCAGGATGCTGCCTGGTGTCTCAGAGGGGACTGGAGTTTCCCTCCTCCTTTTTTTCTAACGTGGTGACTCTGGAGCTGTTAAAAAAGTCCCTTTTCCCTTTGGATCCCGGTTGCTTTCCACATCGGTTGGGAAGGGAGGGATAAATTCATTGGAGATGAAGGACAGCAAGCCCTCAGTTGGAATTCAGGGTGTCTTTTCCCCTCTCCCAAGAAGCCCCCAGAACTCAGAGTTAATTTTCCTGTGCTGTGGCTCCCTCGTGTCCTTTACCAGAACCCCTTTGTCTGATGTCTTTGGGAATTGTTCCATGCCGCATCCTCTGGGATGTCCCTTCCTGTGCCCAACCGCTCGGGAAGCCTGGGGGTGGCTTCCCCTCCCCCTGGCAGGGATTAATTTTCTCTGTCCCCGCTCCATCCGTAAGAATCAGAGAGGAAATTGCAACTTTCTGAATTTGGGGAGGGCGAGGCGAGGCCGTCCCGGTGCCGGGGAAAGGGAACAGCTCGGAGCCACCTGGCGGCAGCAGATCCTGGGATTTGGGGAGGTTTTTAGGAGATTCCTCCTCGCCTTTGAAGGCTGAGGGACCAAGGGCAGGTCCGGGACTGGCTGCAGGTTCAGACACGTTTTTTGGGTTGGTTTTTGACACGTGGTTGCTCCTGTGCAGAGTGGAAATGAGACACGAGGAACTGCATCAACCTCTGAGCGTGTCCAGCACTCGTCAGAAAAGGCTGAAAATCATCGACGAGGCGGCTGATCAGAGGTGCTTAGAGAAGTAAAAAGGTTTTAATAGAAAGAGGAAATAACAAACAATGCAGAAATAAAAGAAAAGCCGTGCACAGGTGTCAGAGCTGCCTTTGACACCCAGCTAGGACACCCTGACAAGCCCCGAGAAGCTCTGTCCTCTCCCTTAGGGTACTGAAGGATTGAGGTGGATCCTTGGCAAACTGCCCAACACAGGACAGCTGTTTTTGTGAGGAACAGGTAAAGAGACCCACCAGTATTTTTGTCTTGGCCTTGAACCAATTACTGCCAGGAGAGCAGAGAAGCTTCTAGGGAGTTTTCCTTTTGTGTTCTAAGGTGAAACTGAAACTTTTTCCCTCGTATGGAAAACGCTTGCTCAGGTTTGGGGGTGCATGGCTACAGGTTTTTTGTTTCTTTGTTTGTTTCCTCAACTGCAAACAGCTCCCCAAACTCTCCAGGCTGTTCAGAGCTGGAAATCTGCTCCGAACTGCTGGCAGGGGATGAGAGAGCAGAGAGGCCAAAACTCTGCTGACAGCAGAGCAGCAGCAGCAATCCTCATTTCAGGACTGCAGGAAGGCAAATGTTGGCACTCCAAGGCGTTTTCCTGGGGAAATGAGGTCTCTGAATCCAAAGACTGTGTGACAGAGGTTTGAAATCCAGCTGGGTTTGGTGTAAAACTCTTCACATCACTGAGAGCACCGTGCCCTGTGGGGTTTTCACATCTTCACTGATTGCAGTGGCACCAGCTCAGGTTTTAATCAGTGCCAGCCTCCGGGGACCAGGGGTTTGCCCTGGTGCAAGGAGGGGTTTGTTGCACATGCTGCTCAGGATTTGTTGGAGGAATGATGGTGAAACACAGGGGAACGTGGGGGATGTGCCAGGAATTCTCACCTGGTGAGCGTCAGGGTCACAGGATGGCAGCGGGTCAGGAATCAGCACAGACTGGGAATTTGGGGGGTGATGGTGAGGGGCAGAAATGGGACTGAAAACCACATTTCCAGAGAGCTCCTTGAGCACATGGAAGNTTTGTCCATTTTGTGACAATTTTGTGTGTGTCCATTTTGTGACAATTTTGGGTCCATTTTGTGCCCATTTTGTGTCCATTTTGTGACCATTTTGGGTCCATTTTGGGTCCATTTTGTGACCATTTTGTGCCCATTTTGGGTCCATTTTGTGACCATTTTGGGTCCACCTTGGGTGTAGCCCTGGCCAGGCTCTTGTCCTGCCCCAGGTGTACCTTAAAGGCCTTTCAATAAATATTTCCTTTATTCTCCAGCTCTGTCCAGCCTGTGTTCCAGCTCAGCCTTCCCAAGGCACCACTGGAGGGACGGGACACAGGGGATGATTCCCAGTGCCAGAGCGCAGGGCTGGATGGGATTTTGGGCAGGAATTGTCCCCTGGCAGGGTGGGCAGGCCCTGGCACAGGGTGCCCAGAGCAGCTGTGGCTGCCCCTGGATCCCTGGCAGTGCCCAAGGCCAGGCTGGATTTCCCTTTTCCCTGGGGGATGTCACAGCACCTGGATCACCCCCCGCTCCCGGAGCCCACGGAATTTTGAGGAGCGCATCCAGGCGGGATTTGCCGCGGGTTTTGCTGCCAAACCCCGGAGCTGCAGGGTTTTTTGTCGCATGTTCGAAGCTCTTTTGCCATCTCGTGGCTGCCGAGGGAAGGGAGGGAGCGGCTGCTCCGTCCCGGGGGTTCCCAGGTTTCCTTTGGGAGGTGGCAATTAAACATCTCATTAACAGCGGGACGTTTAGCAACTGCTTCCCTCCGCTGGAAAAATTAACGTTCCAGGAAGCAGGAACATAAAAAATATCCTCTAAAACCCCCAGGCTCCTGAATTCCGGGTTGGTTTGGATTGGGAAGGACCTCAAACCCACCCAGTGCCACCCCTGCCAAGGGCAGGGACACTTCCCGCTGCCCCAGGGGGTTCCAAGCCCCTTCCAACCCGGATTTGGAATGTCCAGCAGCAGCTGGAGCGGGCATCATATAAAAGAACCTGCAAGGAGTGCCTGCTAAATGGATTTTATCCATCGGGCCGTGGGGTTTTTTACAGCTGCTCCCATTTTCCAGGAGGAACAGCACTGCCAGGACTGGGAATTGAGGAGAACGGGGCTGGAAAAGCCCCCACTGCCAGGCAGAGCCGGTGCCACAGCAATTCATGTGTCCCGGGAATATCCATGACGTGATTTCCCCCTCTTTCCTCCACCTCTGTAAACCTGCCACAACCTCATTGTCCTTTCCTGCTCTTGGGATGCTCGGAGCGAGTGTTTTAATGTTGTCATTTGTGGATTTTAATCTGCTGCACCCAGGGGAAAAAAATCCTCCTGGAAATTATGGGCAGAAGGAGATGCTGTGGAAGAAAAATCAGCGTTGCCATAAACCCGTGTGCAGCTCCCCAGGGTGTTCCTGGTGGTCACAGGTTACTTTTGACCTATTCAGAGGGGTAAAAGTGAACAATTTGTTACCTTTGCTGCAGTGAGAATTGGCCTGCTCACAGCCAGGCACTACACCTTGCTTTGGCTGGGGTTGGTAACGTGGATTTTTCCCTAATAACCCAAAGAAATGGGGATCGACTCCAAAATGTGGGAGCTTTACCCAAATAGAAGTGATTTAAATTGAAGAGTTGGGTTTTATGTAAGTCAGGAGGTGATTTTCACACTTCCATACTTTACTTCTGAATTTTTTAGATCCAAAGGAGAAGGAATAACAGATACAAAGTTATGTAGAGAAACCGTTGGAATACAATTGTTACACACTGATTTTAAATATTTATTTCTTCATGGGAGCTCTGTTAATGGCTCCCCAAAGTTCATCCGTGTCTCCTGAGAAGGGAATTCCCCCGGTATTCCTGGTGGTGTTTACTGTGACCCAAACCAACCCTTCTTTGATGGATAAAATATAAATCCCAGCAGATTCGTGTTGGTTTGTTTCAAACAAAACAAAAAAATCGGGGGGACAAAATAATTTGAAAAGAGAATATTGGGAGCCGATTTTCCTCTCAAGAGTTAGACCTGGAGGAGAACTCGAACCTCAGCACAGGGAGGGGAAAATCTTCCCCTTTTCGTTGCCAAATCCAAGCAATCCCCAGGAATGTGGGATGTCTGTGGCTGGGGGCAGATCCCAGCCCAGCAGAGCTGAGGTGGGACTGGGATGACTGGGGGAGCCCAGGAGGCAGCACAGAGCTCAGGGACCTGCAGCCCCTTGTGTGATCCCCGGGAAAAAACGGGCTGAAAAGACTGAAAAGTGAACAACCCTGCCCAGGAAATCCCAAATCCCCTCATGCTCTGCAACAGGAGCAGGATTTGGGGCTGGCAGGCCAGGAGAGGGGAGCTGTTCCTGGAGAACCCCACACTGGGCTCCCCTGTCCCACCCTGCTCTTTTCCCTTAAAATCCCGTTTTTGTCAGAGAACAGGTGACAACAAAAATGATCTTGTCACTCCCTTAAGGAGGAGGTTGGAACTAAAGGATCTTTGAGGTCTCCTCCGACCTAAACCTTCAGAGATCTCCCCAAGCCCTTGGGCTGTTGTTTCACAACCCGAAGCATTTCAGCCACATGTGAAAAACACAAATTTTCCAAGCCCTGTCTTTTCCCTCACTTTAGCACACAAAGCAGGGGTTCAGTGGTTGGGAGCATTGTGATTTCCTGACATTCAAGGCCCGTGACATCATTAACTGGCTGCAAATTAGTCCATTTAAAACCCCATTTAAAAATAAGCCCCTTTTCTCAATAGATCTGGGCTTTGCTTGGGTTGGAGCGTCTGGGCTCCATTGCCTGACAAAAACCAAATTATAGCTCTGTCCTGCAGCTGGGACAGAGCAAACGGGGGTGCTGCTGACAGAATTGGGAATATTGATAACATTCATATTGGTAATATTGATAATCCCTGTGCTGGCAGGGCTGCAAGGAGATTTCATCCTCGCGGAGCACAGAAGTGTCAGAGCTCTGGGAAGGAGCCTGGTTTGGGACAGGTTAAAAAGCCACTGTCCAGAGGAATTTGGGAAAAGGGTTCAGATTAATGGGCAGATTTGAGGCAGAGCTGTGGGACAGGTGACAAATGTGCTTTATTGCATTGTCCTGCAGCTTGTTACAGGAATATTTCCCTGTTTATAGCCCGTGTGAAGCCGTGTGCCCCCAGCAGGGGCAGTTTCGTGGATCAGGACAAATTCGGGGCTGCATTTTAAACGAAAAAGATCGTCTGGCTTGGTCTAGGATCCTCCTCTCTCCTTTTCCCTGGTTTCCTTCAGTCACTGCTGATCTTGCCGGTTTCAAACCACCAGGGGGATGTGCCTGAGATCTTCTTGGGAAGGCAAAGGTCCGATGAGGATCACGCTGTGGAAATGCCGCGCTGCTTCTGAAGCAAGGCAGGAGCCTCAGAATTTACCAATAAATTCGCTTTTCTGAGAAAATTCCCGCATTAGCCTTAGGAACACTTGAGGAGTTGTTCTGTTTGGTGTTTTCCCATCTCTGCTGGGCTGTGAGAGCTCGCATTGGGCCAGGAGCAGGAGATGAGCTGTGCCTGAACAGCTGGAAAAGAAAGGAGCAGAGCAGGAGCCAGGGCTGAGCAGGGGGGGCTCTGCGGGAGGGAAGGGAAGGACACCTCGGATGGGGATCTCCGGGAACACTTCCCAGCCAGGAATGCCGACAATCCACGGCCGAGGGCAGCCGGGCTTTGTGCTGAGCCCGGAGCAGGTGAGATCCCTTCCATCCTCCCTACCCCCGGCTACCGAGCCCCTGCACCTTTTCCAGGGAAAATCCAGCTCCAGGATTTTCTCCTGCACAGGGAGACGGGACACGGAACTGAACTTTAAATCCCACACTTCTTTATGAGCTCTTATCTGTGCCCTTCGCTCAGGGGAGCCCGGCCCGGACACGGCCGCTCCCACCCCGTGTCCCTGCTCTGGGAAGGGCACCCTGTGTCCCACGGGGGACGTTCAGGGACATCATCCAACAGCTGGGGGAAATCCTCCCCGCTGCAGCTTCCCTCTGCACCTGGCTCTGCTTTAGTCGCTGGGATTCCAGGAGAGAGCTGGAACCTCTCCAGGAGCTGTGGGTGCCACCAGGGCTGCCCAAGGATGAGAGAATTCCAGCTCCTTCCCCTTCTTTCTCCTTCTCTTTTCTCCTCCTCCTCCCTCTCCTCTACATGGCCCCACGGCCCTGCCTGGGACATGCTGCTGGTCTGGCAGGAGGGAGGGAGGGAGGGAGGAATGGATGGATGGATGGATGGATACATGGAGGGAGGGATGGATGGATGGATGGGTGGATGGATGGATGGATGGATGGATGGATGGATGGATGGATGGATGGATGGATGGATGGATGGATGGATGGATGGATGGATGGATGGATGGATGGATGGATGGATGGATGGAGGCAGGTTCCCCACTCTCAGGACCTCCTTCTTGGTGTGTCAGCTGCAGAAGGCTTCAGTTCTGCTTTTAATGGTCTGTGGAATGACAGAACCATGGAATTGTTTAGGTGGGAAAAGACCTTTAGGACCATTGAGTCTGCCAGCACTGCCCAGGCCAGCACTGCCCCTGTCCCCAGGTGCCACATCTACAGGGCTTTTAAACCCCTCCAGGGATGGGGCCTCCCCCCTGCCCTGGGCAGCTGTGCCAGGGCTGCACAGCCCTTTCCATGACGAAATTTCCCCTAAAATCCAGTTAAAGCCCTGCTTAAACCTCCCCCTAAGAAATCTCCTGAGCTTTTCAGCAGCAGCAGAAGCCAAACGAAAAGACAGTGACATTTCCTGTTAAGGACAGGTTTCAAACAGTCCAGGGCAGTGAAGGAAGCAGAGAAGACCTCGCTCATAGAGAAACGAGGCACTAGGAGTCTGTTACTCCCGGGAGCAGCTTGCACCACAGGGAACCTGTCACCGCGGGCGTTGCGCTGCCCGTGTGGCTCATCCATGGGTTATTTACTCCTTCTCGCAATCCTGCTCTTCCCAGCTCTGAGGATGCCCTCTCCCGGAGCTCAGGTGACTTCAAAGCGCTGCCTGAAAATCCAGGGGTGCCTGCCAGGCTCCTTTTCCCACCGCGGGTGTCCTGTGGCCGCACATCCGAGGAGGGGGATCAAAGGTACCCACAACCTGCACCGGGGTGAGAGAAGGCGGCCCGGGAGAGCCCTTTGATCTCGGGCACGCTGTAAAACATGTTAATGATTTCGAGCATCCGAGGACAAAAAGGTGGCACTTGAAAGGGGGGTGAGAGAACGGCGGGAGTTTTACGAGGGCTGTTTGCAGAGCAAGGAAATCAAACAAATCCCGAGCATAAGAACGAGGTGTGAAGCAATTCTTAACGAGATCGGTGCCCAAGGCAAAGTGCTCTCTGTGGCTCTTTTGTGTTTGGCTTGCTTTTTTCCTTCTTGCCTTTTTTTTTTTTTTAATTTCATTTAAATAAAAAATAAAATAAGGAATGATCTTGAAATCCTGAGGCCAGCTGGGGTGGACAGCCCTAAAGGCTGGAAGGTTTGCCTCGAAGAGGAGCCCGGGCTGGGGGGGCAGTTCTCTCTCACTTTGGAATCTCCTGTGGCTCTGGGATAACCAGGAATTCTCCTTGGATGCTCCACAGGGCACCTTGTAAAGCCCCCAGAATTTAGGCCATGGTTTGATGCTTGAGTTCGTTTTCCTGAGAATAATTCCCTGCTCTCCTGACAGCAAGAATTTACTGACACCCTGCATGGCACCCAGATTTAGTCTTTTAGGCCCCCACCCAGCCCCAACACCTTCCTCAGGTGTGCCCCTTCTGCAGGAGATGCTCTGAGCCTTTAAATCCGGCCACTTGGGCAGCTGTGAGCACAGAAGCACTTTCCTCTGCAGAGCTTGCTGGTGATGAAAATACCATCTTTTGGTGTGCTGGGTGAGTTCAGAGCAATTTTACAGCTTCTTTCGCTTTTTCTCTGTATTTAATCAGCCCCTGGGTGGCGACAGTGCTGCTTTTTCCGTGTGTTTGAACAAGCACACGCTTCCCACAGATAACGAAAGAGGAAAATCAGCAAATATTCTGAGATGTTTGGTCCTGAGGTCAGGATAGACCCGAGTAACCTGGGCAGAGGAGTCTCCCAGATCCCTCTGAAACCTTTCCAGCCCTTCTGGCATCCCTGCTGGGTGCTGTGTGGGTTTCTGTGTGTCTGCGAGGTAAAACCACGGTGCACCCGTGGTTAAACGCCAATTGATGTGCCAGGAAATGTGCGTTAGTGCCACGTTAAAGCCCTGCTCGTTTCTCACCGTGAACTGCAGCAGGAATATCGGCTGAATTATTGACTGGGCTCTCACTGCCACCACGGCTGTCTGTCATCACCCCGTGGTGGTTTGGAGAACTCTTCCCCTCGTCATTCCCCGGCTGGAATTCCGTGATGGATCACGACCTATATTCCCAAAAGGAGCAAGTGCCAATTTTCCTGCTGGCAGGGGACACTGAGGAGGTTTGGGAGTTCAGGGGAGATGCAGACTGAATAATTGAGCAGCATTTCATGTGTTGTTGAGGGTTGAAGAGTGAGACTGTCCTGGAAGTAGAATCAAGGGTGTGAGTGGATCCAACCACAGGGCCCTGGAAGGGAATCTAAAAATCATCCAGTGCCACCCTTACCATGGCAGGGACACCTTCCACTGTCCCAGGCTGCTCCCAAGCCCTGTCCAACCTGGCCTTGGACACTTCCAGGGATCCAGGGCCAGCCACAGCTTCTCCAGGCAGCTTTTGGAGAGGGAAGGTTCTGAGTGCTGAGGTCACCTTTCACTTGGACAGTTCGTTCCTGGAGCTGTCCTGTGGCTCAAGGCTGCCCAGCGAGGCCCAGCTGGAGATGTTCTGGTGTGGGATTTGTGCTCACACCATTCCTTCCCTCTGGAATGAGGCAGAAGAGCCTCTCCTCCCACTCAGGGCCGAGCCAACCCTCGTGCCCAGCTCGGGGCAGGCAGAAAAAGTTCATTCCCCACCTCAGATGCCCAAAAGGCACCAGGACAATTTTAACGTTGATTTGCAGGTTAATGGCAGCCCGAATTCCCTCTTCCCTGTGCTCCCTGCCTGGCAGTCGCTTCCTCTGGACACTTTTCTGGGCTGTTGGGGTGTGAGCTTTGTTCCCAGCACGGCAGGAAGGGCTGGGAGTGTGATCCCTGGGGATTCTCCAGCTCCGAGGGGCTGAGGAATGGCAGTGACAGGGCAGAGCTGGTGCATTCACTGCAGGGAAACTGAAGAGCACATTCCACACCCTGGCTGATCAGCTGGGAGCCAGGGAGGAAGGCAGAGACAACGGGAAGAAGGGAAGGAAGAAGAAAGGAAGGAAGAAAAGAAGAAAATAAGGAGGGAAAAAGAAAGGAAGGAAAGAAGAAAGGAGGGAAGAAGGAAGGAAGAAAACACCCAGATCCCCTCCACAGCCATTCCCATTCATCCCGGGAATTTCCCCAGTGCCAGGAGGAGCCAGGCTGGCAGAACGACTGCTCATTAATTAGTGAAATGAAAGGCAAGAGTTTTGCCCTGAAACCAGCACGGTTTGGCCTTGCCTGCCGTTCTAAATCGATTTTGAGGGAAGCTTTATTAATTCCTGCAAGCCTCAAATGAAAGGGAAAGCTGGAATTTCCAATGGCAACAGGCAGGAGAGCACTGGGTGCTTTGCTAAGGAAAACATCACCTCCAAAGGAGGTGAGTTAATTTATGGTGACTGGAAAAACAGAAACCCTGCCATAAATCCTGCAGGAATGGGCTGTGCCAGTGGTGGTGCCAAAATTGTCCTTGTAACACCCAAAAAAAGCCCCTCAGAGCCACAGGATTGCTTTTGGGGTAACGGAAAGTGGAGGGTAGGAGCTGCCAGGCTGTGACCCTAAAAACACAACAAATAAGATGTGGAGTAAGTCAAGAGTAGAGACAAATTTGGCAGCATCTTCCCCTTTCTCCCAGGAGTTGGCAGGACAGAAGGAGCTCTGGGGCTGCTGCTGAGTGCTCACAGGAGGGGTCAGGGTTTGCCACAGAGCCTCACACGTGGTTTAAAAACAGCTCAGAATTCCATGTTGTTACAGGAGATGATATTCCTACCCGCACTGGAAATAGAGGTGAAGGGAAATTCCGACAAAACCGATTTATTGGCTGAAAAATGCCACTTCAGCTTCACCCAAAGAGTTGGGAAATCTGCATTAAACGGGGTGAGAGCAGCCAGTTTGGTGTTCTGGGGTTGAGGGGCTGCTGTGCTCCATAGATATGGAGTATAAATGGAGATAAATGGAATAAAATCATCCAGCCCAGACCCTGCAGGTCCACGAGGGCTCTCGGAGGTGAATCCTCTCCATCCCCACTGGCTCCTTGGCTCTTTTTCCTCCAGCTTTGGAGACAGCCTGGCTTGGATGGTGGAAGGAAAACAGGCCCAAAACTCTGAATGAAGGGTAGGGAGAATGATCCCAAAACTCCTGACCTGGAACCTCCTGACACCTGGCAGTGCTTGCAAGGATCCCAAAGCTCCTGACCTAGATCCTCCTGACACCTGGCAGTGCTTGGAAAGATCCCCAAACTCCTGACCTAGAACCTCCTGACACCTGGCAGTGCTTGCAAGGATCCCCAAACTCCTGACCTAGATCCTCCTGACACCTGGCAGTGCTTGGAAGGATCCCAGAGCTCCTGACCTGGAACCTCCTGACACCTGGCAGTGCTTGGAAGCACCTTGGGTGCAGACTTGGTCACAGCCCTGGGACCTCTCACAGCCTCTCCATGAATTTCCCAGTGGAAGTGGAGCTGAGCAGGGTCCAAGGGTGCTGGAAGGGAGGTGCTGGAGCTGCAGGAGGCACTGGGAACAGACCTCAGGGTGATGTCTTGGCTGGAAAGTTGGGGCCAGGGGGACAAAGCTGCCACAAGCTCCATTTTTCAGCTGCTGCTCTCAGCACACGTTGGTTTTGTTAAGCGTTTCATTCCAAACTTTGTTTCACTTTTAACATTTAACTGTTGAATTCAATTATTGCAGTGTACCTGGTTTTGGTTTACCACGACAGCTTTATTTACTAAAGAAGAAAACCTGGGTTTTTCAGTAGCTTTTCCCTCCCCTGTGTAAGGCAGAAAAAAAAAAAAGGAGGAAACGAAATTTTTAAATCTTTTCATCTTTTTTGCTGTGCAGTGATGCTGACACAGGCAAACCCAGATCCCACCCCGTGGCAGATATTTGGAAATGAATTTCTGTTGCAGTGACTGATTTGTGGTGATGCATCAGCTGAGGGAGCAGTGCCAGCTCTGGGTCTCAGGTTTGGAGGGATAAATTGGATCCTACTCACTCCCTCAGATGCAGAGGTATCAAAACATCCCCAGGAACATCTGAGTCCGGTGCTCCAGGAGCTTTGTCCGTGGATTAGTGCTGGGATTTTCTGTGTGAGGGAGAAAACGTCCGAGATGAAAAGCTCTGGTTGTGCCGCTGGCCTGGGCAGGAGTTGGAGCAGTTTCATTCCAGGCTGAAAATGTCCTTTGGCATTAAAACCTGTAACAGGATTAGCCCATCACTCACAGACCCCACAAGAGTGATTTTCAAGGAAGTCATTTATGTGGAGAAGCCGAGACATTTGTGCTTTTTGCAGGCAGATAATGGGGGCTGCAGGATGATTTATGCCAAACGGAAACAATTCCTCATAATTGCACCCAGTGCTTCATATTCCATCTCCGCCCCGTGAACAGGAAACTGGCTGCCTTTCAGTTGGTGGTTAATTTGTAATAATCATCCCCTAGATCCATCATGTGCTCCTTTGCACTCTGGGAGAGGATGAAGCCTTTTCCCCTGGGAGTCTCCTTGCAGCCTGAGCTCCTCTCCTCCCTTCGTGTGCCTTGGATCAGGCAGGAATCCTGCACTGAATTCAGCTCATCTGGGAAATAAAC
This sequence comes from Nicator chloris, assembly GCA_013400495.1. NCBI lineage: Eukaryota > Metazoa > Chordata > Aves > Passeriformes > Pycnonotidae > Nicator > Nicator chloris. The sequence goes on along the minus strand of WAAE01003445.1, from coordinate 350,297 downwards.
CCCAATTCCCAATGGATTCCCACTTCCTGCAGATCAGAAATTCCTGGGGAGTCCACTTGCATCCCAGGAGGGGAAAAGCCTTTGTGCTGCACGCTGGGGACAGCAGCAGGCACAGAACAGGGCAGGTTCACAGAACCCTCTGCCAGTGGGATTTTGTGGGGTTTTGGGAGCAGGAGAGGCTGAATGAGGAGCACAACCTGCCTGGGGTGTCTCCCACCCCACAGCTGGGAGCTCCAGCTCTGGAAAGGTCCAACCTCCCCCAGATCAGTCGGGATTTCTGTATCCAGCATTGCTGCCAGAGGAATTTCCCCAGGAACTGGTTTAGGTTACAGTGGCATGTTCATTTGCTGAAGCTTAAGGATCTTGGCTTGGCCTCTGACTAAAATCCCACAAACTTTAATTTAGTGGGATGGCCTGAAACGGGGACCGTGCCCTGGAGCAGGCCTGACATTAACCAGCTTCCCCAACATTATAATTTCCACCTGAAATGCTGCCAGACAGGGCAGGGAGCTGATTTGGGAGGCTGTAGGAATGTAAATAGAAATATCAGAGCTGGAAATGCAGAGGTTGGGTTCTTCCAGAGGGGGGGAAAAAAACCCCACAGGCTGGCAGCGAGGTCTGTGAATTTATCTCGATTTTCACGAGTGGAGGAAGAAAGCAAAAAGCAAAGATTCTTTCAATGAGATGTGACAATGCCAAGCCCTGGGAGCTCTGCAGATGCTGAGACAAACCTGGGCTGCACAGGGACACACGTGGGATATCCCTGCACGCTCCAAAGAAGCCCCTGGAGGTTTATTCCAAGCAGAATGGAACTTTTGGACTTTTTTCCTTTTTTTCCCCAAGTCTGGAAAAATCAGTGGGTGTTTTTTGTGAGAACCCAAATCCCTCCCTGCTTCCAGAGCGGGGTTGGCTCCCTGCACGAGGAGGATGAAAGGGTTAAAGCGGGAGGGAGAGGAGCAGGGCTGCTTTGGGGTGGAAGAGTTCAGTGGAAGGGCTGAGCAAACAAGAAATCCTTTGTTCCTGGGCAGGAGAAACCCAAAGCTCCAGCAGGGCAGGTCAGGCTGCTCCCCTCTCCCCCAGCACCTGCGGGTTATCCTGATGGGGTGATGATGATCCACGGACAGGAGAAAAACAGAAATATTTTCTGTTTTCCCCCTTTCACAGCTGCTGATAACGTCCCGAGCCTTGCTCCAACCCACAAGTCAAATAAACCATCCACAGAGACAGGGATTTTTTTATTTTTATTAATTTTTTTTTTTTTTTTTGGTGAGGTTTGGGAAGAAAAAAGGGCAGTTCTGGGTAAATATCTGTTTGTGAACGACTCTGGGAGAACCCAGCAGGAAACAGCCAGAGCGCTCTGCTGCAAAGAGCAAATGTGTCAAGTCTGTGCTACACCTCGATTTTTCTGGGTCGCAGAAACACAGCCTGAGATCTTCAAGGTCATTGCTGAATTTCCACAGGAAAAGCCAGACAGAGCAGACGGACTTGGCTGCAGTCAGAGAGGTGATTTGGCTTTATCAGTGAGTTCTCTGAGCCCAGAGAGACCAAAAATGTCTGTGTTATTCATAATCCCCGTGGAATCTAACTGGGCTGGGAAACGTTCTCCTGTCACCTTTTGATTCCTCCCCAGAAAGACACTTCCCAGAGCTTTAAGCAGATTTGGAGGATGACAGCCAGCTGCAATCCAGGAGCCGCTGCTGATTTTTGAAGCGCTGCCTGATTTTAGAGAATATCTGAAGGAGCAGTTTCAAATCCAGCAAACCTCCCGGCTTTCTCCTGGATTAATGAAATACCTGGAAAAACCAGCGCTGCTGCCATCTGCCCTGTGGCTTCCTGAAGCTTTCTGCAGGCTTCTCCATCAGCCCAGCAGTGCAGCAGGATGTGTTTTATGTTGGATTGCACTGGAATTACCGAAGGCAGACGTGTCAGGGAAAAGATCTGCAGCTGAATTATCTCCGTTTTTGGGTACGTGCACCTTGCAACTCCACTTGCCAGGAATCTGGGAGAATCTTTCCCTGGGTTCTGCTGGAGGAGGATGGTTTGAGGAATAAAACCAGCTTCCTTTAATTCCTGAAGCAGCTCCTCTCCCAGCCGCCCAGGGCCGGGCCAGTGATGGATCTGCAATATTGATCACCTGGGACACGGGGCCTCATTTGTAAAGCCTGGATCCAGTAGGAATCCATCAGGATTCTCCAGAACCTGCTCCTTCTCGCTTGGCTGTCGTCCTGGTGGCTCTTCCAGCCCGTAGCTCCCAGCTCCATCCATCTGCCTGCACCCTTTCCAAAGGCAGCCCTGGAAGGCCGTCCCTGCGAGGGAAGAGCTGCACACCAGGCAGGATTCCAGCTGTTCAGCTGTGATGGATGGAAATTTAACTTCTCCCAGATGTTCTGCCGTTCTCCCCCATCTCCTGGCCCTCCCAGCCATTGGCTCTTTCATCCTGCTGCTGGTGGAGGTGGTGCCCGTGGCCAGGAGAGCGCTGGGCTCACCCATAATGGATGTTGACAGGGAAGGGAAGAGCAAAGGGAGGGATCCAGCCCTCAGCCACGGCCAGAGCTGGAATTTTAATGGATCAAAGGCATCCAGACAGCCCCTGCACAAGGGGAGCATCTGGAAGGAATAACAATCAGAGGTTTAGGGGGCTGCTTGGCATCTCTGAGCAGGTCGGAGCAGTGGTGGGATGGGGAAATTGTCCTGGAATTTCAGGCTCCTCTTGGAGGTTTCGTGGCAGGACCTTGGTGGCCAAAGGGCCTCCCAAATCACTTGGGAAGCTGCTGTGGGGCTCAGCTCCTGGCCAGGGGGTGATAGCAAAGCTTGGGATGGGAGTCAACGCTATGATTTTGTTGATTTGTTTTTCCACAACACGTGCAGGAGCAGCTACAAGGAAGGGCTGTATTTATAAATGAGGAAAACTGAATTATACAGGCATGCACACGTAGCTGCTCGTGTCACACATCGGGTTTGGATTAATGGATTATGGGATAGTAGAGGCCAGCATGTCTGGGTGTATTCCTAGGAAGGAATTCCTGGCTGGGAGGGTGGGCAGGCCCTGGCACAGGGTGCCCAGAGCAGCTCTGGCTGTGCCCAAGGCCAGGCTGGATGAGGCTTGGAGAAGCCTGGTCTGTGTGACCAGTGGCAGGACTGGGGAGGGAAGGGCTGGAGCTGTGCCAGGGGAGGCTCAGGTTGGATTTTGGGAAAGGTTCTTCCCCCACAGGGTGCTGGGCACTGCCTGGGCTCCCCAGGGAATGGGCACGGCCCCGAGGCTGCCAGAGAAGCTCCAGGAGCTGCAGTCCCAGGGATGCCCAGGGTGGGATTTTGGGGTGTCTGTGCAGGGCTGGGAGCTGGATCAAAGATCCCTGTGGATCCCTTCCCACTCAGCTTATCCTGTGATCCTCAAAGTGTTCCCTGATCTCCCCTGGTGTTCCCAGGTGCTGCTGTCCTGCCCCAGCAGAGGCTGTGGTCACAGCTCCGTCCCCTGGGAGTGCTTTGATCTCTCCACAGGCACTGCCTCACCTGAGAGCTGGGATCCTGGGCCGGAGCGATCCCGGTTCCCCTGTCCCCCGGAGCGATCCCGGTTCCCCTGTCCCCCGGAGCGATCCCGGTTCCCCTGTCCCCGGAGCGATCCCGATTCCCCTGTCCCCGGAGCGTTCCCGATTCTGCTGCAACCCTGTTCCCCANCCCGGAGCGATCCCGGTTCCCCTGTCCCCCGGAGCGATCCCCATTCCCATCCCCTGGAGTGATCCTCATCCCCCTCTCCCGGAGCGATCCCCATCCCCTGCAGCAATCCTGTTCCCCAGAGGGAAGCCTGGCTGCTCCCTGCTCTGCCACAGCCCCACTCCCCGAGTGCAGCTGTAAGGTTTTTTGTGGGTTTTCCTCTGCTGGGATCAGGACCGAATTGCACGAGAGATGTTATTTTCTCGTTTGGACTTCAATGTTTATTATTTTTTATTTATGTTACAGGCTCACCAGCTGTGAGTTCTGCTCCATTTTAATTTACTCTGTAACAAAGGTTACTTCTTTGTCTTAGCTGACTGTTTTTTAAGGACAGTCTGGCTAACTGTGAACTAACATTTAGATTATTTTTATTTATTATTTAATTACAAACCCTCCATGGTCTGCCCTGCAGACTTTACTAACTAATAAGAAAAAAAACACCCTGTACTATCAAGAAGGAGGAAGAAGAAGAACTTAGACACTTTGATTCCCCCATCTTGCTTCTCTATATTTTACTATTTACTAAAATCTAAAGTTTTCTCCTTTGTGACATAATGCACTTCTATCTTAACTACACACTTACAACTTTTGTGCTATCACGAGATGTTGGCAGCTTTTTCTCCACCCTCAAGTCCAAAGCAGTTGTATTTTGAGAGTCTGTGCCCAGAAAGCCCCAGATCCTCATTTTCCAGGGTTCCAACATGCAGCCAGACATCCCAGGGAGCTGCCCTGTGTTTCTGCCTCGCAGCTTTCTTGCAGATGCACCCGGGCCCGAATGTGAGCTCGATTCTCTTTGTCATCACCCCTGGCAGTCGTGATTCATCACCCAGCCTTGTTTTCTTGCACACCATCACTCCTCTGGAGCAGAAAAGCACTTCAGCTGCACATCTGTCAGCAAAGCAGGGCTCCTCAGCACAGCAAACAAAAGAGCTTCGTTTCCTCCTTCTGACAAAGGCGTTGCTCGAGGAGGCTGTAAATGTTCAGTCATGTGAGCTCCCAAATATTCCTGTTGTTGTGATCTGTGTCAGGGACTGGATTGAGACAGCAGCTCAAAGTGTCACTAAAGTGTCACACAGGTGTCCTGAAAGGGGCAAGCCAGAGCTCCCAAACCCTTTGTGGATGTAGAGGGTGATTTCTCTTAGCACAGCTTAAAATTCCAGCAATTGCAGCTCGACTGTGACTGCTGTGCAGCTACTTGGACGAATAATCATCATTTCAATGGGTGTAAAAATGACCTAAATCAGCCCAAGGTGTTGCCTGGGCTGTTTTATTGGAGCTGGAGCTCCTGAAGGTCTGGCTGGCCAAGCTCAGGTTGTTCCCAGGAACTCCGCTGGAGTCCCTTCCCTGCATGTTCTGAGGTCCTGGGACAGGCTCAGCCACATCCCTGCTTTTCCCTCCTTTAGCCCATCTTTGGGACAGGCCATGGCAGCGTTCTGTGGCCCTCACCCACGTGGGCTGGAAGATTTAATAGTGGAGGACTGGGGGAAAAGAAACAACCCCAAAAGGTAATTGGATTTAAATAGGAGGGGGAAAAAAGCATGAATATTCAAAACATGGGGAAGAAACGGGTTGAGAGGTTCTTTTGAAGATGTTGTGGCTGGAATGATTTGGAGGAAAGCCAAGAACATCTATATAGTGAGGAAATGCTGGCTCTGGGGGGCAGTGGGGACAGTGGGGTTCTGTGTGGGTCACACCAGGTGACACCACTGACACCCCAGGGACATCACTTTGGGCAAATGAGACGTGGAATTTACCGGATGAGGTTTACAGGATTTTTGGAGTTTGGGGTTTTTTTTTAACTCCACTTGGCAAAGTCAATTGATAAAAACACTTTCCAGTGGAAATTAGATTTTATACTCTTTTGTACTCTACTAGATGGCTGGTACAGGCAATTCAGCAAAACCTGGTTTCACCCATTTTTAATTCTTAATCTTAAAAGCGAAATTAAAAATTTGGCTTTGAATTTCAATTGAAATGGGGAGGTTTTGTTAGAGAAGCACTTCCCTGGAACTGCTTTCTTCTCCACGTCCATCCTTCTGTTTTGTTCTCCATCCCAGTCTGGTGGCTTTCAGGGAGGACACTCTGGGGTATCTGACAGGCTGAGCAAAATTCCCTTGTTTTTTTCTAAGTATCTGACAGAAATCCCTCTTGCTGTGACTTGAACTGATTTCTTCTACTTTTATTCTTCACGGACATGGAAAACAGCAGATCATGGTCTCGTGCAGAACAACCTACGGGGATTTTTACTGTGTTAAATCCTCCAATTTTTGTGCACAGCAAAGCCAACACTGCCCAGCTTTCCTCATCCATCCTCTGTGAGGAGTCTGTTGTTATTTCTCTGCACTTTTTCCTGCTGTCTGCGGTGTGGGTGCACAATAACTCCTGACACAGAGGGGACGTTGCTCCAGGTGCTGGGCAGGCTGAGCTCTCCTGGAAGTTCACCTTTGGGAAAATGTTTGCACATCAGGAGCAGCCCAGCAGAGGGGGTGCAGATCATTTCCAAACCGGGTTAAGGGACGATTTGCATGGAAATGCAAATTTCATTTGCAGTCATGGCTTATTTATTTTTTTTCTTCGTGCACCTCCACATTTTCACTTCATAAACCAATGCTGGAGCTTTGCACGTCCCCAGATTTTATTTTATTTCTGTGTATAATTTTTTATCTGTGTGATTCTTAAAATTTGTATGATTTTATTTTATTTTATTTCTGTGTCTAATTTTTTTATCTGTGTGATTCTTAAAATTTGTATGATTTTATTTTATTTCTGTCTAATTTTTTTATCTGTGTGATTCTTAAAATTTGTATGATTTTCTTTTATTTGTGTGTATAATTTTTATCTGTGTGTTTATTTTTAATTGTATGATTTTATTTTATTTCTGTGTAAAATGGTTTTTATCTGTGCGATTTTTTTGGTGTGTATGATTTTTTTTTATTTGTCTGTACGATTTTATTTTAATGGTGTATTTTTTTTCATTTTCTGTGTAAATTTTTTTTTTAAATTTGTCCTGCTCTTTATTGCCAGAACCAGGGAAACACAAGAATGAGGGGCTGGACCATGAGGTTCCCTCATGGCTCAGGAAGGCCAAGCCCCATGTTTTGTAAGGACCACCTCATCCAGCTTTTCTCCAAAAGGATAAATATTCCAAACCTCCATGAGGCTTTTCCTCCTGTCCCAGAGGTTTTGGGGCAGTTTTGGCCACGATCTTTGTGCCAACCTTGTTCCCAAACACAAACACCTCCTCCCTCCTGTTGTTGTAGGACATGAAAAAAGGATGAGAGACTCCAAATATTTCAGAAGGCAAAGAGCATAGAAAAAAGGCTTTTTTGTCTAATTCTTACTACTTTTATAAGGTGTTCTGACACAAACTTAACATGGTTGGTGAATGGGAACGACACCTCTCTGATCCCATTGGTTAAACCAGAGAAACAGCTCCAATGTTTTGAGAACTAGAAAAGCAAAACACCACCTGTAGGGAGCTTGTTTGGAGAAAGGGGAGTTGTTGGCCAGGATTTGTGTGGAGAAGAAGCTGTCTTGAGAACTTTGTCCTTGGGAGAGAATTAGCAGCTGCCAGCAGGCTAAAATCTCTCAGACCCAGAAATCTCAGGCCCACCCCCTCCCTCTCCCTTCCTGGGGTGTCTCCTTCCAGGTGCTCTCCCTGTTTTTACCCGTTGACCTCCTGCCAGTCAGAGCTGAGTGTTTCCAATGCATCTGCAGCACCTTGCTGTGACGTTTTGGGAATTCCTAATGTAATAAGTGAGAAGCTTGACTCAGCCAATATATTAAGCAGCAATTTTATTTATTAATTTAATAATTTGGATGGTAAAATGTGAGCAAACAGCACTGGGTGCAGTGGAGGGGGGCTCCCCCCCAGCTGCACACTCGACTGCTGGTCTTTGCTGGTGTTTATACATGTTAATACACATTTTTCAGCAGTTTCTGTTTTGGGTGGTTTCCTGTAAATTTCTAATTTTCTTCTTTTTAATTTCTATACTCTATTGTGATCAATTCCTATATGACGTCAAGTTACTATACCCTAAGATATGAGGTGGGTGTCCAGATTTCCTTCTTCAAATTTATAAATTTCTGAGGTGGATGTCCAGATTTCCTTCTTCAAATTTATAAATTTCTGAGGTTGGTGTCCAGATTTCCTTCTTCCAATCATGCAGATATCCATCTTCCTTTTCTCAGGACCGTAAATTTCTAATATCCTGGGTTTTGGTAACAGGTCTAGGATGAGCTTATTTCCTCCTTTTGTTTAGGTGATCACAAACCTTCACATACATTCTAAAGCTATAGGTCTAAACTTCTTACTACAAAGCAGCTTAAAGCTTATAATAATTACTTGCAAGCAATTATAATTTTATTGTTATAGCAAATACTTATTAAAAGCCTATAAAAACTTCTACTAGTTAGAAACCTCAAAACTTGTATTGTGAAAACTTTGGAGCTCACTTTATTCACTTATGAGCAAGCAAGATATTTCTTTAAAAGCCTTATTCCGTGTTTCTTTCTCGGTTATTTATTAAAACTTATCTTTATAAGTGTCCCATGGCCGTGTTCCACACATCTCACAACCACAATTACATGTGTCACTTCTATTTACCTGGCACGAAACATAAATTGCACATTTTACACTGAGCTCTTTTGGAGAGATCCTGACCCGATCCTGATGGGAAGCACGTCTGCAGCTTTGTGCCTTCCCATGCTTGTACCAGATTATTTCCATCATGCAAAGCTGGTGGTTTTTGTTGTTTGTTTGTTTTCCATTTGAAAATGGAACCAAATTGTCTGAACATTGGACAGATTCATTTCCAAGTGACAATTCCGGCTGTCACCTCGTGCAGGAGATGTCCCATGAGTGGTCCAGGCACATTTTTTTGGGTCGTGCTCGTTCTCAGTGTCTCTGCAGGATGTGTTTTCCTATAACCATGAAGGTGATGAGGAGGAGCTGTTATGAGGGAGCTGGGAAAGGGGCTCAGCCTGGAGAAAAGGAGGCTCAGGGGGGACCTGGTGGCTCGGCACAACTCCTGCCAGGGGGGGACAGCCGGGGGGGGGTCGGGATCTGCTCCAGGGAACAGGGACAGGAGAAGAGGGAACGGCCTCAGGCTGGGCCAGGGGAGGTTTGGGTTGGAAGGGACCTTAAATCCCATCCCATTCCATCCCATTCCCACCCCTGCCATGAGCAGGGACACCTCCCACTGTCCCAGGCTGCTCCAAGCCCAACGTCCAACCTGGCCTTGGGCACTTCCAGCGATCCAGGGGCAGCCACAGCTGCTCTGGGAATTCCATCCCCATCCAGTTCCTGCCCAGATTGTGGCCTTGGGCTTGCTCAGTCCCACAGCTCAGTTTGCTCCAGGACTCAGAACTCCTCCCAGTCTATCCCAGTCCAAGCAGAGCAGCCAGGAACACGAGGGAGCCTCCGGCACCTGCAGCACTGGAGGCTTGGCCAACCCCACCACAGCAGCCCCAGGGGGGCTTTTTTCTCCCCAAAACAGAGCAGGGCCAGGGCTTTGAAGCTCCAAATGCAGAATTCATCTCCATTTTCATTTTAATGAAATTGTATCATCTTCTGTGCTACACCCCTGTAAACGTTGGGACTTTATTGGTGTGTTTTTAAATGAATTTTTTCCCCCCCTGTGTGAGGCCACTGACCTCCCCTCCCATATTGCCTCCAGATGTCCAGGAGGGGACAGGGAGGGGAATCCTGTTGGATCCTGTTCCTCTGGAAAATGCTGGTCCCTGTTGTTATGTTGTATTTTTGGTGGGATGAAACGAGCTCCATCCACAGCCCCACAGAAACGTGGCCCCACCACCTCCATCCTCGGCTGCTCCTTCCCTTTTCCACCTCCTTTGAACCGTCCTGGGGAGTTCACCAGGATTTAAATCTCTTTATATTGTTTAAGTTTAACCCTGAGAGGTTGTTTTAAGCTGGATCTGGATCACTGGGGTGACCTCAGGGCAGGGATGAGGAAGAGAAGGACAGCCAGATGTCCTCTGGGCTGGTGGCCTCTAGAGCTGCAGAGAGCAGGAGAAACGTTGGCTGCAAGCCATAAACGTTTCAAAAAGCTTCCAAAATCAAGGAATAATTAAAATCCAGCAGGTAGGAGAGCCCTGTGCCTGGTGCACCATCCTCACCACGTCCCAGGCAGCAGAGCTCTGCCACCACCAGCCTTTCCCATCTGCATCAATATTCCTGGCTGCTCTCTGATCTCCTCCAGATGGGCCACAATGGTTTCCTATCTTCCTCCTTTTGGTCTTTTTTTTTTTTTTTTTTGGAATCTTTTATTTCAATCCAAACAATTTCTCCCTCTCCTGCCAAGCTCTGCATCGTACAGCATTCCTCAGACACAATATCCTCCTTGACCCAGCCTGGCACGTTTCCACCTGCCCTGGTGTGTCTATTCCTCCTAAAAATCCCTCTTGCAGCCCCAAAAGCAGCCCCAGAGGGATGTGATATCCTCTTGTCCATCATCAAGTGTCCCTGGGACAGCACAGGGACCAATTCCCATTCCCCAAACCTCTCCAGATGCCCGGAAGGGCTGGATTTGGGGATGTCACTCCGCTTTGGGGACATTTTTTTGGGAAGCATCCCTTTTGAGTGAATCATCTGTTTGCATGTACGCCCCGGGTCGGCTCCTGCACGGCTGCATGTGCCAAAAAGCACATTTTCCATTTCTGGGTTGTTGCTGCTGAGCAAGTCAGGGCAGCATTTAATTGCATGGCTACACCTCTGGCTCCTTGACTAGAGCAAAAATTATTGAAATATTTGTGCCAGGTTGTATTTTCTCATCTTCAACGACTAGAAAACAAAACATTATTGAGGATTTTGGGTATTTCTGTGCATTTCTTCAGTTTTTCTAACGTCTCCTCTGCAAAATTTAATCTTTTGGGGTAAAGCTAAGGGTGAAGCTCATTTAAGGGAGAAGGTTCTTCTGTGGAAGAAAAATCTTAGCTTCTGCAAAGTAAATATATTTTAAATAATTATAGGGAAAAGAATAGTTTAAGTTCTTGTCTCCGTCTTAAGGATTTGCCAGAGATATCAAATTTATTTTAGGTTGGCCAAATTATAAGATATTCTAATAAATCCATCAAAAAATTAAAAAAAAATATGGTCAAGTGCTAAGTTCAAGCTGGTTTGACTCACAAGTCGAGGTTGATGGAAGCAAATCACAACTCTGGGGTAATTTAATCTAATTCAGAATCATTTCAAAGTGAGTGCAAAGGTGCCTTTGAGTAGTTGATCTGATTGAGGGTTTTTTTTAAGATCAGTGATGTGCAAGGAGGAGGACTCTGGCTCTATCCTTGATAAATCTGAATATTAATGAGTTTGCAGTGGCATAATTTGGCCAACGCAAAATAAATTTGATATCTCTGTGGCAAATCCTTAAGACAGAGATAAGGACTGAAATTATGCATTTTCATACAATTAATATATTAATAATTAATATAATAATTAATTATTTCGATTATTATTAATATAGATCAAAATATATTTACTTTGCACAAGCCAAATTTTTTCTCCCATAGAAAACTTCTTCTTTTTTTGCCTGGGATCATTGGGTTTGTTCAGAATTAAGGCAAATATTTTCACTTTGCTGTCTGAGCGCCTTTGGCTCGAGGTTCTGTTTTACCAGCCACTCTTCCCACGAGAGAAACGCAATCCCAACTTCCTTAATTGCTGAATAACAGCTAAGAAAAATGAAAGCATCGATGCCTTCATGGACCCAGGCCCAAAGAAGAGGCAGCTGAAATATGGGCTGTGAGCTGTGGCAGGGCTCTGGTGGATCTGAGGCTGTGCTATCCGTGCCCCGTCTTCATTTGTCATAATTCCCACTGGAAAGCAACCAACGGCTCTGCTGGGAGATCCTTTCATTGCTGCTGTTCCAAAAGGGCATTTTCCTCCAAGCCATTTGTCTCTGCCTTGTTTGTGCCAGCAGGAGGGAGGGCTGCACACGGCTGGAGGGGCCACTGGTGATGAGATGATCAAAGAAAAGAAGAATGCTTGCAACCCGGGAGTCCCAGGAGCTGCATCCACCCAGGACAACAATCAGAGCATCCTGCTTTTCCCTCTTGGTAAACACGAGGTGGTTTCTCGTGGGGCTGATGGGCACAGCCAGGCTCTGCAGTGTGGTTGGGTGTTTCTGATAAGGGAATGTTCTCTCCATGACATGTGCTGCTCGTTTCTTTGATGAATCATTAGCAGCCGATTTGCAGGAGGCTTTGGGGCAAGTCTCCACCGGTTCTCACGCTGCAGGAAGGTTTATTTGCTGTTTTCTCTCGGTCGGCAGAGGCAGGCCCCGGACACTGCCCACTCCTGGTGACTCACACTGGAGCCATCCCTTTTTTCTGTTTGGATTGGGATAAAAATCCTCTCCAGGAAGGGATGGAGAAGGCTGCGTTGCTCAGCTCGCTGCTCACACCATGAAATCAGGTGATTTTCAGCTGGGGATTGAGACAAACCCACAGCCATTCTGGACTTCGTCGTTGCCACAAGGCCACCCCACACCTGTGGTGGCCACGCTCTGCAAAGCGACCCTCTGGGCTGCCAAATGTGGGATGCTGTCCCTGGGATTAACAGGATCCCCCGATGACTGCAGGACGTGCTGAGTCAGAACTGCGGGGTGCTTTGGGTTGGAAAGGACCTTTAAAAATCCATGGGCACCTTCCACTATGCCCTGCAAGCCCCAGTGCCCAACCTGGCGTTGGGCACGGCCAGGGATCCAGGGGCAGCCACAGCTGCTCTGGGAATTCTATTCCAGGGCCTCCCCACCCTCCCAGGGAACAATTCCTTCCCAATCTCCCATCCAGCCCTGCCCTCTGGGAAGCCATTCCCTGTGTCCTGTCCCTCCATCCCTGTCCCCAGTCCCTCTCCAGCTCTCCTGGAGCCCCTTCAGGCCCTGCCAGGGGCTCTGAGCTCTCTCTGGAGCCTTCTCCTGTCCAGATGAGCACCCCCAGCTCTCCCTGGAGCCTTCTCCTGTCCAGGTGAGCACCCCCAGCTCTCCCAGCCTGGCTCCAGAGGGGCTCCAGCCCTGCAGCAGCTCCGGGGCCTCCTCTGGACTCTCTCCAGCAGCTCCAGGTCCTCCCTGTGCTGAGGATCCCAGAAGATGGGAATATTCACAAGGAATCCTTTCCAGGAATGTCAAAGGTACCCACACTCTGAAGTGGTGGATTTTGACCTCATTAGTCCAAACTTAGTACAAACTCCTTGTACAACTTTCCTTTAAACTTCCTCTTGCTTCAACAAAGACATGGAAAACCTTCAGACAAGTTCAGTCACTTATTCACTAAGGATTCCTTGGAAAGGCTCAGTTTTCTCCTTAGTGCCATGGAGGGCCTTTGCATTTTCATCAGGGCTTTTTCTTTCAACTTCCATGATGAACAACTGGGGAAAAAAAAGTTCTATTTCTTTACCACATCCAGCTGTTTGTTAGGTGGTGGAGCAGAGATCTGTGATAAGAATCAGAGGGCAGAGCCAAACTGATAAATGCTGTCATCTTGATGATGGGGAAAAAAAAGCAGCTGGGATTCTTCTCTCTTTGTTTCTTTAATTAAGTCTAGACTGCACGTGTTGTGCTGCTGGGAAACAATCTGGAAATATTTACCAAATTGCATTCTGATTGTGATGTCAATTATCAAGTGAAAAGAACGAGCAGAGGCTTAATTCAGGAAAGAAAAGAAATCTCTGATTTGCAGCTCCGTGTTGTTTCAGAGAGCAGCACTGAACTTCAAAGGCAGAACTGTTCTTTCCTCCCAGTTTGTAAAATTGATTCTCAATCTTGTGATTGCCACGAAACAAGAATTTCACATCCCAAGCCCCAGAGAAGTGATGGGGTGAGGAGATTTCACTTCTTGCCCTTTTGGCTTCCTGGTTAAAATCCAGAACACCCCTTTCAGCCTTCCAAAGGAATTCTTCAGCAAATCTCAAGGATTGTAAGGAAAAAAAAGCAACCACCAAGTTTTATGGTCTCTGGCCTGAGATTTTAGTCTCTGTGGCTTGTTCACAATTTCAGTTCATTCCTACATATTGTCCTTTAAACTCTAATAAAACAACTGAGGCTTCTCTTTTCCCTCGACTCCCTCATTAGCTGCAGTGCTTAAAACAACACCCAAATAATCAGGAGGAATTTTGGAGGAGCTTGGCCATCTGTCAGCAAGGCTGACAGGGACCTTTGCTGCCTTTTCAGAGGAATTTTTTAGGAGCAGGGAAGGGACTGGATGCCCTGGGTTCATCCCAGGCAGGCATGTTTGGGCTGTTATTAAACCAGCCTGTAAACGAGCTGCTTAATTAGCAGGTAGGCCAAGCAATTTAGAATTTACAATTACAGTTTGAATACAGATGTAAAAGCCACTTTCTCCTACGGCTGGATTTTTTTTTTCCTCACTTCAGGGATACTTATTTATTTGATCAGTCAAAAAATGTTAAATTTAAAGCGAGCATGTTCTTATCTCATATTCTCCATCAAACTGGAAAATCTCTCTTTTTTACCTTGCAACATGACTTTTCCATTGGCAGATCTCGGTGTCTCTGGTAGTAAAATTTATCATTTTCCTTAAAAGTGGCCCTGATTCCATCGAGTTTGCAGTCCTGCCCACAGGGTGGGTTGGAGGGATAACACAGGACTAAAAGTTTGCAGGGAGAAATTCAACTAAGAAAAGTATCACATATACGAAGAAAAGTGTCACATATAGTCACAGTAGAGTGATGATATTCCAGGGAATAGTTTTGAAAGGGTTTCAATGAAAGGGATACAAAAAATGCAGCAAAAGCTGTCACAAAACAAACGAGCACTGTGGCCTTAAAAATAATGACAAAAAAAAAGGACAAATATATTGCTTTTTTAAAAATTTGGGTACTTTTGTATAGCTTGTAACTGGTTCACTTGGATAGCATCCCTCAGAACAAGGCAAATCCTACATTTACACTATGATCTTACAAGATAGAGATATCCAAACCAGTCTTTTTTGGGGGTTAATACTTTCCTTTCCTTTCCTTTCCTTTCCTTTCCTTTCCTTTCCTTTCCTTTCCTTTCCTTTCCTTTCCTTTCCTTTCCTTTCCTTTCCTTTCCTTTCCTTTCCTTTCCTTTCCTTTCCTTTCCTTTCCTTTCCTTTCCTTTCCTTTCCTTTCCTTTCCTTTCCTTTCCTTTCCTTTCCTTTCCTTTCCTTTCCTTTCCTTTCCTTTCCTTTCCTTTCCTTTCCTTTCCTTTCCTTTCCTTTCCTTTCCTTTCCTTTCCTTTCCTTTCCTTTCCTTTCCTTTCCTTTCCTTTCCTTTCCTTTCCTTTCCTTTCCTTTCCTTTCCTTTCCTTCTGCAGGTCCTAATGAGTGGTGAAATTCCAAACCTTTGAGCTGGATGTGTTGGAAAGGTAACTACCTGCAGATTGTGTCACCCAAGCACGCACTTAGGTGCACATTAGGTATTCCTGAAAAGGTCATAAAAGAAAATTCCCCTTATTGGCTCCCTAATTTCAGAGGCCATAACCAGCTCAAGGTGTTCCCAAGGATCCTGGCTGCTAAAGGAATTCCAGATGTGCTGAGGCAGAGGAGGAGGAGGAGGATGGGGAGGCTGTGATGCCAGCACACAGCAGGGAATTCATGAGGAAAAAGAAACCCTGATTTTGGCCTTTGTTTTTTTGGGGGATTCTATTTGAAGCCACGTAGACCGGGAAATGCAGAGGAGGGGAGCAGAGCTCGGTGTCCAGGTTTGGAAATTTGGCTGCTGAGGGACACACCCCGTGGGCAAAGGTGTCTCCTGGGAGGATGGTGATGCCCCAGCGTGGTGAGGGGAGCTCCACCCTGCCACAGCTTCAGGAAGGGCTTCCCAGGACAGCAGGAGATGGAGACAGAGGCACCCAGGTGGTGCTGAACAGCCCGGAATGCTCCTCACTGCAGCTGATTTATCTGCTTTTTGCCCAGTTAGGGTGGGGATTAAGGCACGAGGGACCGTGTTTCTTGTTCTGGCTCAGATGTTTGTTCATTCTGATCTGCGTTACAGTCTCACAAGTGGTGAGTTCTATCTAGCACAGTGAAAGAATGGTGGAAAGTGGCTGCTTCTCTGTCTCTACAAGGCCTTTTCAAGGGCAAACCGTGCAATTAAGAAATGACACCTAAATTTGTGGGCCTGATATTTCTGGGTCTGAGAGATTTAACCTGCTGACTTTCTCCCAAGGGAGAAATTCCCAAGAAAGCTTCTTCTCAAACCAAATCCTGGCAAACAACTCTCCTTTCTCCAAACAACCTTTCTCCAGGTGGTGTTTTGCTTTTCTAGTTCTCAAAACATTTGAGCTGTTTCTCTGGTTTAACCAATGGGATCAGAGAGGTGTCGTTCCTATTCACCAACCCTGTTAAGTCTGTGTCAGAACACCTTATAAAAGTAGTAAGAATTAGACAATTAAGATTTTTCTATGCTCTTCGCCTTCTGAAATATTTAGAGTATCTCATCTTTTTTTCGTGTCCTATAACAACATAACTTATTTTTATTTTCAATCCAATTACTTAGACCTTGCAGTCCGCAATGTGGGCTTTTCTACCCAGTTACAAAATATCACCCAAACCCATGAAGAAGAAGGTGAAGAAGAGTGAAGAAGAAGGACTAGCCAACGCCCCCAAACCTCCATCTTCCTCTATATATATTACTGTATTCTAAAACCTTAAACTCTAACTTTTCTACTATGTGATATCACACACTTCTATTCAAACTGCACACCCATAATCCTAATTCAATCATTCAGTTTTGGAAGCCTTCCCCAAGGCCTCAGGTTAAATGCAGTGTTTTCCTGAGGGTCAGTGCCTGACAGCACAGAAAGCCCAAAATTCTCAGTGTCCAGGGTCCCAACACCTCACCAACCTCCTCCACGGCTGGCTCATCCCTCAGGCAGCCAGGCTGGTGGAACCTGTCAGACCACAGGGCTCTCCCTGCTGGCTCTTCCCAAGCTTTGTTTGTGTGCTGGAGCTTGGGGAGCTTTGAATTCCAAGTGCGTGGGGATGGCTCCCGGGGAACGCCGCCTCCTCCTCTGCCTAATTAGAGAGCACGCTCTGGGAGACAAAGATCTGCCAGCCTCCTTCCCAAGGCTCCACAAGCCATATCAGGAGGTCTAGCAGGAGCTGTTCCCTGTCCCCACCAGCCAGGCTCTGGGTGACAGGGATATTTATAGCAGCAACGTCGCGATTCAAGTGTCTGCTCAGCGGGGACATTCAGATGAGGGACCTCAAGGAATTCCCATGCCAGGACAGCTGGGATAGATCCAGTTTCCCAGGAGCCAGGAGAGAGGTGGGTGGCTCTCACGTCCTCCCTGTCACCACCAATGCCTCCATCCACCCCAACTGGTGGTGACAGTGACACTCCTGGTCCCCTCATGTCCTTAGAAGGTTCTCAGTGCTCTGTGTTCCATCCTCTGGCGGGACCTGGTCCCCCAGCTGAGGACAGGATCATTCCACCCCATCCCAAACCCTGAGCCCAGGACGGCACGGGAGGCACACTGTGCTTGATCCAATCAATAAAACCATTCCAATTGCCAGCATGAAGCAAAAGGAAAAAAATAATAAAATAAAAATGGTGCCATGAATTCCGTGGCATCAACACGAAGATAAAAGCAGAGATGCAGCAGGAAGATCAAGAGATTAGAGTATCAGAATTATTACAAATCTTGCCCGTAGCAGTGCCTGTTCCCAAGGCTGCCTGCCATTTCCCAATGATAAGATCCAGGTTTGCAGGCTGGGTAGTGTTTCTTTTCCCCCTGTTTGTGCTGGAAAGCTCCGAGCTATTTTTCACTTCAGGCTCCAAGACATTTGTGCTGAAAGGTTCAGCCATTTCTCCAGCTGAGGTTATAGACAACAAAAAAACACAAAGCTGTTTTGTTGAGAAAAGAGAGGAGCTGAGATTGGTTAAGTTTGGCCACGCTGGCCAAGAATGTGTCCTTTGAAACACCTGTGAAAATCCAAATTTAGCCAAATTATGAGTCTCTGGAAAACTCTTGCTCATATATAATCAGAGTTCATGTGTGGCTCCTGAGCATCTGCTGCTGAGGGCAACGTGCCCTTAATCCAGTGCAGGGTAAAAGCTGACACTGAAGCTGAAAACAAGTTAAAAAAGAAAAAAAAGAAAAAAAAAAAGAGAGAAGGCATTTAATGCTAATTTTAGAAACATTTTTCAAATTATCCTAAAATTATAAAGTGCAAGTAACCAGTGTTTGGATTTGAGCAGTAATCTCACTGACAGCATCTTCCTAATCATGTTTGCTCTTTCCAGTAGCCTTTTTTAGGTCTGTACTTTTTATAAGTACCCGTTGGTAGCTAAAACATGTCTCTGAACGAGAAAAACCATGGAAGAATGAAGAGATCAGGAAACGGGAATTGGAAATTTGTATCCTTTGTCTCACAGCACGGGCCTGTCCTTTTACCCACCACCACAAAAAAAATGCTTAATAATCCATGTGGTCTTGACCCAGGACAGAACCAGGGGCATTCAAAGAATTCCTTCAGCTTGTCTCAAGTGGAGTTTGCTTCTCCTTCACAATTTTTTGGGGTCATAAAAAAGGAATTCCTAATGGAATTCCCACTAAGCTGGGGGCTGTGCTGCCAAAAGGGGTTATCCCAGGTGTTTTATGGACAAAGGAGATGTGCTGAGCTAAGGAAAGCTCCCCAGGCTAGAGCTGGGAGGAGATGGAATCACAGTTTGGGGAAGAGGCTCCAGCAGCCTTTCCTCAGCCTGGGAAAGCAGAGCCAAGGCTCAGGTGTGGTACAGCAAGAACAGGATGAGCAGTCTGACATGTGCCAGGTGAAGTGTTCACAGCCAAACAGGCTCCCTCTCAGGTAAGGATGGGATTACAGAAAGGATGTCACTTAGAAATCACCAGGACTGCTGCACAAGTGGTTAAAAAATGCCATCTGCTTTTCTGGCTATAATAATCCCAAACTGCTGGGCTGCAGCTTTCCTGCACTGGGATGAATGGTGTCTGTTGTGTGACTGTGTCATTGTGCCACCCTATGATTCTTTTTCCTGTATTATGAATTTCTGCTTTAACCCCATGGTTAAACCACACACTGTGATTTTTTTTTCCCAGGAGAAAGAGATCTTCTTGTGCTCAAATAACTGACAGGTAAGAAAATACCTGTAAATTCCTTACTGGAATGCCAGAAAGCTCCAAAGTTTCTGGCTTTGCCTTCCACTTTCTCTCTCTGGGACCTGCAGGAGCAGCAAACCAAGACCCTCAGGCCCTTCCTTCAACTTCCAGCATCCACCCCAACCCCTTCATCTGCCTCCCTGTTCCTCATGGCCTCAGCTTCTCCCCGTGTTCAACACTTGCTTAAACATTTCAGCAAGTGAGTTTGCAGCCTCTGAGTTTGTTTTCTCCCCTCCATCACCCCTGGGGTGTTTAGGATAAAATTCAGTGTAAAATCAGAGCCCAGAGCAGCGATTCTGTGCTGCAGCCCTGCTGCTCACATCAGGTTTTCCCAGTCCCGAGCTGTGCAGCTGGGCACAATGCTGACTTTGAAATCCCACACCACACACGTGATGGCTTTCATTAAATATATTAAATATATTATCTGGTGATGATGGTGCTGTGGAAAGAATGCTCTCACAGGCAAACTTGCTGGGGAGGGAGGGGAGCAAGGCGTATTTTCCATTTTCATTGCTGGCTGTAATCTGCAGGGGAATGACTGATGAAGTGGGCAGATGTTGCTCTAGGAGATCAAACTTGGAGTTTCGAGTCTCACGGGTCCGAGCACGTGACACTTGTGGAAATGGGTGCTCGTAAGAGTGCAGACCCACAAACAGTTACACAGGTGCTCTCCCGACCAGGAGGTCATGAAATATGTCCAAGGAACTGTTATTTCTGGTGTAGGACACGGTTTGTCGTCTGCATAGCAGAAAACAAGGTTTAGAGCAGCAGTTTCCACATGCGTGGATCAACTGCTACTCGAAAAATTCCACCTGAAATCCAAGAATTAGAGTTGCTACCCTTGCCTTAATCCAGCGTGCAACTTGTAGCTCTCAGGAGTGAGCCAAGATCAAACTTATTGGGGAAGCAAGAATTGCAGCCAAAACTGACACAAAACTGTAACTTCCAGAGGAAATATTTCGAGGCATGATGAGAGGGATGGGAAACTAAACATGAAAATCAACAGGGGGAAAGGAAAGGAAGGCCTCACACTTGGCCCCTGTGCTGATGGCCACAATCAAATCAAGGCAAATTGAAAAGGGGTCAGATCAGGAAATAAAATAAAGCACATGAACTGGGAGATGATACAGGGCAAGAATTGCAGCAAAGCAAAAAGCAGTGGCCTCATGCAAGCCTTCATTTTCTCTGGTTTTATTCTGGGTTTGTACCAAAGGATTAAATTTAGCCTTTGCTTCGAGGTTAGAGATGAGAGCCACAAAGAGTTCCTCAGTTCCTTTCTTGGTGAGGGCCTGGGAGCTGCTCCATCCCTACGAGGGTTTTTGGATGTGCAGCTTGCACACCACCAGTTAGGGAAAGGCTACAGACTGGGAGGAGGATTGGGCAGGAACTATGAGCCTTCCAAACCATCTTATTATCCCGAACCATTTTATTATTCCAAACGATCTTATAACTACCTGCTAACCTTCTGTGATGTATATTGTGTTGCTTGAAGGCAACAGGCCTGAAGATCAGAATGATCAAAGAAATGCCACTTTCAAGGGGGTTTTCCAATGGTCAGACCACACCTTTTCAACCTGTGGTGCTCCCAGTTTGCTGGGAGAGTACAGGGGTGTTGCAGGGAGTGAAGCAAGCACAGCAGCCCGGGGAGAGGAGAGACCTCTGCAGGTTTGTGGATCCGTATTTGCAGCTACATCCCTGCTTTCAGAATAGAAATGAAATATTTCTCTGCAGAGCAACTGGAGAAGACACATCAGTCACACCCTGAGCCCTGCAGAGGGGATGCCCCATTAATAAGCCACGTTGAGTCATTCCCTCCAGGAATAGTGGTTTTCTCCAGGGCCATTGCGTGCTCCAGCTATTCCAGAGCCATCCCACTCGTTCTGTTTCCCCACTGACCCGCTCGGCATCTGCCTGTGCTGCTGGCAGAGCGAGTTCACTCCCACCCTGGGGCTGGGATTTATATCTGACATGTGTTCCTCCTCTTCCCATACTCCAGCGCTGACACTTCAGCTCTCTTGCCCTGTTCTCTAAAAGAAAAAGGGAGGTTTTTCAGGCCTGGCCTCAATTTTTGCAAATGAGTGGCTGCGTTTTTGATGCTTTTAGCAGAGCAGAGCCTTCAGCTCTTGGTCCTACGGGTCCTCTCCCTCTCCAGCCTGCAGCAGCACACACTCCAGTTTGGGGATGCCACAAGCCAAGCAAGGGTGATCCTCCTCTTCTCCAGGGTTTATTCCAAAGCAAAATAACAGGATGAGAGGCAATGGCTTCACGCTGCACCAGGGGAGGTTAGATTAGGCAGCAGGAGAAATTTCTTCATGGATAAGGCTTGGCCAGGGCAGTGGTGAAGTCACCATCCCTGCAAGTGTCCAAAAAATGTGTGGATGTGGCACTGGAGGATATGGTTTCATGGTGAGCACGGAGGTGCTGCTGGACCTGATGATCTCAGAGGGTTTTCCAGGCTGAACAATTCCGTGGTTCTATGACAGGAGGAGACAGATTTAATCCACAGCCCTGAAAGGCCAGGTTTGAGAAGGTGACAAACATCGGATTGTCTGAATTGGCAGCTTTAACTCACGTCCAAAGATCACAGAATCCAAACTTTGGGGTCTTTTCTTTCTCTCTTTTCCCCTCGGCATTTTGGGGGGAGATTTTTCCTCTCTTTCCCTCAACACTTTGTCACATGTGAACTGACCCAGCATGAGCCCCACTGATTAACAAACACCCCACCGGTGGATCCCTGGGTTGGAATTCGGCATTGGATCTGATTCCCACATCCTGGAAGAACTCCTGGATGCTGGATTGCTGGATTGCTCCTGCAGGGAGGCACAGAGGAGGCAGGAAGCACATGGGAGCTCCAGGAGGAGCCCAGGTTTGCCTCCAGGGCTCTGCACTCGACGAGTTTTGGTTGTACACGAAAATGTGAAACCTGTTCAGTCGGTTCCCTGGCCACCAGCAGCATCCTGGGGCTTTGGAAGCCGAAGGACAATTGCCTCATTCAGTTCCTGGGGTTAATTTACTAAAAAAAAAGTCTATTTGTGGTGTTAACCTTGTGATGGGGTGCAGGAGTGGGATGACTTGGAAATCCTTGGAGCTCCGAATGCAGCTGGCTACTGCCTGAGCTCTGGCTGTGACCTTGATTTGATCATTAATTATGTAACAAAGTTCAGATATGAAGTTTTCAAACATGCAGCTGTATTAGAAATAAAATACAAAAATGTAAAAGTGTGGTTTAGCCAGGATGTTGAAAAAGCACTTGGCTTCTCACGATAATTAAAAACCTTTGTGTCCTACACTGGTGAATCTAATAAAATAAAGGTCATATGAAAATGACAGCTCTGAGCTGAGTTTTGCCTCTCACTTGGGCACAGGAAAGATTTTCCAACAGAAGTCCAGAAGCTTCAGCATAATGGAAAGAAAAAATCCTTGACTTTCAGGTAGCAAATGCTGCTTCAGCAATGGAAATCCAAGGTAACAATTAGGGCAGCTTTGAGAGGCATCCTTTGGGTTTGGACTGCTTTGGCTAAACCAGTGTTCTCAGGAATACTGACTAAAAACACAAATATATACATAAATACAAGTAAAAATTATATTAGGCTCATAAATCACGTAAATGAACAAAAGCCAAGGATAAGCTGATGCAGCTTTTGCCCAGGCAGAACTGTATTTCATTTTTTAAAGTCAAATGAAAGACAGTTCTGCTGATGTCCCTCAGAGGTGCCAGCAGATGCTGCTGGGAGGGGAAGTTTCAGGTCTGACCCAGCTCCCATCCTTGACAAAGTGCAATGAGGAATTGCTGCGGGCACCAGCACCCGGGAGAAGTCAAAAAATCAACCATTAAAGCAGATAGAAACCAGATTTCAAGGAAATAGGATATGATTATAGTAAATAATACATTGTATGAATGCTTGGGTGAATTGTTAACTCCTGGAATTTACTGCTACAGGACACAAGTGGTTCTGGTGGGACTCCTAAAAATGTAACTGTGGATGTGGGTTATTGAAGTCTCTACAGGCCAGATTTCTTTAAACATTATCTACACCTGCACAATTATAAAGTGTTAATTAATGAAGAGTAAATCTGGAGGGGGTGTGTTTTGTGTGGGCCTGGTGTTTGGCTTCTTGGGCTTGTTGATTGCTGGGCAGTACCTCCAGGTGCTGCACAATGGAAATTTGGCTTTCACTCCCAAAATTTGAGTTTTCCTAATACAGCCTGATGTTGTAGCTTGGCTCCTGATGGGCAGGAGGGAAGGTGTAAGGAAGATCAGGACAGCTATGGAATCACCCTCACTGGAAGTGTTCAAAAGGTGTGTGGAGGTGGCACCTGGGGATGTGGCTTAGCGGTGCTGGGTCAGTGGTTGGATTTGATGATCTTGGAGGTCTTTTCCAATTTACTTAATCTGTGATTTCAATATGCTGCTACATTTTGCTGGATGCAGGTCTTGTCGTGTGCTGGTGCACATGGCATCAACACAGCTTTTTACAAGGGCATAGTGATAGGACAAGGGGGGAATGTCTTGAAATTGAAGGGGATTAGGTTTAGATTAGAAATCAGGAATAAATTCTTCCCAGTGAGAGTGGGCAGACCCTGGCCCAGGGTGCCCAGAGCAGCTCTGGCTGCTCCTGGATCCCTGCAAGTGCCCAAGGCCAGGCTGGACAGGGCTTGGAGCACCCTGGGACAGTGGAAGGTGTCCCTGCCCACGGCAGGGGTGGCACCGGACGGATTTTAACGTCCTTCAACCCAAACCACCCTGTGATTCTTTGATTTCCTGCCCCAAAGGGGGTGTTTCTCCAGGTATCACGGCTTGTTGTCTGATCCGTGCTGTTCCTCCATGGAGCGCAGCTGTGTGTGCCACGGGGTGGGTTCGGCTTTGCCGCCGTTCCTTCCATTCATTTATTTGTTTATTGCCCGTGTCAGTTGCACGGCAAACATTTCCTCAAGGCTCGCCGCTTGACACGGGGCCGTGCTGGGCGGTGCCGTGGCCGGGGGACGGATGGCTTCGTGCTCGGCGTTGCGAAAGGAGAAGCTGAACACCGACAAAACAAACAAAATAAATAAAATGGAAAAAGAAAAGTTTTAAAAGAGTTTTAAAAGATTTAAAAACAAAAAATAAAGGAGGCAGAGCGGCGAGTTTACAGAACACGCTGACGGCCCATCCAAGCCGCCCCGTCCGCGTCCCCGCTCCCCCCG
>WAAE01003445.1:249429-326157 GCA_013400495.1 Nicator chloris | reverse complement strand
CGGCGCTCCCCCAGCATGGCGCGGGGCGGCGGGCGGCTGCAGCCCCGCGCCGCCGCTGCCCCTGCCCGGCGGGGCCGGGGGCCGCTCGGCCTCCTGTGCCTGGCGCTGCTGTGCGCGCTGGGCGCCGCCGAGGCGGAGTTCTCCATCCTGGACGAGGCGCAAGTCCTGGCCAGCCAGATGAGGAAACTCGCCACCGAGGAGCTGAGTCCCGTCACCATGCAGGTACGGCACGGCTCGGCCCGGCCCGCGCCTCGCCTGGTTTTCCGTCCTTCCTTCCCTCCCTCCCTCCTCCACTCGCTCTTCCCCGTTCCTGCTTTGCCCGTTCACTCTCCATTCCTTTCTTTCTTTCTTCGCCCTCCCTCCCTCGGTTCTTTTCTTCTTCGCAAACTTTCCCTCCCCCCTGCGCGGGCTGCCCGGTTTCCCCCGGCTCCGTTTAGCTCGTGCTCCCCTCAGCCCCGGCTCTCCCTGGCCCCGCTCCCTGAGCCCCGGCTCTCCTCAGTCCCGGTTATCGCCGGCCCCGTTGCCTCAGCCCCGGTTATCCCCGGCCTCGCTCCCTCAGCCCCGGCTCTCCTCCGCCCCGGTTATCTCCGGCCCCGTTCCCCCAGCTCCGCTTCTCCCCGGCCTCGCTCCCTCAGCCCCGGCTCTCCTCCGCCCCGGTTATCTCCGGCCCCGTTCCCCCAGCTCCGCTTCTCCCCGGCCTCGCTCCCTCAGCCCCGGCTCTCCTCCGCCCCGGTTATCTCCGGCCCCGTTCCCCCAGCTCCGCTTCTCCCCGGCCTCGCTCCCTCAGCCCCGGCTCTCCTCCGCCCCGGTTATCTCCGGCCCCGTTGCCTCAGCCCCGGTTCTCCCCCGCCCCGCTCCCTCAGCCCCGGCTCCTCTTCCCCCGCAGTGGCGCCCGCCTGAAGGCGATCGTGGCCGTAGCGGTGGTGCACGGGCAGTTCCTTGTTTTATTTGCAATTTACACAATAGGAGTAGCCAAAACCGCCTCCCGCAGCCGCGGAGGGGTCCGAGCCCGGGCTCGGGGCTGAGCCCGCCGTGCCCCGGGGCAGCTCCGGGCTGGGGGCTCGGGGCTGAGCCGGTCCCGGCCGAGCATCCCGCGGGCAGGAGCTGCGGGGCGATCGGGGGAAGCGATGCTTCCCGGCCTCAGAGAGCGGCCGGAGGAGTTTATTCAGGTGCTGGATTCGCGGCGGCGTTCGGGGGAAGGTTATTCGCGTTGCCGGGAGTTGTGTGGTGTTTGCGGGTTCTGAGAGGGGCCGCTGGGGCTTGCAGGGAGCCCCGACCTGCGGTACGGCCGCCGGCTGCCGACCCTCTCCGGGCGGGGGGAAAAAGTGAAATCGGATCCCAGGCGGCTTTCAGGGGAAGGTACGGTCAGTAGCAAATGCGGTTTTAAAAGCCTCCCAAATTGAAAAGGAGACACTTTCATAGGATCAGCGGGGGTCTCTACCCAAATGGCCTTTTATCTTCTCTAAACTGGCTGCATTCTCTCACCTCTGGACCATCATTGTGCCGGGCGGCCTCCTAGGGCTCGTTTTGTCCGGGCAAACACTGAGCTGTCTCTTGTCCTTGATGCTAAGAAGACGCGGATTTAAATGACTTCACTTAACAAGGTACATTATTGATGTACTGAATTCAAGGAAGTCCCTTTTTTTTCCCCCTTCTGCCGTGCATACGCACGTATGTATTTCCCTTCAAAAGATATAAGCATAATCCTTTGCTTTGGTGGAGTCTCTGTTAATGCAAATTAAGTCTGTGTAATTGCATTGCTGAATCGTTTCTGGCGTTAAAAAAAATTAGAATACAATCACCTCAACGTGTGTTGTATTTGAAAAAGCAGCTCATAAAAATATTCATTGTTACAGGAATTAACCACAGGATGAGCCAGGTTTTCTTTCCAAGAATTGTACCGATGATCCAAGCTCGGGAACAATCTGGATGCCAGTGCATGGGGATGCAAATAATGTTAAAATTCTGTTTACTATTAGTTGGACATTTAAGGCCCTGAAGTAATTTAGTGTGGTGAAACTGGTAGTTAAACTGAAACCCTTTTCATACTGAGCTCTATTTTTATATGCTTCATATTTTGACTGTCTCAACTCCCATCACGCTAATGCCCAGCCTGTCCTTTGCTCCCCCCTGGAACATTATTACAGCTGTTTAACATTAAAAACCGGTGGGAACAAACCTCCCCTGAATTTAGAAGCTTTTTTACTGACCTTCTACAGTAGAACAAAAAATGTTATGACATGTGTCACTGCAGCCTGTGCTTCTCACTTGGTTTGAGGGCTGACATTTCCAAAGCCTGCTCAGGCAGGGCTGGGTGTAGCTGGCACAGAATTCCCCTTTTTTTCTGCTTGTTCAGGACTGTTGGTGAGTGGTGGTGAGCACCTGGTGCCAGGTGAGGGGTGCCAGCACAGTGGGGATGCTTGGGCTGATGCAAACAGGTTGTGTTGGCGGAAAAGATAGAAAAGAAAGGTGTGGGATTTTGGAAGGAGAGCGAGAACACTTTTATGCTTTAACTGGATACAAATCCAGTGGTGTTGTCCTGGTTTAGAGGGTGACAGGCCCCAAATCAGGACTAGTGAGGGGAAGCTGTGGTGGCAGGAGGAAGGGTTGGTTCCAGCCATTAGTGAGCTGCGGTTTTATTTCGCTCCATAAACCAGAGAGGAGGAAGTGGCAGGATTTAATGCTTCCCTTGCGTGCTCTCCCCATGCTCTGGTCCTTGCCAGCTGTGGCTCCCACATCTGCACATCCTGGTAACAGGCAGGAGGTGGTGTCACCAGAGGGCTTTGCAGGAAGGGTCTGTCTGAGCTGGAGGTGGGGAGGAAGCATCCAATGAGTGCGGGAGCAGGTGGAAATGCCTCAATAGAGTGAAGGTGAGAGGTTGGTTGGGTGTGTTTTGAGTCTGGGAAAAGAGGAAAGTGTAGGAAGAGCCTCCGTAAGTGCAGGAAGGCAGGATGAGGTGGAGTCTCCAGAGCGGACACCAGAGGAGCAAGTGGAAGAGGTAAGAGGAGAAGCACGGAATTTGAGAGCCTTTAAATGCCTGTGATAAGGGGCAGGGAGTAATGAGCGTGGAAGCTGTGAGATAAGAAATAAATCTGATTTCTGCGGGAGCACTGGCAGGGCTGTAAACGAGCGCCTTCTCTGCGCGGTGTCTCCTTCCTGTGGTGCCTTCTCCTTCTACCTGTGCTTCATGGCACTGGTCCAGCAGCAGGGAGGACTGAGTGTTTGTCATAAAATCATATTCTTTTGCATTGTTGAGAGAAGTGAGGGACAGCTGGAGGAGAGGCTGAAGCTACAGGCAGACTGAGGATGAGAGAGGTTTCTGGTGGCAGCACCCGTCTGACAATTGATTTTGGCACTCACAGCACCGCTTTCTATTTACAGAGGCTTGCATGAGGGCAGTGTCTGACTGTTACCTTTGGGGAGTGCTTTGTTTCCTCGCCCATGCAAGTGCTCTGGTTTCATTTATAAATTTATTCCTTGAATGGTGCTGCCTAGAGCAGCTGAGGATCATGTAGTGTAGGTGACAACTCGTGAGTTGCATCATTTGCTGAACGTGTTGAGCAGCAGCTTAAGAGTTTCTTATTTAAATTTCCAATTAGAATATATGTATTTGTACCATACCAAAGATTCCCTTAGTGAGAACACGTGCTGGGCTCTGCAGTGTGTGTGGGTTCCTGGGTGTCTGCCTCTGTGTTATTTCTCCAGCAGTGGTTAAATATTGGAAGTTCATCAGTTGTCTGATTTTCTCTGTTGCTCTGACTCATTATGGTTCCCCCTCTGTTTGACAGTTCTGCCAAACCCCCAGTTAATGATGTTGCTGTGTCTCAGTATTCTGTGTCTTCCCTTTCACATACTGGGGTGTGAGTGGTGTGTACATACACGTCTTTACAGGGATTTTTGCCCTGAGCAGCAGAGGTGATCTGTTTGCTTCTGCCCGAAGTGATTTCCCAAATCAACCAGAAACAGCCTCATCACAATCTCTTCCCTCCCCTCTCCCTCCTGCGGGACAGAGGGTGCTGGAGAAGGATTGTGGGTTATGCTGTACCACAGTCACCTGTAACTGTTGCCTTGGTTTTTCAGCAGCCAGAGCATGTTGACAGCATCCCTGTCATTCCAGGGAACACCCTCTGGCAGCAGGCTGCATCCTTGGGAGGCAGTGTGCAACCCCAGCTCCGTATTCTTGTCATTCCTCAGCAAACTGCATCCTAAATATCCCACGGCATCGCTTGCCAAGGGCTGCAGCTCGGTCAATGAGTACTTGTGTGACAATCCTGTAATATATTCTCCTGGGCAGAGCTGGCACTCAGTGCTAATTAAAAGTTAAGAGCCCTTTTTTACTAAAATTATAACTAAATTGATGGTTGTGGCATGACCTGATCTGCGGGTGGAGTTTCACCATCGCTGTTACCTGGCTCGTCTGATCCCGGCTTCTCTGGCCTGGCTGAAATTACAGGGTAGGTTGTTGCTTGAAACAACTGAAATTCTTTAGTTGGGAGGTGAAGGCAGGAAAAGAATAAATCAGAACTTTTGTGAGTGGTTGGTTTGGTTTTGGCGAGGTTTAACCCTCTAAATCTGCTCTGGGTGAGGAATATTTTTTGATAGTGTGGGGCAAGGTAACGTTTCCATCTCCAAAACAGGGATGTAACACTTTCAGCCAGAGTTGAAAGGAGTAAGAAATGCTTTGAAGATGAAAAGCATTAAATGCCTCTATAGCTCTCAAAATGCCTGTTGATGTTTCCAGCCAGACAGTAACAAAAGTTGTAGGCCCAGAGGGCCTCGAAGATTTGCGAAGGCAGCTCTGCCATCTTAATCCTTAACTCCTACTCTGTGAAGGAAGCACAGCCTTTTCTTATTGTCTGTTACTGATCTTAGGGGCTGGAACTAAAACAATAAAAGCATTTTGAATCTGAAAAAAAAAGCAGTTTGCTGGTCACTATTTTTCCCGTTTATTTTTAATATTAGTACTGTGCAAACAATAATCTATTAATACATCAGGTGATGCAGTGATGTGTAAAATAACAGCTTAGTGCAGGCTTCTCCTGGTTGATTGATGAACATATTACTTATTTATTTATCTCCCTAATAGCTTGTCTGGCCATATGTTTTTCAGGAAGAACAGATTGTGCTCAGACGAGCACAACACAGAGACAAGGAGATGTCCAGAGGTTTATATGGCCTGAAAAATCCATGTTCTTTGAGGATTTTTGGGTGATGGCAAAGAGTTGGAGTCATCAGAACTGTCCATTTATTCAATCCTTTTGAAAATGAGCACTGAGAGAATGCAGCATTATTTATTTTTTCTAATGGGATTGTCTTCTGGCTAATGGATTTACTGCTTAGAAGAGGTAAATCCGATTTTGAGCTGTCCTGCAGACCAGTTTAAATGCCAGAACGGTGGTTCTCCATCTCTGAAATCAGGGGTTTCGTGCATTTCTCCACTTCTTTTGATGGATCTTTATAAATAAATCTGTGGTGACTCTGAGGTACTTGCACAGCAAGTGGTGTAAAACCCCACATCCTCCAGCTCTGAAACCTGGACCTTGTGCACCCTCAGCACAAAAAACAGCATCCTTTTTTTTTTCCCCCCCTATTATTTTCAGCTTGTGAAGCTGAAATACAAAAAACCCCAAAGTAAAGAAGGCTGTTAAGTGTTCGATTGTACCTTTTTGGGTTATTTTAAATATTATTTGGCAGTAGTGTGTGCTGTAGTAATAATTACAGAGTAGGAAAGAGTGGAGCAAAACCTCATCTGTTTCCCATGATTATGCCTTAGTTTGAATCCAGCTACAGCAGCTTTATTCGAGGCTCTCCGACAGCCCAAGTTTTTTATCCTTTTCCACACATATTCCTTTTGTTTTCCTAACATGAAACATTTCCAAAAGACGGCGAGAGGTCCTGGTGGAAGGGCAGCCCAAATCGGAATTTTTAATTAGGCTTTGAGTCGTCTCTTCAAAGGGTCGGGGCATCCTTAGTGATGTGGCATCAGCCAAGGCTGACATTCCACTTCAAACACCGGGAATGCAGCTGGCCCGGCCAGATAAAAGTTGGGATGTGGAGCAGCAAGGTGGGCTGGCAGATAATGAGCTGTCCCCAAGGATCCCGCAGTCCCTGGGACAGCAGGAATTCAAATCTCCTGGGAATTGATTGGGAATCTCAGCTGTGGCAGGGCTGATAACACAAGGAGGGCACACAAGGAAAGGCACCCGTTTTTTCTTGCTTGGTGCCTGAGAAGCTGCTCTGCTGCCATAGCCTGGCCAGGCACTGGGGAGAAAAAAACCTAATTTTTGTTGTCAAAAAACTTCAAGAAATTCTCTTCTTGCAGAGAGGCAAGATGTGTTTGAATTGGGAAAAAATGATGACATTTTCTTGTGTGTGTGTTTCCCAATTATTCTTTAATATCTGTGTGTTAAAAGGGGAGGAGAATTAAAAATAAATTTTTTTGTTTGTCAATTTTTGGGGCAAAATTGGCCGAGAAATGCTTGGAGCCTT
Source organism: Nicator chloris (assembly GCA_013400495.1). Lineage (NCBI taxonomy): Eukaryota > Metazoa > Chordata > Aves > Passeriformes > Pycnonotidae > Nicator > Nicator chloris. The sequence continues at coordinate 319,668 of WAAE01003445.1, read as the reverse complement.
GTCAGCTGAGTGCCCTCCTGTCTGGAACTGCCCAGCTCTCAGGAAGTACACCAAATTTTATTTATTTCCATTGTTAGGGCACTCCATAGATGGAACTGGGATTTGGGGCTACCTGAGCCTGGCTTTCTGTGGAGCCTGGAAATGGCAACACTTCATGGCTGAGGGTTGGATAATGGCCCAGGAATGATTTATTTTGATGCAATTGAATAGGAAAACACTATGTTTTTTCTTTTTAAGCATTTTTTCTGTACATGAATAATATAACTTAATAATTGAAATGTAACTTACCTGATGTATCAGCCTTTGTTTTGTATGTCAAAAATTTTGCTGAGGTTTTGATTAATAGCTCTTGTACTACAGGTTTAATGCAGAATAAAATGTAAAAATATAGAGAGCCTGCATTCCTCAATGATCATTTTCCTGTAGCTTGTTGTTGTTCGATACCATGCAGTGTTAATGAAATCTGAAAGGATATCCTTGTGTTCTCTTTGCCATGGAAAACAGTATAAAAACATTCGTGCTTATGCAACGTCTGTTGTGGAAATTTTCCTTTTCTGATATAAAACATAAGCCAAGTTATTGCCTGAATCTTGGGCTCTGTGCAGAAATCTGGATGAAATTATGTGTCTGCTTTAGCAGTGAAAATCTGAGCTGACTTTTGAAACAATCCTGGTGCCACAAATCAGGAACACTCATTTCCAATCCCAGGAAAAGTGTTAATGGAGTCACTTTATCAACTGCCTCGATGGAGAGTCTCCCAAGTGATTTTGCAAAAGTATATTTGCACAATTACAATAATTAGGAAAAGCAAACTATTACATCTCCCTTTAGCAGCTTCCCAGCCAGGAGCAGCTGATAAAAACAACTTTTTGTGGTGCTGTTGGCCTCTGAGCTCATGGATTTGCACAACTTGGACTGTGAGATTTGAACCCCCTTCCATCTTTTGGATAAAAAACTGTAATTTTCCATTCAGCACGTCTGCAGAACTGTCTAGCCAGTGCTCCCTGTCCAGTTTTGACCTTCTTTTGCACATATCCCTGCGATGCTGTAGGAATTTCTGGCTGTACTTAGGATTGTCACAGGTGGGAATGAGGCCAGGGGAAAAAAAGAAAAAAAAACTACTTTAAAATAGACACATCTGGAAGTTGCCATAAAAGTTTCTAGGAGCTGGAACGCCTTAAGCAGAATTTCTGGTGTGTTCACCCCGGTAGGGTTATTTTTTGTGCTGTTTTTGGGGGATTTCACACCATGTGGAGATAAGTTCAGCTTGACAGAGATGATGTGGTGGTACCACAGCAAAGGGCTGAGGTGCTCCCCTGACCTCCCTGGCCCCGCTCAGTCCCTGCTTCTCTTCCCTTTCAGCAAAGGAAGAATTAGAAACATTTCCTTTTGGGCTGTACTTTCACCTCAGGACTCGTATCAAACAAAACCTGGGGAGGTGTTTGTGGTGATGGGCTGGGGGGAGAGGGGCAGACTCCCAAAAATAGCTGTAGTGGGAGCCTGCTTGCCTGGGGCAGGACCAGGCTCGGAGCCAAGGTTGGAAAGGGCTTCCCAGCCCTTGGGAAGGCCACACGGAGAGCCAGGAGAGCCTTTTATTTGTTGGAAAAGAAAGGAACCCCCAACTGTGTGGGGCATTTGGCATTTGGCACTGAAATGGATGGTGAGTTAGCACGAGGTCTGGGATTTCTCCAAATCAGAGCAGCTTTTCCCAGAAGCTGTGTGAGCACAGGGATCAGCTGTGTGGTCCACCCTGCCACTGATGATTCCTTGTCCTTCCCTCTCCACCTGACATGGATGAGAACCTGGAAACTGTCCAAGCAGTGCTGCAGCTGCAGGAGAGCTGTGGGGTGACAGCAGAGCTGTGGGGTGACAGCAGAGCTGCTCCTGCCCAGGGACCATTCCTGCAGCTGTGTCAGGTGTGGCTCCAGCGTGGGATGGATCAGCTCCTGATGCTTCCCAAACCATGGACCTGGGATTCCCAGTCCTCAGCAGAGACTGGTTGTGTTTAACTTGTACTGGAAGAGTAAAACCGGTGGTGTGAGGCTTTTTGGGCTGCTGAGGTGTTGGATGTGCTGGAAGCCAGGAGAGCTTTTTGGGAATACCTACAAGGGACTCCTTGGCGTGGCTATGGAATTGTGCATTTTGTGGGAGCAAAAGTCAGTTCATTTTGTGTCAGCAAAAGTTTTACTTTCAGATGTTGCCTGTCCATTGCAAACCAGCACAGGGGCAGCTGCTGATGGAGGTGGGTACAGAAGGAGGTCACTCCAGGATCTTTTTGTTGCCTCGTTTGTGGTCAGTGAATCAGCAGATTGTTTTTGCTCTTTTCACCAATATTGAATTTATGTGGGATGTTTGACTTTTGATAAAGACTATTGGGAGAATAAGAAAGAAACAAAATCTCCCATCATAGCAAGGAGTGTGAAATGAGGAGGAAAAGCCACTTCCACTCTGTGGATACTAAATTGCAGTTCATATTTTGTTACTGGAAGCTGAAGCTAAAAAAAAAGAAAAAAAAGCCATTTTTTTTCCCTCTGTTCTCTATTTCCAGTTGGCAGCAGTCTGGTCAGACCCTCATGGAGAGGTGTATTCCAGAGGGGCCAAACCAACATTTTGGAGATGGGATTTTTGTGTGATACGGAAGGCACTGAAGGATAAAAATAGAAGTGTTTTTAATTTGAGGTTAAGACACTCACCAGTTTTAACAACGAAAGGATATTTAATTTAAAGAAGCTCCAGCTGTAGGTAGTTTGACTTCCTTGGGCACATTGTTTGCCCAAGGAATTGTCTGGAATGTGAATTTCAGAATTGTCTTTCATTCCTTTTGCCAGTGGCTCTCCAGGACTGGCAGGTGTGATGTGGGATTTATTCCCTTGGTCTGTTCTGGTGGAGTTCAGCTGCACACAGCATTTTACAGGGAAAGCTGCACTTTCTGGAGCAGGCAGGAATAAGCACTGAGGATGCTTGTTTGTCACATTAGGCAGCTGTGGTCAGGCAGCTGGTTTTAAACTGTAAATTTCAGTCTTTGATCTGTGTGATTAAAATTAGAAAATCTTATTTCTGGTTACACAGTCTCTTGTGTCTTCCTTGAAGGAGGTTCTGATGAAAAAAAAAGGAAGAAAGTTAATATTCACATACATTGCAGGAGGGGGGATGGAAATTGTAAACTCTTGAGAGTTTGTTAGCTTTAGATGAGATTCACTGAGGTGGAGGTTGCAAATCCAGACCTAATGGCATGAAGTAGCCAAGCTTCTCTTGTGAATTACTGCTCATTAGTGCAATTGGGGAAAACAAGAAGTCTGATTTTTAATTTTTTATTTTTGACTGAAATGAAACTATAATTATAAACTATCATATTCTGGCTCTTCCTTTTGAATTCTGCTGCTGTTATATTTTACAATCCCTAGACCATTTCAGTAGCTGCTTTGATGGATGTGCTTGATGGTCCTGAAGTTGTTAAATTCAATTCACTGATGAACCAGCTGTTCTTGGCAGAGAGGAACCTCTGCTGTGCTGAGCTCACCACTGGGAACATGGAATTCTGTTCCAAAAGTTGTGTTTGGTTTCTGAAATTTTAAATGCTGACATACTGGTGATGCTGTATTTCCATTAAAACTACTGGCTGCAAAGCCAAAATTAAAGCAGCCCCAACACAGGCACGATAGGAGATAACTTGTTTAATAGAAATAGAAATGACCAGTTGTTTATTTGGTGTGAAATTCAATCTCATGAATTTTAAAATATCGATTCATAAATAGAATTTTGCCTCCCCCTTCATGTTTATGTATTTATTTAGCAAGTGGTTGGCTGAAAGTCTAGAAATACATTTTAAAAAAAAGTATGTTCTGGTAATTGCAACCTCAGACTCTGAAACGCTGCTTTTTCCTACCTTTCCAAGAATAGAAACTCAGCCTCCAAAAAGAAATGAAACCCAACATCCATCACCGTGGTGTTCAGTGCTTGGAATGGTGGATTTCTCCTTGAGGAGCAAAGGTGCAGCAGCTATTTTGGGAAGGGAGGATGAGGAGTAGGGATGAAATGAATGCAGAGCTCCTCTGGGAAGGCTCATTGGAAATGTCAGACCTGCTTGGTGTGTGTCGTCTGGATGGCTTCACAGAGCCTGAGGAGTCAGGATAAAGAGGAGGAAAAATAAGCAGCTCAAAAGGGATAATAGTGATTAAAATATTTGGTGAAGGAAGGCATTAATTTGGGATCCTTTGGAATTGTAAAGAAAGCTGTTCTTGATGTATAGTGCACGTGCACACTGTGTAGATCAGGCTCTTCCCTGAATTTTATTAACATCTTCCTGCAACTTTGATACAAAAAATGTCCCTGCATTTCCAAGGCCTTTGATCCCAAACCCTGGCTCCTTGGGAAGCCCAGGGGGTTCCCGTGGGGTTCGTACACCAAACTCCTGTGCAGGGGAAAGGAGCAGCAGGGCTGATTTCTGCTGCCTTCCCATGTCACTCCACCATTTCCTGGCCTCTGCTTGGCTTGTTTTCTGCCATTTTCGCCATTCCCTGTTCGCCATTCCCTGTCTCCTTGCTTCCCAGTGCCACTGGAGTGCTGGAGGCCACTTCCCTGCCCCTGGCACCAGGCGAGCACTTGGCCTCACTCTGCACAACTGAGGTGGCCTGGTGGCAGCAGGGACCTCCCAATAGGCAACAAATCCCCTGGAACTTTGTGCTTGATGGAAGATATCCATGAGATGTGGGCATAGAGTGATAGGAGAAGGAGGAATGGCTTGAAACTGAAAGAGAGAAGGTTTGGATGGGATATTTGGAGGAAATTGTTCCTTGTGAGGCCTTGGCACAGGTGCCCAGAGCAGCTGTGGCTGCCCCTGGATCCCTGGAAGTGTCCAAGGCCAGGCTGGATGAGGCTTGGAGCAACCTGGGGTGGTGGAAGGTGTTGGCAATCACAGAATGGGTTGAGTTAAAGACCTTAAAATCCATCCAGTGCCACCACTGCCATGGGCAGGGCCACCTTTTTCCTGCAGGCGTGGCATGAGATGATCTTTAAGGTCCTTCCAACCCAAACCAGTTTGGGATTCTCTATTCCAGGCAGGGATCTGGATGGATGAAGTACGGACCTGATAATGGTGTGGCCGACAAACCCCATCCACTCCTCCTCCTTGTCCCATGAGGAGCTGGGCTGGAGTTTTGCTGCTGCTGCTGGGAGAGGACATTTCATTTAATCCTGAAAATAGATTCACAGCCTGTTTGGGATCCTTTTGGGATGCTTGTTCAGAACTGAAGTTAGAGCCAGTGTCAGCATCGGGCCCCAAGTCTAAAAATATATTTAAAATATGGAAACCTTGCTTTAGCAAGGCTGTGGTTTGCACAGGCTGGAATGCAAAGCTGGCCCACAGCCACACCCATGCTGGGGAGGATTCTCAACTTCTGCCTTTACTTTGATGATGTAGAAAGAAAAAAGAGATTTTTTTTTTTAAAAAATTACTTTTTTAAAACCTTTTTTTCCTTCTGTTGGACAGAAGATAACTTCCTTTCTCACAGAGCTGGCAGGAGTCTATACCTACCTTAGTTATTCAAAATCTCAGGAGATGCTGAGCCCCTGTGGGAAAAGGAAAGGGAGGCAAAAGATGGAGAAAGAGGATAAAGTGGCTTTGGTGTTGATAAGAGCAGGAGTGGCAGCTCACCAGTTCATCCTGATCCCTGGTGTAACAGCAAGATCTGAGCTATTATTTCTATTATTTCTTTCTTTATTGACTTTCTGTTTCCAACCTGCCAGAGCAGCGATTCCAGTATCCTCAGAGCATCATGTTTGGTGCAGGAACACACTCGGGGCTTGGATCCTCTCTTCCATGTTTTCCTGAGCTGCCCGAGTGTCACCAAATAAAGAAATGAAAGCCTTAAAACCTATAAAATCCACGTTCAGCTGGGGTACCAGGCCCTGAGTGTTACTCAGAGGAGCTGTGCAGCATTCCCAGCTCCTCATTTCAAATCCCAGTTTTCCAGTGATAGACTTCAAAATCTTATTGTGCAGTTGAGTTAGTGACTGAGCCTTCACTTTATAATCACTTTATAAAACGCAGGCACATTAGCAGGACGTGTTTAATGGACACAGGGCCCAGATGAAAGGGCTCTTTGTGGCAGGAGCCTTTTGTGCCTTCCTGGATCCCTCAGCAATTCCTGCGGAGCTTCCCAACTCCGGCTGCCACGGAGGGGCCGAGGAAAAGCCCTTGTGGCTTTCAGCTTGAGTGGAGAATAAAGGGCAGCAGGATGGCAGTGGGGGAGGGCTCTGAACTCTGCGGTTCCTCCTGCCCCAGCTGGGGCTTTGCATTCCCAGTGACCTCGGCCTTCCCTGGAATCACAGCTGGGATTGTGGCAGCAGCAGTGGCCACACCTGGGGGCACTGGCACAACTTTTCTCCATCCCTTCATTACTCAGGTTTGTCTGTAATGGCCACTTCCCACAACAGCATTTGATTTGTTTATTATTTTTTTTATTATTTTTGTAAGCTGAGATTTGATGTTGTCTTTGATCTTCTGTTTAATCTCTCAGCTACATTTTATTTCCTGTCTGTGGCTCTTAAAAAACCTTTTTCTAACCTTGCCTCTCATCCTCAAAAAAGAAGGCTGCAAGGTCTTGGATATGTTCAGCTTGACCTGGCAATAATCTTCACGAGAACAAGAATTTAGTGGACATGTATTTAACTTCCCATTAACAAAAAGAGTGAAACTTAGGCAAAAAAAAAAAAAAAAATCCTGCATGATCTGATAAAGATGTCTCATTTTGTGTTGTTGCTAATTCATGTAGTGCTTTGTGGGGTCCCAAGCACAGAGAGCTTCAGCTCCTGCAAAAACTTTGGGAAATCTATTCCAGTTTGGAAATTGCTGAGTAAAGATGAAGCCAGAGAAGATTATTAACAAAAAAAAAGGAAAACAACAAAAAAAAAGCCACAAAAAATGGTGGGATGGGGGAACATACACAAGAAAATGCATGTATTTAATTAAATTAGAAATTGGATAGATGTGATTGGAGTAGGGTTTCTAGTCTGGTCAGATCCCAGAATCTTTACGATTGGAAAAGCCCTCCAAGCCTCCAAGCTGTGCCTGATCCCCACCTTGTCCCCATCCCAGAGCTCTGAGTGCCACCTCCAGCCCTTCCTTGGACACCCCCAGGGATGGGCACTCCAAACCTCCCTGGGCAGCCCCTTCCAGTGCTTGACCACCCTTTGCATGGAGAAATTCCTGCTGATGTCCAACCTGAGCCATCCCTGGTGGCAAAGGTGGGTGTGCAAACGCTGCTCGTGTATTCCCAAGAAAACATCCGGGTCAGGAGGATCCAGGGGCTGCTTGGGTAGCTCCAGCCAGGTGTGTGGGGACACCAGCAGTGCCTGTGGTGAACCTCACCCTGCTCCTTGCCCTGGGCACCAGCTGCCTGTCTCCATCTCATCCAGGTGTGTGCCCAGTTTTCCACGCTGGAGACTCCATCACGTCAAGAGACAGCCAGAGTTGTTCTGTCTGCCTTGAGTCGAGTGTCTGCAGCTTCTCCAAGGGCAGAGCTGTTGGTTGTGTGGTGGCTGAGGGTGAAACCAAGGGCTGGGCTGCACCCAGGTGCCCTCAGAGGGATTGGAAGGGAATTCAGTTGGAAAATGCTGCCAGAGGAACGTGCGTGGCCGCGGTGAGCAGGAACGGGGTGAAAGGCAGAGGGCTGGGCTCTGTTCTTCTGGGACTTGAAAGCATTTCTTGTCTCAGGATCAACCAAGATGTTCTGCATTGATGTCATTGACTTGAGGGAGGATTGCATTGAATAATTGGAAGAAGCTTTTGGAGACGAAGCACTCCAAGCCTTTTTGCCAAGTGAACTTGTGGCGTTCTCCGTATAAACCAAACGAGGACCTTCCTAGGTGTGTTCATAAATGGATGTGTGCCAGGTATTCCTCAATCTCCTCTCACCAAAGAAAAGCTCTCACAGAAGTCAGATCTGTGATTTAATTCCTCTCTAAGAGGAATTTATTTGTATTTCCCTGTTATGGCCCCACTTAACTCTGTGTTTAAAAAATCCGTTACCTGGGAATGTGTGCAAATTTATGGTATTTTTTCTCTTCCTCTTTTTTTATCAAAATAGAAGAAAATCTGGCAAAGGATGGAGCTTTTCTTAATTTTTTTTTATTTTTAATTACCTCTATTTATGTCTTATCTTAAGGCCAAAACATAAGGCTTCCTGGTTCATGAACTTACCCTTTTTTGTTGTTGTTGTTTTAGTTTCCAGTAGTCCTTAGCTCATTAGCTAGAATCTCCTATATAATTATCTTCAATTTTCTATTCCACTTGCTCAGTGAAATATTTAGAGAAACAAACACTCTGTGGTAGTACTGTGAGCTGGGCTTTTAATTTTAAATTCTTCATTAATTTCACTGCATATTTGCTGCAAGTTTTGTGTTCTGCACGCGTGATCTTCAGTTTTTTAAGAGAGTGTTGAACATTGAATTGAAATCAGTTTCTACTTTGTCAGATGAAGACTCCTCGTGAAAAATAATATAATTTTCCTTTTCACATAGCTACTGCCTTGCAAGCTGGGCTAACAAATACTCATTTTTTTAATCAGCAAAAAACCCTTCTATTATTGTTACTGCTATTTTATTTTTGGTGACTGAAAAACTGCAACAGGAAATGACCCCAGCCACAGTTTCCATGACACCCTCTCACTTGAATCCAGTTTTCAAGCCGATGAAAGGCCCAAGCAGCCTTTTGATAGTGAGCAGCTAATTGGGTGCCTGATAGAGGCAGGTTTTTCTCTGGGAAAAAAATAAAGGAGCCAAGAAGTGGAACAGCTGTGTTTTGGTACATGTGTGTAATCCCAGATAAATCTCTCCAAGGACTAGGAAATACAGTAATACCTCCCTGAAAGGAAAATTAAGAATCTTTGAAAACCTAAGTGTGTTTTTTGGATGGGGGAGCTCATATTGAAAATAAAAATCTGCTGGAACAAACGTGGTAATAAATTATAGAGTTGTAAAATCTCAGCAGAACTTCTTGTTCTGTGAGATGTGGTGCTGGGTCTTGTTTCTGTCTGGGCGAGAAAATGGCAATTTGGTCTTTCTTTTGTGTTTTTCCTTTGCTGGTTTCTACCCCAAAACACGAGTGATTGGGGGCTGTTTTCAGCTCTTCTGCTCTCAGATGAGCTGCAGGTCATGGACTCCTCCCTTCTGCCCATGGCTGTGGCTCCTCCTCTACCACTGTGTGCTGAAAATGTACCTGAAAAATACCTTCCCTGTGGACAGGAAGGTAGAAATGGATCTTTTTGGTGGAGAAATTGAAATCTCAGCAGCCTCTTCTGGTGGCTCTTAACGCCCTTGTAACCTCTGTGGTGAACAACAATCATCCAAGGCGTGGCAAAGGGGATAAATATTGAAAATAGAGGGAAATGAAATCACAGATTGTTCTGAGTTGGAAGGGACCCACAAGGATCATCGAGTCCAGCTCTTAAGTGAGTGGCTCATGCAGGGATCAAACCTTGGTGTAGCATGAAGACTTTTTTTTGAGAAATGGTTTGAATCTCAGGACCGGTGTTGATTTGAGGGATAAATCCTGATGGAATCCTGCAAAGTTGAGCTGTGGGATGAGCTGTGGCTGCTGAGGGTGCAGTTTCTGAGTCAAGTGGTGGTGTCTGCTCCTGCTGCAGCACCTGGGGCTGTCACAGAGCTTTGCCTGATGTGTTTCTTGTCACTTTGGGTGGGTTGCCTTGGTTTTCCTGGGAAGTTTTGAATACCTGGAAGGCAGAGTTGTAGGAACAGTCTGAGATGGGGACCTTGTGTGCTCTCCATGTCCCTGTTGGTCCTGGAAGTGTTTCCAGCTCATCAGCGCTATTTCCAAGTGTTGATTTCTCCTCCTGAAGTTTCCATGCAGAATATTTCATCTTCTTACTTCAAACCAAGTGAAATAATCTGGGTTTTATCTCCTGACTAATGGCTTGGAGCAACCTGGCCTGGTGGAAGCTGTCCCTGCCCATGGCATGGGGTGGAACTGGAGGAGCTTCAAGGTCTCTTAGACCCCAAACCAGTCTGGGATTCCAGAAATATCAAAGAAAGCTTTTTTATTTTTAATGCAAGAGTGTAAAATTAATGTAAAATGAATCTTCAGAACAGGTGGAACAAGAGCTGATTGATAGGGAGGTTTGTGTTAAATGCAGCTTTGGGGGTTTTTTTTAACCAATATCTATGTTTTTGTTATGCTTTAAGTTGGCTCTTGCAGGTTGGGTGGTGTTGTTTTGTGTGGGGTTGTTTTGGTTTTGCCTTTCAGGGCAGTTTTAGTGCTCCTTCAGGATATGCCAAACTCTAAAAACAAAACTGACTTTGCAACTTGTACACTTAAAATGGCAGTGACACTGCAGAAACCACTTGTCTCATTGTGTCCCCTCTCTCCACGAGGAACACATCAAAATGAATTCAGAAACCTTCTTTCTCCCAGTTTCTTCTACACTTTATGTATTTTTTAACTTCATTGTGGGAATCTCCTGCTCTTTTTTGATTGTTGAAATGAGAGGATCCAATTACTTCTACAGAAATAGTAGCTTGTGGTTAATACTGGTGGAAATTGGATACAAATACATGAAAAAATATCCATTTGACATAAGCAGTTAGTGATTCCTGTGCTTATCAATCAGAATGCACTCTTAAACTGTCCAGAAGTCCAGTAATTATCCTTTATTAATCCCTGACTGGGTGTTTGGGGAGGATTTGTTTGGCAGTGCACATTTTTCAGGTTGATGCAGGGCTCAGCTGCTCGTAACTCTGGACATGTGGAGCAGAGTAAACCCAAACACACTGTGGGACATTCTCTGTTTGGATAATTTGTATTTCCATGAGATAATGCTCACGCTGGAAATGTTTTGTGGATGAGAGTGGGAGCAGGTGGAGGAGGGAGCCACGTCTGGCAGGTGGGGATGAGGGACTGCAGAGCCAGGAAATGTGGAAAAGACAGTGGGAGTTGGTGGAAGTGGATACTTGGGATTTAGTGATATTGTTACAACGGCCACGTTGTCATTTTTACTTTAAATTTTGCCTCAATTGTTACCACTTATACACACCAAGATAGAGGCAGCTGCTTCTCATTGCCACTTATTCTGTATTCATTTGCAAGTGAGAAACAGGAGCACATCCCCTAATTTATAACCCTGATTTAATGTGTTATGAGGCACTGGGGAAAGGATTTGCCTAGCATGACTCTGAGAATTTTTATAAGTTACTTTTTCTTTGTAAGAAATTTGATATTTCAATTCATTCTGACCCTGAAATTCACACCCTTATTTCATTTTCATCCTCTGTGTTTGAGGATGGACATCACTTTTTGGAATGTTTTGAACTTTTATGTTTCCTGCTGCCTTTGGTTTTGTAGCCTTGTGTTTGTGTCCTTGTTAGGAGTGAAAGACCAGAATAAAAATCCCGCTGGGGAGGTGAGACAGGAGTTTTGGGCTGTTCCAGTGTCTGTCAGTTCCCAATGCAAAACCTACATTGTGAAAACACACATGGAATCTGGAAATTCAAATACAGCTTCCATGCTGAAACAGAGACCTAAGTTAATTCCTGGGTATCAGCAATTTATTAAAGTTGAAATTTATTCATTAATTTGTGAAGATAAATTATCGCTATCAGCGTAATGAAAATTTTTCAGCCCATTAAGTCTTTTTTTTTTTCTCCTTTCCACCTCCTGACAGTCAAATCCTGCTACCAGTGCAGGAGTAACTGTGAGACAACAGGAATATTCATTCCCTGAGTAGCATTAATCTCCATTCTCCATTCAAAGCAGTGTTAATGCCTTTATTTCTCCTTGGAGCCTGAACTGGCTAATCCCGATCCCAAAGTGGATTATGGTGGCGTTCCTGCGTGTTCAGACAGATGTGCAACACACAGATAATTGCACAGAAAGGCAAAAGAAAGGGAATTTCTTTAGTTGCTGAGCTGGAGGTGGTCTCTATCCAGCCTTAAATCCTTAATTCAATTTCAGGTTTGCCACTCAGTCCTGTTGGCCTCGTGCTCCGAATGATTTCTGATTGGAAAACTGCTTGGACTGATCCATATTTTATGTGCATTGAAGTATCCTGGAGAATTAAATATGAATGGATGTTAGGAAATGTTGAAATATTACAAAACATCTAATTTCAAGTGTAAATATCTGCCTAGGGATTCTTGATTATGTTATTGAAGATGACACTACCCACGATCAGCACAAATGCTTCTCAAATAAGAGAGTTCAGAGGAGGAACTCACAGCAGAGATTTGTTTGGAGTAAACGAGCAGCTTTTTCTCCAGAGATTCCAAAATATTTTATTTAGACAAAGTTAAACATGACTGGAGATGAAAAAAGAGGTCAAGTCGTTCTCTCCTGTTTTGAAAGAGGAATTGGTTTGTGTTCATTTACCAGGAGCAGTGGATTTGCTTCGTAGTTTGTAAATGTTTTGTGGAAAAGCAGCTTGTGATAATATTTATGGAGGGCATGAAAAATCATAATTGCCTCTGTCACTGCTTGAATTTTAACAATGTGTGTGCACTTGAGGCCTTTTTGATCTTTTTAATAGGTACAACCCAACTGGCAGCGACATCACATCAGGAAAGGAATTAATGCTGGCACTGTCAGCTTCCTGGATTGGTTTTTTTCTGAGAAGCTGCTTCCCTGCAGTTTAAATCCCTTTTTTACAGTAGAAAGCTGCTCCCACACTCTGTTGCCTGCCCTGTGCTCCTGATGTTGTGTTCTGTTGGCCAGAAATTACAAGACTGTGTGGATGGGCAGGGTCCCAGGACTGTGCTTGCAGGTTTGTAGCAAGATCTGGTGTGATTTAGGTTGCAAAACATGAATCTGATATCAATTTGAGATATTAATTCCGTCCTCCACAGCTGGGATTGTGCAGTTCTCAGCCCAGTCTGTTCCTGAACTTGGAAGTTTGCATTGGGGAGGTAAAAACAACTCAGAACAGAGGAAAAAACAATCTTCCAGAAGAACCCAGGCTGTTTCTAAACATCCTGAAGGCTGGTTTCTTTTTCCTCTTTTCTCTTGGCTCTGCAGCTTTTTTACATTGTGATTTTTGTGATTTCTCTCCCACGTTTTCCTCTGTCTTTGATCAGTAACAATGACCTTAGAAAAAGCCCCAAGTGGGCAGCTTTTCCAAGCAGAGCTGAAGCTGCAGGTAGTGCATTTCTCCCCTGGAAACTTGAGGATAACCAGTGGGAAATCTGGGATAACCCAGCAGAACTCTCCTCCTGCAGTGACTCCAAGGATGCGTGGCTTGAATTTGTGGGGAGCTGGAGCCAAGAGCATCCCTGGCATTGAAATAACTGCAAAAAGCTCCTCCCCTGGTTAAGGAGGAGATGCCTGAGTGGAAACGGAAAAAATCCTGTGTAGTAACCTGAGGGATTGTGTCTGCACAGCTGAAATGCCTTGAGGGAGATTTTTTGGGAGGGTTCTTATAAATTTCAGCTGCTAATTTGAGGCTCATTTCAGACACAGAAATCATTTAGGGTTGTTGATCACAGCTTCTCAGAAGAACACACCATGATTTTTAAATTGGAGTTGAGTGTAACTTCTTGCTACTTGGTGTTTGAAAGGTAAATATATTTACAGTTATTTCAGCACAGCTCATTTTTAGCAGGCTGGGATTATTGTCTTTATTTAGGATAAACCATATTTCAAGAAACCCTGTCCCTCCCTGCTGTGTGGGACCATCCCATCCCCTGGCACCCAGAGCCCCCACCCTTGGCTTGTTTGGAAAACAATGAGGGGACAGGAATGAAATAAAATCCCTGCTTTGTACAACATCTGATGATTTTTTTGCTCCCGAAGGCTGGATGTAGAAATTCCTGTGGGATGGCTTGGCAGGAGCACTGCAGAAAGCACCGAGGCGAGTTCTGCTCCTCTCCAGCACCTTCCCTCATTAAATCCGGAGGTTTCTCTCCCTTTTCTGGGTTGGAATCCACTCTGTGCTTGATTAACACTGGAGGTTTTGTTTGAGTTTTGGTTGTTGGTTGGTTTTGGGTTATTTTTTTACTCCCCCCTCTTTCATGTAAATGATGTCTTGCTATTTTGCTTGCTTTCCCCCTTTTTTAATTAGAAGAATAAATGCTTGCATTCATGCACAAATTGCTTTGAAGTGCTGTAAGAATTCAATTCATGAGCTTCCTCCAGTCTCAATCTTTAATTATTTTTTTTTTTTGCAAACTGATAACATCTAATGGCTGTGCTCTTTGCAGGAGATTGCATTTGTTTTCTGCAGGCTGCCCTGCCTCCTCCCGTAGCCCACACAAGGCAGAAGTTCATCATCCCCTCCCAGTGAGCATTCCCAAAGCTTTGCTACTTCTGCTGGGCCACAGCTCCTGAAAATGAAAAAACGAGGGAAGAACAGTCCTAGGGGTTGTGGGGACCTCTGGGTGCTGTGGGACAGCTCAGCTCCTGGGAAAAGTGCTCGAGCACTTTCTTCCAGGGATTACCTTCTTTGCTTTATTTACCCAGGAATTATTTGCTACTTTGCACCTGTCTGTTGTTTTTTGGCTGTGCTGGTGCTGTCAGCGTGTTCGGGGTGTTGGTGGTGATGCCTTAGGATTTGGGCTTTTCTATTTTTCATAGATTTGTAATCCTGCAATTGTTTAGTGTAGAACTCTAAACTCCATGCACACTGTCTTCACATTTTGGTCAGACCCAACAATTCCTCTCCTGGGGATCAAGGAGACCTCTCTGTCTCAGGCCCTGAGAGATGGAAACAAAAGGGAATTGGGGGCAGCAAGCTTGGGGTAAATGACTTCATTACCTGAGGCTGTAATTGGGAGATTAACCCCAATGTGCAAATGGACCGAACTTATAAAAGTGTGAAAACTCATGACCTGTGGTCCATTTTTGGGTGGGTTTTGCCTGCCCTAAATGTACCTGAAGGCCCTTCAATAAATATACCTACTTTTTATTCTCTTAATTCTGTCTGGCCCTGTTTTTAGGTAGCCCCAAAAAGGCATCAGTGGTTCCAGGTGGGATTCTGGCTCATGGAATACCAAGCTGTCAGATCCATCACTGTGCTCAATGTCTGAGTTCATTCCACCCCTGTTTTGGGAGCAGAAGGGAAAATACCCATTTCCAGTGCTGGTGGATGAGTAATTCTCTTTTCATTAGCACTGAAGTGTGGCAAAATGGTGTTTCCTGAAGCCCACAGAGACTCCCGGGGGATTTCAAACCCCGAGGTCAGATGAGTGCAGCTTAAATGGCCTCTCCTCTGCTTCTGGAAGTGTTTGGTGACTGACCCCCCCTTTAAATGTGGGGTCACAGCCCCGGGACTGGCCTTGTGTCCCCGGGGAGCTGCAGAACAGCTGAGGTGGGACAAGACCTGCTGAGGTCCTCAGGCCCTGCTTGGCCAGGTCACCTCTCGTGGTGTGTCTGGAGTCACTTTGGAATGGAACAGGTGTTTGACAATAACTGTACACTCAGGGAGTTATTAATATCATTAATGCAAAGTGTTTATCTTCTTGAGTTATTTTTTAAAGTTGTTTTCAATTTCAAGTGAGAGATTCAGCCTAAGAATTTAAAATTGCACGGATTTGCACCCCCTCCTTTCTGCTCAGGAAAGGAAGGATGGGGATTGTATCAAATATAAATAATATACAAATCATCATATAAAAATGATGCAGATGAGGTATTTAAACAGGTGACCTTAAAACTTCTGCACATATTAATACAACTAATACTATAAATAAGAGCAACCTTGTTTTATTGCAGACACTGACTCACAGGAAGGTGATTATTTCCTGCCAGTCTTTTCCAGGTTACTGCTCATCCATTATTTCTCTCTTGACAAAAGTGTGGGTGTTTGGGTGCAAGCACCTGCACATGGGCTCCAGTTTGTGTTAAATCTTTAAACGTGGGTGTCTCTCCAAGTGCAGCCACTGGGACACAGCTCCCGTTCCAGAGAGGTTGTAGGGAAGGGTTTGGGGATATTTATCCTGTGGATGCTGCTGGTTCCTGCTGAAAGATCCTGAAAAATTATCCTCTTGGACATTTAAAGCAAACATTTCTGTAATTAGGTTGCCATCAGCCCATCCATTTCATGCACAGAAGTTCAGCGCTGTGATTGATGATCTTTAAATCCCTGGGTTTAAGGTTGTCTGCTTGGGTATTGTTTTTTTTCTGATTCAAGTAAAGTTCCTGTGCTGCAGCTTTTCTCCAAGCAAAACCCATCACCCTCTGCCTTAATTTTGTAAAACTGATGAGGGAACAATCACCTCTCTTGATGTCCCTTTGTGCTTTGGGATTTTTTCCTGACTTTACTGTAAAATTACACAGTCCTGGCTGGAATGTTCCATCAGTTGATCCATGTTTTTTCTGCAGACTTGCTGTACATTGAATTAATGAGCAAAGTGGACCAGCACAGTAATTACACTAAAGTGGTATCAAACCCCCCTGGCTCTGGGATTGCAACTAAATACAAGTCTTGGGCTGCTGTTTGAATTTTTCCCAATTTTTAGTCATTTTGACGTGAGTTTGAAAGCAAACCAGAAAACTGAAACCCAGAGTTCTCCCAGTGGAATGAAGGCTCTGGTCCATTTTGCTCCTTTAAAATGCTCAATTTTAGGTTCTCTTAAAAGGAAAAGGGCCAACAAAATGCAGTAAGGTGAAAATAGTTCACTAATCAAAATGTTTTCAACCTGAAAAAAATAGAAATATTTTAAATTTTACATCTTAGAGGGGAATGAGGAATGAGTGTGGGGAGAAGAAATCCAATGCCATTGAGAAGCCCATCTGCTTTGTATTTTAAGGGTTGGCTAGCATGACTTTCTTTTTTTCTGCCATGCACATTGTCAGGAGAATAACCTTAGTCAGGTTACACTGGCTAAATGAATAATCTCTGGAACATGTGGAACTCATTTTCTTGGGGTATTTTCCCCTCTCACTCTTTTTTCCTTCCTCTTCTCTGGTCCCTTGAAAAAGAAATCCAAAAAACCTGCAGGTTCCTGATTGCATTTTTTGGAATTTCCAGAGTTTTCTCTCCTTGCAAATGCTTGGAGTTTTCCAAGGAAACAAATTTTTAGGAATTGTGCTCTACTTTGCTCCTTTTCAGTGTTGTGCCTACTCCCCATCTCCCCTCTGAGGCCCGAAATGATCCCATGGGATTTTACCTCCCAGAGCTGAGAGATAAATGTTAACTGAGATGCTTTTGGCCATCAAAATTAAGACCAAACTTGAATCCCAGTTCTTCTGTGTTGCCCAGAGTGTATTCCAGAAGTGTGAAGGTGGATGGTGGATGGTGGTGGGAGCTGGAGTCTTAAATAGGGACTTGGTGAGTAATCTTCATGAAAAGAAAAACTGGGAAGGGAGATGATGTTTGCCCACTTAAAACCTTAAATATTGGGGAATGTGTGCACCCAAAAGGTGTGTTACAAGCCTGCAATGTTCATTGGTTCTAACTTACATAATTCTCTTTATTAATCACTATTCTATCCTCTGCTGGTTATTGATTTCTCAGTTCTCATGCTAATTAATCCACATTTTTCAGTCTTTTTAGTGTCTTTTTTCCCAGACAGGGAGTTTCCAGCACGTGCTGATTGTCTTTGTTAGGCTCTTCTTTACCTTCTGCTTTCTGCAGCATTTCCTTGGAGGGATATAAAGCCTGCCTTTTAGGTGTCCAGTTTTCAGCCTCATTGGAGGTCATCAGGGTCAGTTCAGCAAAATTTCCAATTTCAGTGATTTTCCAGTCAAACTCCAATAATATCAGTCTGAGAAGAGAGGTAGCTACGTGCTGGCTGAAGTGGAAATCACACTGCTTATGATGAATTAAAACAATTGATGAGAAAAGTGAATTAGATGCATTAATTAGAAAAATGAATTAGGAAAGTTCCAATTTCCAAGAGCCTGTGAAGCCTGAGCTGAGCTCAGCATCACTTTTCTCTCTGATTCAGGTGTCTGTGGCTGCTCCACAAATAATGTAATGAGAAAGAGCATTAATTAGTTAAATCCCTTAGGAAAACATGGGGTTTTTTCAAACCCACAGGAGGAGAAAGGCATTTGCAGGGTGGTGTTGGGATATCCCTTTCAGATCTGCTGCTGCCCTCAGTGCTCCCATCCCACTGGATTTGCCTTTCCCTGTGTTTTCCTCTGATTCACTTCAGCTTCTTCCACGTCTTACTGGAAATTCTTGGAGGAAAACACAGAGCATGTCCCTGCTCTCCTGGGAAGCCTCTATTTAATGTTCCTTGGTTTTAGAAAATGGTAACAAAACAGAACACGAGATGGCTTCAGACACTGCAAAAATAAACTGCAGGCAGAAGCCACAGGTTTCCCTGAAAACAACCTCACTCCGTGAGTTCCACCCAAAAAAGGATTTGTTGGATATTTGTTTGCTCACCACTTTTTAAAACATTACCCTTTCAAGTCGGAACCAGACCCTGGTTAGGGGCTGCTTGAAGTTTAAAAAGTATCACAGCCCTGCTGAGCTAATTCTGTGCTTTACACACCTACATTTTATTATTCTGTGTAACTTTTTAAATATTACTGATTTTTGTCATTGAGTCCTTACCCAAATATGACAGGTAACAGCAGTCCATGCCCTAAACATGCTGAGAGATGGGTGAGGGGTTTTTTAAATTTTTTAAATGACTTGTATGGATGGTGAAGCAGCTTCAATATGTTTACAGCTCAGTGGCTATTTTACTAATCCTGTGTTTGTTTTCCCTCATTCTCTTTGTCTCAAAAATGTTATTTTTGTTGTCAGGGAGATGGATTCGTGCCTTGTCTGGCAAATAAAGTGATGTGCAAATGGTTGAGTGCTCTGCAGAGCAGTTGGTGCTTGTGTTTGGTTGGGGACCTTGGAGATTTGGGGGTGGTGGCTTTTTCTGTTTGTTTTGATGCTGAGCTGACAGACTGGGGCTTTTGCAAGTGTTTTTCTCACTGCAGTGCATTTTAATCCTGAGGAGCTGAGGGAACAAGCCAGTTAATATTTTACTTTTTGTGCTGTGCGTGGTTTAGAGTCTTCTCCCAGATTTAAAACCAAGTTGCCTTCAGTTTCAGACAAATAAAAGTCTCTTAAGTGGATTTTTTGAGACACCACAAAGCTAAACTCGAGCTTATCTCTGGCTTGGTGGGAAACCTGACTCCATCCTGCCCCAGATGTGGTTTGGGTGCTGGGCCCATCCATCACTGTCAGACCCCACCTGTGCCAGGCATTAGATGCTGGTGGCCCAAATCTTCCCTGTCCCAGCCCCCTGCTCCTGCATCCTCTCATTTCTTCCTGATTTCTCTCTCTTATCAAATATTTGTCCTGTTGTCCAAAGCTAAAAGCCAGGCAGCTGGAGTCATTAAAGGATATATGGAGGTACCACAGAAGAATTTCCTGGGAAGCTGCAAGTGCTAAGACCCAGCCAGAGCTTAGGAAGGCAAGAGTCTGATACTTTGGGAATGTGTGTTTGGAAAAGAAACCTCAGCTTCCTCAGGACTCCATCCAGGACATCCCCTGCCGGCTCCCAGGGCCACATCTGGCTTTCCTGAGGAGCTGTTATGGATCTCCAGGTGGTGATCCCTGCAGACAGCAGGATTTTCCCTGTCCAGGCTTGTGTTTGTGTAGCCAAACAGGAGGGCTGGGGAGGGTCAGGAGCAGGAATGATGTGCCCAGGATTTGGGTGTTGCCCCAGGGGTGGTTCAGAGCTTTGTGCTCAGCCCCTGGCATCAGCTGAGCCTAAACCTGAGCAGAGCTGCAAGTACTGCCAGGCAAGTGCTCTCCAGTGACTGAATAATTCCAAAAGAATCTTTAGAAAGATTATAATAAGCTTTGAAATGGTAGACTTAGGGAATCATCAGGGTTGGAGAGACCTTTAACATCAAGTCCAGCTGTCGACCCACCCCTACTGGAACCATTAAACCACATCTCCCAGCTCCAGATCCAGGACACCTCCAGGGATGGGGACTCCACCACCTCCCTGAGCAACCTATTCCAATGCCTGACCCCCAAAACAGTGGAAAAAATATTTCTAGTATCTAACCTTAATCTCCTGTCTCAGCTTAAGGCTGTTTCCACTTGTCCTCTTGCTCTTGTGGAAAGTGTCAGGATAAATCAAAGTCTCCAACACTGTTTTTTTGGTATTGGAAAGCAGACATTGCTTCAGTCACAGCGCTGGGATGGTTCCACCTGGATGTAAAAATAAAGGCGTTTTCCCAGTTAATTGCTGCATACAAAGGCAAATGAAGGAAGAGAAAATAAGGTGGCATTTGAGGGCTTTAGGCCGTGTGTGCTGGGATGTTGGGAGTGATGGTGGGGATGGAGATATTCCATGGAGATATTCCATGTCTGATGGAGGAGCACCTCAAGGGAAAAGGCTGGACCAGGGGAAGGGGTGGATGCTGAGACATGGGAAAGGCTGGGTGCTGGACATGGGAAAGGCTGGGTGCTGGACATGGGAAAGGCTGGATGCTGAACCTGGGGAAGGGCTGGATGCTGAATGAAGGGAAAGGCTGGATGCTGAACCTGGGGAAGGGCTGGATGCTGAATGAAGGGAAAGGCTGGGTGCTGAGCTGGGGAAGGGATGGATGCTGAATGAAGGGAAAGGCTGGATACTGAACCAGGGGAAAGGCTGGATGCTGAGCTTTGGTAAGGTTGGTTGCTGAATGGAGGGAAGGGCTGGATGCTGAGCTGGGGAAAGCATGGATGCTGTTCCAGAGGAAAGGTTGGATGCTGAGCTGGGGAAAGCATGGATGCTGATCCAGAGGAAAGGCTGGATACTGAACCTGGGGAAGGGCTGGATGCTGATCCAGAGGAAAAGCTGGATACTGAACCTGGGGAAGGGCTGGATGCTGAGCTTTGGTAAGGTTGGATGCTGAATGGAGGGAAGGGCTGGATGCTGAACCAGGGGAAAGGCTGGATGCTGATCCAGAGGAAAAGCTGGATGCTGATCCAATGCAGCCTTCCCGTGTTGGGAGAGCGAGTGGTGATGGGTTATGGCAAATAATGCCGGGCAAGCATCTCATTAACCACGGGTGGGATTGTTCTGTGAGGGAGCTGAGCCTGCTGCCATCTGCTCCACAGAGCCAATTAAACAAGAGGGGTGGGAAGAATAAAGTACAGATGCTAATGGGCTCTGTAAACTGCAGGGCAAGTTCTCCTAAATATTTAGACTGTTTTCCTGAGGTTGTGTGTGGGGCTGACTTGTGAAGTTCCCTCAACTTCATTTGAGGTTGCCACGTAGCTCTGATTTTCTGCTTAAAGTTAGGCCACTTTTAAGTGGGTGAAATTAGATTAAAGATTGGTTTGTTTTGTTTTTTTTTCCCTGGTGTGGAATTGTGCCCTGGAATTCTTGAGTAGGGAGCAGATATCCCGAGTAGGGACTGGACCCAGGCAGAGGCTGAGCAGTTCATGTGTAGCCTCAGGGCTGGATTCTCAATCCTTACTCGATTTTTACTGTTGGTTTACTCATTATCTGTGCTTAGTTTGACTGAGAAATTCCTGCTCCCTCCTCTCTGCCATGCACAGTGTTTTTAGTTAAAACAACAGAATATACCAGAGCATTTTAAAGAAGTTAGTTAATTCAAAGTCAAGCAAAAATAGGTTAAAAACCAAGCCAAATAAATTCCTGCTGGCACTGTGACTCTTACATAACCATGGATGATGTTCTCTGGCATTATTTTGCAAGTTCCTAAATGGGCTACGTGTGAATAGGGTGGAAGAAGGGTCAGCTTTGTGTTAGGGACAGAAAGCTCCATTCTCAGGAGCTGACAGTCGATTTCCTCCTGATTCCTTTTGATGTCTGCACACTGAACGCTGCGTGGACAGAAAAATTCAATTCATTTAAAACATTTTGCATCAAAATGACACGCTTTAATGTATTTCCTTCTGATGTTTAAATTATCTTTTCATCTCATGAGGGAGGAAAAAGAAAAGCCAACATGTTTGTAGTTAAAGTTCCCAAGCAGAACTTTAAACAAAGATCTTGATGAAGAGGAAGTCTCGATGTACAGGCAGCTTTTAAGAGATACCTTTTTTTTTCCCCCTCCCCTGCCCCCCTGTCGTGGCTCCCTGAGCCTTATAAGCCAAGGAGATTTATTGCTGCCCTTCCAAATGCTTCTTCAGAATGAAGGGCTCACATTTTTGAAATTCCTCAAGTCCTCAGGAGGGAGAGGGATAAGGGGAAGTGAGGATGGTGAGCACACCAAAGGATTTTCCAGGCTGGTTTTGCCAGTCCTGCCTGCCTGTAACTGCACTGGGAGGGAATCAGCTGAACCTGCATCAAAAAACTCTCGGAGCTGTGGACTCCAAGAGTTGTCAGGCAGATGAATTTGGATGAAATGTAGGCTTTTTAGTAACTGCAGTTGTTACTGCTGATAATACAACCCAGGGTGTTCAGGAGTCCCTGTCCTTTGCCAGATGCGGTGTCACGTGTGCGACTCAGCACTGAGAGAAGTGGCATCCATTCCCTCAGTGAAGTGCCAGGTCTCCTGGAGAAACGTCTTCACAGCCTAAGTAACCTCCATTTATTGCTATTACAGCTATTGGCACCACTTATTGCTGTTCAGAGAGCAAAGGAATATTTCAGGGATATTGTACATTTTCCGGTAGCGATGGCCCCACTGTCCCCAAGGGGAAAGCTGCCCTTGGAAGTGAGAAATCTTGGAAGAGGGGCTTAGGTGATCAGGCAGACTTTTTAGGAATGCTGTTGGTGTAACCTCATGTCTTTCCAGTCTTATTTTTCAGTCTGGAAGCAGAATATAACGAGGTGTTGAGTGTTTTTTCCTCTATGTCTGTAAACATGGGATGGCAGCGTGGCTGTCACCTGTCCCCCCTGGGAACTGAGCTTCCCATGGGAGGACACAGCTCTCACTTCTATCTTCTGATACATTTTTTTAACTATTAATGAGGCTGTGCTCAAATTGGGTCTCATTTGTCTCTTTTCCACATATTAAATTTGCCTAAATTTGGCTCCCAGCCTCTCATGTCTTAATTGGAAACGAGTACTTTCAAAAGTTGTTATATTGGGTTAAATGTTTAGCAACAGAAGGGTCATAGTTTGCATGTGGAACTATTTTTAGCACCTTATGTCAGTTTGGTAAATAAACAGATGTTTGGGAAAAACCCCTGTTATATCTTTGCCTTCCAAAGTCAGCGTCTCCATGCAGATCCCCACACGGAGACAGGATTCCCCTTGGGAAGCCTGGCACTGGGAGACTCCCCACGTCCTTCTCTGACCCCATTTCCTCACCCAGCCACCTTTTGGAGCTGCTTTCCTGTGACATTTATGACAAAAAAGCCTCTCACACGTCCTTTCTGATTTTTCTTGCAGAGGATATTCAACTCCTTCGTGTACACGGAGAAAATATCGAATGGAGAGAGCGAAGTTCAACAGGTGAGTCCAAAAGCCCTTCCCACCTGCACTGAGAATGAGCTCAGGGAATTCTTTCTGTCTGGACTTGTGGCCTCTTTCTAACCTCAGATCACAGCCAGTGGAATGGGATATAAATGGGGGTGGGCTGCATGTGCTGATGATGCTTTTGAGAATTTTGCATCGCCATGAAAAGCTTTTCCATCTGCCTGGTGTTGGGCTGTCCCGTGGAAACAAAAGGGCCCTCATGAAAAAAAACAACTCCATTAATTGTCAGGCTTTCATGTTGGAAGTGTCTCTTTTTAAATTTCAAATTCAAAGTAAACCCATTCATCTTATTATGATGTGGAAATACTGGACAGCTACAGCCTGGTGCATCACAGGTGTGGTTGAGGGGTGCTTGTAATTTTGTGGGGTTTTACAGGAACACATTTCAACGTTTAACATTCATTTAACTGCCCAATACATGGGCAGTTTGCATTTTAATACATGTGTATATTTTAAAAATAATTTTGGATCAGTTTTCAAACAGATCAAATAGGACATGTTTTATTCTTTAAGAAATTAAAGTCCCAGTTATGTTTGTGGTAAAGGTGATGGGTTTTGGTGGAAGAAATGGAACAAAGAACCAGCTTTTCTTCCCAGTTGAAGCATGGACTTGCTCAGCCTTCAGGAGTAACCTGACCTTCCTAGACCCCCATCAGACCAGTTTTAATGTTCAAGAAAAACAGAAGCTCCTCAGAGTGGGGCTTTCCCTGGGGAAGAGCGAGTTGCTGTTCAGCCCTGCTGGCAGCCCCATTGTGGTTTCCCCGAGCAGTTTGTGTGGATTCCAACTGCTCATGGAGTACAGAAATAATGAAAACTCCAAGTTGTGCTTCCTGGAAGTGGTGACATTTCCAGTCTTCTTGAATTTTTTTTACTGAGGAAAAAGTCAAAGCAGAGCCGGTTCAAATGGGATCATAAGGAACTTTTAGGTTGGAAAAGACCTTTAAGACCATTCCCCAGCACTGCCAAGGCCACCTCGTGTCCCCAGGTGCCACATCCACATGGCTCTTAAATCCCTCCAGGGATGGGGACTCCTGGGCAGCTGTGCCAGGGCTGGACAATGGTTTCTGTGAAGAAATTTCCCAAATACCCACCCTGAGCCTCCCCTGGCCCAGCCTGAGGCCATTCCCTCCCCTCCTGTCCCTGTCTGGGAGCAGATTCCAAATCCCCCTGGCTGTCCCCTCCTGGCAGGGAGTTGTGCAGAGCCACAGGGTCCCCCCTGAGCCTCCTTTTCTCCAGGCTGAGCCCCTTTCCCAGCTCCCTCAGCCTCTCCTGGGGCTTCAGATTCTTCCCCAGCTTTTTGGAGGCGTTGCCAGGTGGGCCCTTGCAAGCAGAGGGACCATGAGAATGTAATTGTCACCTGACTTTAACAATTGCCACCTGACTTTAACAATTGAACTCCCAGGCCACCCCCACACCCGTCAGGATGGGTTCTCTGGCTCTGTGTTGTGTAGGGCAGCATTTCCAGGAGTGTTTCTGGGTGGTCTGTGCACCACAGAAGGGCCATGTGGGCTGGATCAGATGTATCAGATGGCTTTTGAAAGGCAAAAGTGTTCTTGGGAAACCAAGAAACTGGATTAAAACTTCTTTGAAGTCCTGACCACGGATTCTCCATTGAGGAAAAGACAGTCCTTGTTTCCCAGAGCAGATGTCCATGTTCATCCCAAGTGGATTTAAAGAGCTGTCCAAACACTGGAGGTGGGGTGATGGATTTGGAGCTGTCAGGGGAGAAAACAGGGCTCTGCTGAAGTGTAATTACTGCGGTTAAAAGCTCTACAGTGAAGTGGATGGAAGAATAATTGAGCACTTCTGGTTCATTAGTAACCAGATCTTTCAGCCCTAATGAATCCCCAGCAATAGAACCTGAATTTTATAAGAGCAGGACATTGAATGGAGTCATCTTGAGCAAAGGCAAACAAATGTAAGCAAATGAAATCCCCTGCCAGAGAAATCTCATTTCTGCCTTGGTCATTCATTAACATTTTCATAGCAACTGATATCCAAAGGCAATTAATGACAGTTTTAGGTCAGCTGGGATTTTTTTTTTTTTTTTTGGCAGAGCACTGAATTGTTGAGGGGTTGGTGGGTTTTTTATACCAAACCATGTAAATAATAACTCTCAGTTTATTGAAAAAGTGAAAGATTCCAGCTGTTGGCCTTCAGGCCTAACTGTTCAATACCTTTGGCTTTCTTCGTGCCACACAAGGAGCAGTTTTACCTCTGAGCATTGAACTGGTTACACTTGTAAGGTCTGCAGTTATAGAATTACTGTTGTACCTGACAGATAAAATCTTCTCTGCTTTGAATAGATTATTAAAAATGGGATGGCAGTGGCCAAAAATAACTTGGATTCCTTCCCTGCGAGTTATTTCAGTATCAGAGAACTCTCATATGGTATGAGAAAGCAGTGGTGTGAGTTAGTGATGTAAATAAAGTGGGAGAGGAGGAGTTTTATGAGGGGAAAATCTACATTAGCTGATTTCAAGGAAGTCAGTGTGTGTTCAGACATCTGCTTTCTGTGATGTGGGGAGAAGGGATCTGGGCTGCACAGAGGAGAGAGGCTGAAATGCTCCCAAGCAGGAGTAGATTTACCAGCTTTGAGAAGAAAAGACTTGAAAAGCTCAGACCACACTGCTGTTGGGTTGGATTTTTAGTTTGGTTAGTTTTGGACTGGGCCAAGAGATCTTTGTGGAGGAAGTAGATCTGAAATGTGCTGAAAAAATGACATTCAGCTGTGGAGCACAACACGTTCCCTGGCTGTGAAAAGTGGCATGTTCACACACATTAATGAATTGTGAGCCTCACAATAAAAGGCAGTTATTGTGTGTTTAATGTACTTCCAGAAAGATTCAGGAATTGTGGCCCTCTCCCTAGGTTTTGCTGTGCATCCTGTTTGACATCTTCCTTGGAATAAGTCTTGGGAAGCTTTGCCAAAGGTTCTGGCCAGTAGAAAACCTGCAGTGAGTGCTGGTTTCCGTGACAAAATGCACATTGGAAAGTGCTTTTCTGCATCCTGATTGCAGGCATGGAATGTGTTTTCAGTGTCATCCAGAGAAGCAGGAACGGGGACTTGCCACGAGGGAGAATGGACTGAAGTTGAAGGAGGGGAGGTTTAGATGGGATTTTAGGGAGAAATTCTTCCACGTGAGGGTGGGGAGGCCACAGAAGCTGTGGCTGCCCCTGGATCCCTGGCAGTGTCCCAGGCCAGGCTGGAGCACCCTGGGGCAGTGCGAGGTGTCCCTGCCCATCATGGGGTGGAACAAGATGATCCTTAAGGTCCCTCCCAACCCAAACCATTCCAGGGTTCCATCAATGGTTAGAATCCTGTAAAACAGAGGTGTGGGATGAAGCTGGAGGTGATTCTGTGATCCTTCCTTGAGCCATGTCCCTGCTGACCTCTGGCTCTTCAGGGCTGATACAAAACCAGTGGTTTCTAAAAGAGCCACATAGAGGAAAAATAATAACATTAAAAGTTTCCTAGATTAGGAACCCGTGGATGCACAGCTGTGATACAGCAGCAGGATGAATGCCTGGTGGGTGTTGGAGAGAGGTGCTCTTTTCCAGATTTTTCTGGTTTACAGAGGGAATTTAAACCTCAAAATCCTAACTCAACTCCTCCATGTGTAAGCAATCCTTTCCGAGGAGCTTGACAGTGTTAAATCCCTGGCTGTCAGTCCATCCTGGCATCCCTGCCTGTCAACCCCACTGCTGCATATTTTATATACAGGCTTGGAAACATGAAAAATACCTTGGCTTTCAAGCTGCAGCCGGAAAGAAAAGCTCACCTTGGAGCTCTGCTTTCCCTCAGAGCTCCCTGCAAAGGGAAGACTTCAGAGCTGTGGAGCTTTGAGGGGGAAGAAGCTTTAAAAAAAAAGCTCGAGGGAAGGATGCAAATGAGGGAAATGTCTCTGGGAAAATTAGAGGAGCTCAGTGATGTTGTGATGAAAGGTTGTCAGTGGAGATGGTGACAATTGAAGTGCATTACCCAGGGGTGCTGCAGTAATAGAAACAGGTGTTACAGTCCAACCTGTCTGCAAACCCAAGGGCTTTGGCTGCGTGTCAGCTGCCAGAGGAAACCCAGGGAAACCAGGGCTAACGGCTGCATTGTTCACAGGGAGCACTCACTGCCCGTTGTTTTGTTTATTAAAATCAAGGAGGAAACACAGAAATCTGAACAATGCCCACGGAGGCTTCCCCTCACTGTTGTTTTTGAGATGAGGCAAAGAGCACATTGTGTAGGATAATAATATTTTATGTCAATCTCGAGGCACCCAGATTTATTTCGGTCTCCATTAAAATGGGTGAATTGGAGCATTTCTGTGGGAGCAGGAAATGTCTGTCACACTTGGTACCCACCCAGGTGTGGGACACCCCTGCCCCTTTCCTGTGCCTGACTGGGGGCACAATTTTCCATTTTGCCTTAAAAATGCTTCAGCAGTTATGTAAGCACGGTTTCATAGTTCAGTGTTCTGTCCTTTCATTATTTGTTATCTCTCTTTCTCTACTTTGGAGGTTTTGTAACCGGTCTGGGTCTGGCATCCATCAGCATCCAGCAGCTCTCCAGCTCCAGGCAGGTTAAAAAAAGCAGGGGATGTGTTGGATAAAAACTTGAGGTTTTTATTTAGAAAGAGGAGAAGGTGATTTAAGCCTGCAGCTTTTACTGTCACAGGCTCCAGCAGCTGAGTGCATCACCCTGCAAAGGGAATAAAGTTTGGGAGGGAAGCGAAGCCCAACTATGGAAGAAAAGTTTGTTTTGTTAGGCTTCATCTGGGTGATACTTCTGAATTAGAACCATTTGTTTCTAGTCCTTCATGGTGTGTTACCCCCAGTTTCTTATCATAGTTGATTCATTTGAAGAAATTTTCAATGGAAAATTATTTTTGGATCGTCTTGCCCTTGGTGACTTTCTTGAGGTCGCTGGTTTTGAAGTGGTTTGGGTTGTTGGGAGCATTGTCTTGTTATCAGAGGGGAATATTTTTAGAGTTCTTTAGATTAGACAGAGTCAGCTCTTCCAGCCGTGGGCAGGGGATGGTGTCTGGAGCTCTGGGAGGTTTCAGATCCGTCGTTGCTGACACGCACTTGACTCCCTGCCCCGACCGAGGCGCTGGATCCCATTTCAGAAAAATAACGGAATGACTTTGAGCCATTCAGAGGTTTTTCCATGGGAGACACAGTTTGGGAACAAAGCACTTGCTTTTTGTCAGCTTCTGAAGTACAGGATCTTCTGAAAAACAGATTTGTCAGATCTTTAGACTCGGCACAGCAGGGTGAAATTCAAAGGCTGTGGGGTGCTTTTATCGTTCAACCTAGAAGGTGAAAACTCATCAACACCAAACCCTGGGCTTGTACAGCATTCATTTATCAGAGAGCAGCCCTGATTCCAAACCAGAGCCCTTTTGTTCTGGGGCCCTCTGATGGTTTTATGGCTGCTAATGATGCTCAGCAAACTTCAGCTCTCTCCCTGATTTCAGGTAGAGAAACCAAGAGACAAATCTCAGATTCAAGTATCTGGTTTACCTTGGCATTTCATTTACTCAGACTGAGAGGAGAACTTTGTACCCACCAAATCTAAGTGCTTTTTGATTTAGGAAACTTGGCTCGTGTTTGTTTGAGACCCTCCAGCAGAATCCACTTCTAAAGAACATGTCTGGGGGGTACAACCAGACAAAAAGAAAGTTTACTGGAAACCAGAAAAGGAGCTCCCCAACAGCTTATTATCCTAACAACTGGGAGCAATTTAATAGTGCTGGATGTCTGACATGGAGGAGCCCATTAGCAGTCCTCTGGTGCCTTGGCAATAAATCATTCCAGAGAACTAATTAGGTGTAATTCTGCAAGTCATTTGAGCGGGGTCCTATTAAACCTGTGCTCCTTGGAGACCTGTCACGGAGCCGCAGCATTCCCTGGGAACAATGGAGGCAGAGCAGTGCTGTTATCAGCCAGGCCTCCTTCCCCACAGAACGGAGTAAATCATGACAAAGTGGCCTGTTGGGAAGAGTTAGGAGAGGCATTTGTTAGTCCAGGAGATCTGGAGAATCCAGGGCTGTTTCCCAGCACACAAAGGCAGCAGCGCTGTTAAATCATCACCCTGTGGGGCTTGGGGTGTGCAGGGAGCAGGAGAGAGGAGTGCTATGGATTGAGGAGCTGATTTAGCTCTGGAGAAGTTTGCAGAAATGCAAAACAGTATTTCTGATTATTCAACACCTCTGTCTATTGCTTAGAGATGATTCTTTCATTTGGGATGTGTCTGGCTGATGATTAACTGTATAATTGGTTGGTGTGAAAAGGATGCAGAATATGCAGAGCCAAAAAAAAGCCTGATCCATGTCATCAATTCCTCCCTTTGATGAAAGACCAGGAGTGAAAGTCTCAGTAAATGTTCCTTGTAAAACCTGATGTCTCCTGGTAACTGTGTTTGCTGTCACGTTTGCTCCAGGAGCAGCCAGAGCTTTTCCCTTTCCCTTTTCCCTGGCAGTCATTAGTCAGGCTCGTTGTGAAGTGCCTAATGAAGGGACACAAACGAGCTCTTCTGTGACAGCACAGTCACTCCAACAGCCTGGGATGTGTCCCAGCAGTGCCTGGAGTCTCCCTGGCATGGAGAGGGCAGAGGTGCCACAGGCACCACCAGCCCTCAGATCACACCAGCTTGGAAGTATTTGCCGGCAAGAAAATCATAGTTCTACTATTTTATTTTTTTTTTCAGAAGCATTTAAAGGAAGGGCTGAAGTACCCAATTTGCTCTTTGCAAAGTGAGGCACCCTAATTTTTTTTAATGGTCTGAGAATGGTGTGGGAGGGGCCACAACCTGTTTGTTTTCACTTTCTGAAAGGAGCCAGATTGGCTCTTACAAATCACAGGGTAACCTCTAAACCTTGTCCTGATTTATAAGGAGTCCCTTCCTTAGAGCAACTTCTGACAACAAAGGCTTCAGGAGGAATTCCACTGGTGCGAGACTTTTGTCATTATTTTCTTGCTGCTGTATTATAACATCAATCAGAGATTTTTCAGTTTGTATTGAAGCTGTGGATTGTGAGTAGGCACAGTGAGCTTTAGATGGATGAGGAAAACCACCCAGGCAATGCTCAGCCTGTGGAAGCATTTATTTCTCCCAGGAAAGCAGCAGAGAAAACAGTGGAAAAGCCAAATGTGGGATGGCTGGTTTTGCCCAAATCTCCATGAAAGAAGTGGTGAAATACTTCTGCACAGATCCACTTGATGAAGAGGCTGCTGAGGAACAGAGAACTACTCATGGCAGTATTTGGGGTTATTTGGGTTCCTTGGATCCTGAGGTGGCTCCCATCAGCAGGAGATCTGCTGTTGGCTCTGTGCTCCTGCAGCAGTAGGAGTTCTGTGTAGGTGAAGGCACCTCTAACACCATAATTTGGGCTTTCCATGAAATGTCCATGTATAGAACTTCAATAAATTGACTTGTGGCCTGATTTATTCTCCATCACATCCTTGCCAGGCCTTGGAGCAAGCATCACATCCAGCTGTCAGTTCGTAGTGAAAGGGAAGTCTATGTAATGGAAATCACACTTTTCACACATGCAAAACTGGGTTGAAACACCCATTCCTGGATGGTAAATGTATTTTATTTTCTTGTATAGCCTCCTTGCTGCTGCCAATGTTAATTACTTAGCCAATATTAATTACTTGCCTTCTTGCTTGAGCCACAAAAATAAAACCACAACGAGCAAATCGGAAAACAATTGTCTTTAACACAGGTTTGAATTGCTTGTTAAAGAATGGGGTAATACAGAGAAACTGGGTTGATTTTAAACTTTCTGATGTTTTTTTTCAGTTGGCAAAAAAAATCCGTGAGAAATTCAACCGTTACTTGGACGTTGTGAATCGGAACAAGCAGGTAGTGGAAGCTTCATACACTGCTCACCTCACCTCACCCCTGACTGCCATCCAGGACTGCTGTACCATCCCCCCATCCATGATGGAGTGAGTATCAAATTCTGGAATTCCTCGTGCTGTCGTTCATCTGTGAAGAAAACGAAAGTTTCTTTGCAAAATAGCCTGAGTTTTCAGCTAGTTCGGCTAAAACGGAGAAGGCACAACTCCAAAGGTGCCTCTTATCTTGTCCTCATCTTCTTGTACATTTCTCCCACACCAGTGTTTAATGATGGGCTTTGAACAAGAGCTGGGAATCAGCTGGAAGCAATGAAAGGAGGAAAGTTTGTTCCCAGTGTTCTGTACAAAAAGAGTCTGTCCAGATCCAAGACAGCGTTTTTGCACTGAGACACTGCCTGCCCTGAATAACTCTCCTCAAGCTGGTCATGGGACCTTTTCCTCCCCTTTGAAGTAACCAAAATCACGAGTTGGTCAGTCCATCACATGCCTACAGCACTGTGTTCCAGTTTAATCAGACTGACATGCTGCTGCTTGATAGCAGAGGTTTAATGAAATCGAGTCCATTGCTTGGAAACTGGATTTGTTCACGTTCAGTTTGGTTTGGTTGTAAATACAGGAGCTTTGAGTGTGCTGAATCCAGGCAGCTGGTTGTCTGTAATCATTTCCATTGTGCTGCATATTTGCAGAAATTTCTTTGGGTTTTCCAACTGTAGACATGTGTGATAGAAGCTCTGATTTTTCCAATAAAAGAGGAGTAATTTTCTTGAAATGATGAACATATTAAACATTTACTTGAAAAGAACAAGAGTAACTTTCTATTTATGCAAACCTTGATTACAGACTGATTTTTATTGTTTATATGTCAGTCTGATTTAAAATCATTTGAGAGGGAGGAGGGGAATTTGGGTCATCAGGTGACTCCAAGAGCACAGGTTTGGAGGTCTCTGGTGCCTGTGGAAAATGCTGCAGTGTGGACAAAAGGGTCAGGAGTTCTTGGAGGACGAAAACCTTTCTGCCCTCTGATCACAAAATCCATGCAGGAATCACCAGGCAGCAGGAACACCTTCCAAGCAAGGGCTGAGGGGAAGGAGAAATGGGATTTATCACCCCCTTGTCAGTATGGCCTCATTTTTCTTTAAAAGGAGAAATCTGCTTTTAGTCTGGAAACTTTAGTGAATTCCTTTCCCCTTTGCCCTCCAAAATAACGTAACTTGGGAGTCTTTTAGAAATGTCTTCACCTGTGGTGAACTTGCATAAGAATCATTCCCAGGAAGTGGTTTAAAACACAAACAGCTGGCAAAGCAGAGGCGTGAATTTGCTGTTTGCACAGCTCCTCACTCAGGCTCTAGAGTGTGACTCTCATTATTTACTTACTTGGATCAATAATTAAATGGTTCCTAGTTCAGTTTATCAGCTGCAGGATGTTCTGGACCTTGGCAAGACCTGGTTGAGGTTTATCTGACCATTGGACCCAGTGCTGTCTGTAGGAAGTTGTCTGCAAGGAAAAATATGATGTAAAAATGTATTTTCTGTTTGAAACTTCCAAGTTTTAGCTCCATACTTTGTTAATTGTCTGATTTGTCTAAATGCTTCTGCCATCATTCAGTTTTTCTCCCCTTTCTGCCTCTCCCATCTGCTGCTCTTCCTTTCATTTTCCTTCCCTGTGGCATCACCTTTCTGGGAGATTGCCCATTTTGGTTAAAATATCAGGAAAGAAGCTGATTCACCTGGATATTGTGATCATATTTGGAGTTCTTCCATGTTTAATTCATGGACTAACTGGGCCTGTACTTGCAGGAAGTTAAATGGGATGTGCTACTGCTGATAACAGCTTATCCTTGGTGTTCAAAATGTTTAATGTTGGTGTTAAAGCTACAATAATTATAATTTTTTGGTTAGAGTATTTATTAAGTGCTGCTGCAGAAGAGGTCACATGGAAAAAGGCCCAGATTTGTCTGTGAAAATCGCTTTTTCCATGAGATCCTTTGCCTTGGATTGTGCCTTGGCCGTGTCTGAGTCCTCAGGGCAGTGGTTTTCATTGTGGAGGATTGTGAAATGTTTGTGTTACAGCTCCTGAACTCTGTGTGTTCTTTTCCTCATGTGGCCTCTTTATTTGAGCAAACATTTGGGGCAAGAACAGTGTCAGAAGTCCATGATCTTCAGTGTATTTTTACTTACTTTTAGGTGGGTTTGAAAGTTTTCCCCACAGTGTTCCAGGCTGTTCATCACGTGGTGTTCACCCTCTTATTGTCCAACTGATTGACATTGAGTTGGGAACGCTGCAAGTTTGGATTGGCTTGGGGAAAATTAACTTGGGAAGGATGAACTATTCTGTAGGGAAAGGATTTTTAAATTCTTCTTCTTCTTTTTTTAATGGGTTGCTGACTTCAGTTCATATTTGTTGTTACCATTAACAAAATTACCCATGAGTTTGCTTGTATTTCTCCTGAAAATCCAAGCAATTGGTTTGTCGTGTTGCTCGGGGTAAACTGTGAGATTTCCACACCTGGTGACTATAAATAAATGATTGAAAACAGGACCTAACGAAGCACAAACCGGGTTAGAAAATGAGCCTGGCATTTAAATTGGTTGTTTAATGAGTAGTGAGATATGACAGGGAAAGCAGTATTTATTTTATTGCCATTACATGGTGTTGGCTCTGGCAGTGAAGAGCCCAGTGAATTTCCACGTGATTCCAGTCTGGATTAAAATTCCCAGCCTGACTGTGCTTTTGGTTGCTGTTTTGTACCCCAAATATTCTGGTTTCCCTGGGGTAAGACCAGCAGTTGTTTGTTTGTGCCCCCTCCAAGGCAGGGTTGTGCAACGGAGCCACCTTGGTTTGGAAAGTGGTGAAAGGAAAGAAATGGGAACACGCAGACCCAGCTGGATGAGGCAGCACAGTTGGTGGCTATCGAGTGGTTTTGGCAAGGCCTTAATCCAACAAACATTTCCTGATAAAATTACACTCAGCTGCTTTGCCAAAGGCTCTAAAAGTGCTTGGGCACAGGGAAATAATCCCACGCCTAAATCCATGTGCAGGCACTGCTGAGCAGGGCAGGGACTTGTGCTGCCCTTTGGATTTGCTGATCCTTTCTCCAGATGTCTCTGTTGGCACTTTCAGCTCTGGGAATGGCACAGGGGCAGAGCAGGGAGCAGAGCTGTCCAAGCTCCCACGTGCTGGGTGTGGAAATTGGTGCCTGCCCAACCTTCCAGGCCGTGTTTGTGGCCCCGGGGTCAGAGCTGGGGACCAGGGAGCAGCTCCTGTTCCCAGGCACGGGGGAAGTGCCCGCAGCACTTGGGACGAGACTGCTCCAGGCAGACACAGTCAATGTGGATAAAGTGCTCTGGGCTCTTAGCAAACTGATGGGAGATAAGGAAAATGGATGTCAAGTGACATCTTCTGATCTTGGGAGAAATCCCTGCTGGAAAAACGAGCCTTGGGGTTTCCTCAGCAGCACAGGCTGCCGGATGAGCCACGAGGAGCAGATTTCGTGCTGTCTCCAGACATTGCCTATCACGATGGAATGGGGTGGTGATTTACCAGACAATGTTTTAATTAAAGTGTCTTTCTCCTGAAGAGGAAAAATTCCTTTGTGTACAAGTCGGAGTCTCCTGGTTTTTGTGCCTGGTAGCCCTCAGCAGGTATTGAGGAAATCTTGCATGTGGAATGGGCTGATGGAGCAGCAAGAAGGGAGGGAAAGAATAAACAGAATTTATTTATCAAAAATCCAGAGTACCTGCAGTGGGAACCTCTGGGATACGTGTCAGTTGTGAGAAGTGTCTAAATAGGGATTTAAGAATTGAGTTTTGGGAAGCAGGTTTGGAAGCATTAGGGGGTTCTTCCTTTGCAGGTCTGCATGGTCTGGCTTGGGAGTGATGACTGGAATAACTTCATTCATCAAGATGTTGCTGGCCTGGATGGCAACAGGCAGATAAAGAGGTGCTTTATATTGAATATTTGCGGATGAAAGGAAATCAAACTCCTTCTGCTCTAAGAATAAGTTGGATCTGTGTGTAATGTTTGAGTATTTGTGTTCTGTGCATGACACAAAATGCCTTTTTCTGGAGAAGTTGTGATTGATGCTGTCCTGTGGGGGACTTCCAGAAGAGGCTTTCTATAGTTCCAGTTTGCCAGGGAAGTTGGTTGTGTTGGGGGCCATAGAACACCTCCCAGTAGTTTCTCAACACAGCAGTGGCTGCACTAGGATCACCTTCCAGAAAAAAAAATAAATATTCAGATGCATTTGTGAGGAAATGCAGCTGTTCCTGCAGCTTTTCCAACAAAAACCAGATGATGCTTTTCAAGGGAGACAAAAAGTTCCCTGAACTGAGCTTGATCCTCCTCTCTGCCCGGTTTGAGGCCCCGTCACTCTGATGTGCTTGAGCATTTCATGTCCTCGGCTCTGGGAGAGAAGGGAGGTGCAGTTTCCTTGGGATGTGAGCAGGGAGAGAATGGCAGCTCCAGGAAGCTGCCCTGAGTGTCCCTCTCTGCACCTCCTTGTTGGATGTGGATCCCTTGTGCTGCTGGAGTCATCCCCCTTCCAGCCTGGAGGCCACAAATGAATTTCCCTGCTGGGTTTTCATGGGAAGCTGCCCCAGGTCTCCAAAATCCATCTGTTCAGGGCCACTGGTGTTCATTAATGCTCCCACTCTGGCTGCCTTGCAAGGCAGCTGGAAATCTGGTTTTGCTCTTTATTTAACTATGCTGATAAGAGCTTAGGGAATGCGTTTATCCAAATTTGTGGAAGGAGCTGGAATGGAGAAATATTTGTTGGTAAAACACCCTACTTGGCAGTGGTGCATTGCAAACATTAATGGAGCTGTTTGCATAAGGGAGTTTACAAACCTCTATTTGAAAATCATTTACTCCCCAACTGTGATACTGCCTTCAGAAGTGGTCTGGTTTTTGCCTTTTTTTTTTTTTTTTTAAACAGATGGTTAAATATTTGCTAATGCAGTTCAATTTTATCACAGCTCTTTCTGTGTTTATCTTTCCTCTCCGGAGCAGTTAAGTGGGAGATAACGGGAATCCCATTCAGTTCCTTGGGTTGCTGCAATATCTGAAGAGCTGCACTTCCAGAGGAGGAGTGAGGGGGCCACAATAAATCAAATTTAAGATGTATTTGCTGTTCTGACAGAGTGTCAGGCTGCAGTAAAGCCCAGGGAGTTCTAGGAGATGTAGGGACTGTGCACAGTCCTGGCCTTGGCAGCTTTTGTCCATAAAGTGCAGCAGGTATGTAGGAAATTCCTCTCCTGAGCTCTGGCTTTCACTTCTAATGTGGCCAAATTCCTCATGAAAAAATGGGCTTTGGAATAGAAGTTCCTCATGAAAAAGTGAGGTTGGGAATGGTTTGTGTTCCTGGGTTGAATCCTCCTTCCAATAATACATTCTCTTTACATCTGAGAGCAGCTGTACTGGGATTTTTCAAGAATACTTGAGATAATGGGAACAACTCTGGTGCCTTGCCAGAAGAAGTTGTGTAACTGAACCGTCTGTGGCTTTGTTGTTGTTGTTGTTGAATTTATTCATAAAAACATTGTTTTCCAGCATTCTGTTTCGATACAGTGGGAACCCTATATTTAAGTATTTATGTAAAATATGAGTTAAAATCTTGCCTCGCAATCAAGCAAACAAGGCCTAGTTGGGAATTTCAAAGGAAACGCTGGATTTCGAGTGAACTTACGTAATTCCATTTGCATATTAACGTCCCTCTGAATTTCTACGAACGGAGAGAAAAGGAAATAAACGAGTATTGAAACAATATGAAGCCCTGAGCAGCTGCTCAAGTGCCATTTTTATCCACAGCTCCCTCGTTTTCCCCCTAAACTCCACACGACAAAAGCAGTTGATTTACACTGTAAATTCAGGCCGAGCCAAATCCAATTGGAGCTCACTCGAGCGCCGTTTTGATGTCGGATCCAAAGCTCCTGCAAATTTCATTTTATCTCCTCCGCTCGCCCATCTCCCGCTCGTAAATCCTGTAGAAGGAGAATAAAAATGAGCGTGGCCCAATGGGAATTTGGTGTGTGAAGTTCAAAGTGCTTTGCACATCAGAGCCAACGTCAGTCAAGGGGAGATGTGGGGAGGCAGGCAGGGAGCGCGGAGCTCCGTGGG
This sequence comes from Nicator chloris, assembly GCA_013400495.1. Taxonomy (NCBI): domain Eukaryota; kingdom Metazoa; phylum Chordata; class Aves; order Passeriformes; family Pycnonotidae; genus Nicator; species Nicator chloris. Next base: position 282,359 of record WAAE01003445.1, on the reverse strand, counting down.
GACCGCATCAAAGCGGGAGTGGCGGCTCTGTGCGCTCCCTCGGGATGCAGCTTCCATCCCTTCTTCATTAAAGGGAATCCAGGAGGAAGAGAGGGAGGCAGGGAGAAGGGGGATGGGGTGAAGTGAGTTATCTTGGGAGGGAAGCTCAGCCAATGTCTTTTATTGGCGTTAAATCCGTAAAAAAAAAACCAAAACAAAACAGAAAATACCAAACCGAAACAAAAAAACCCAAAACCAAAACACCAAAAAAAAACCAGCCCACCCCAAAATTATATCTTAATAATTTTGGTGTGGAGGTTTTTGGTGAGGATTCTGGAGGATTGTCTAAGCGTTGTCACCTGGAACATTTTGGGTGAAATCTCAGGAGGTTTTTTTTATCCACCCTGTGGTCGTGCTCCTGGCAAAAGTGGGAGATGCTGATGAAAATCATGGGAGGCACTGGTAAAAATCAAGGGAGATATTGGTACAAATGTAAAAGGAGACATTGATAAAAATTTAAGGAGACACAGGTAAGAATTTAGGAAAATTCTGGTAAAAATTAAGGGAGGCACTGGTAAAAATTAGGGGAGACACAGGTAAGAATTTAGGAAAACACTGGTAAAAATTAAGGGAGACTAATAAAAATTAAAGGAGACACAGGTAAGAATTTAGGAAAACACTGGTAAAAATTAAGGGAGACATAAAAATTAAAGGAGACACAGGTAAGAATTTAGGAAAACACATAAAAATTAAGGGAGACGCTGGTAAAAATTAGGGGAGACGGGTAAAAATTAGATGAGATACAGGCAAGAACTAAGGGAGATACTGGGAAAAATGTAAGGAGACACTGGTTAAAGTTAAGGGAGATACAGGTAAAAATTAAAGGAGATAGTTAAGAATTAAGAGAGGTAAAAATTAAGGGAGATGCTGGTAAAAAAGGAAGACACTGGTAAGAATTTAGGGATACACTGGTAAAAAATAAGGGAGGCACTGGTAAAAATTGTCTCCTCTATGCAGAGAAAAGCTTGTCTTCAAATATTGTCTTCAATGCTTGTCTTCAAATAGTAAAATACAAATATTTTTGGTGTTTTAACTTCTTCCAAAGTGAGTGATGGGAAGGTCTGTACAGTTTGAAACTTGAGTGGAAAATGTGTGAGATATAAACATGGTGGGGAAGATAAAACCAGGATTTACAGCTAAGAATTCCAAACATTGGTCAGAAAGGCCACTTAGCAGTGCTGGGGCTTTGGTTTTAGTTGTGGCTTTAATGGGGATGATGCTTAAATATCTGAATAATGAGTTCTGAATTAAACTTAGAAGCACGTGGAGAATTCTCCAGTGTCATTAAAATGGTGACAAATATTGCAATGTAGATTTCCCACAGTGCTGCAGGGTCCTGGTCCTGATTTTTGGTTGTGATGGGAGCTGCTCTTTTCTCCAGCTCCTTGTGCCACGGAACCAAAACCACTCCATTGCAAGGTGCAAAACGTCCATTTTAAGGCAAAACAGCACCTGAAAAGAGATTTGAGGCAGACATCCCACCTAGCCCAGTCTGGGGCAGGCCTTGCTCAAGGCTGGCAGGTCTGGCCTTTAATTTATGGGATTTAAACCAATTCTTCATCTTTTATTTATACTTTTTTTTCCCATTAACCTTTTTTTATGTTTCCTTTTTGCTGTAAGAAGGAGGGATGGGATTGGGCTGCAGGAATTTTTTTATTTCCTCCTTCAGCTCTGCTGCAGATTATTTAGGGGTCCACAAATTCATCTTCATGGTGGGTAACTAACAGTGGCTTCCTGAGAAGGGCTGAGGCCTTGGATGATTTTTGGAGCATGTTGAAGCATTTTAATGCAATAAATGAATAATGTTGGTTGCTAACAAGGCATCCTGTTGCCATCACTAATAGATTTTGATGGGAGCTCTGGGACAATTCATTTACATCCTGAAAAGTCATTATTTTTCACTGTGGGGTTGTTCTTCAGCCTTGCTCGGAAATATTTCTTTAGGATGGAGATGTTTAATGTGCAGTTTTTTGGGTTTGCCCCAAGATAAACACGGTTTTTGTGGAACCCATCCGTTACCAATCAGTCTTAGGCTGGAGATTCTTCAGCCAACAAAAAATCAACAACAGTTTTGCTCTCTTGGAAAGAGCTGTGACTTTTTGAAGTGGTTACATTTTAAGGGTGATAAGAAAAGCCACAGCCTTCATCCAAGAGCTGCATTCCTGGGAAATGTCTTTTTCTCAATGGAGAGAGCTTGGGAAGTTGCAGGGAGGAGGTTGCCAGTGATGTCAGCAACAGCTCCAGCAGAGGGGATGAGCCCATGCAGAGCTCCAGGCTTGGCTGCTTTGGGTCTGTCAGAGCAGCCCAGCCTGAACTTCCAGCCTGGGGCTGGCCACGAGGACAGACAGACAGACAGGACACCTTGGTGTCCATCTGTCCATCCGTTTCTCTTCCTGGCTGTGCAGAGCGAGGATAACGCAGGAGATCAGAGGGACTTGGGACAAGGAGCTGCAGTGACAGGACAAGGGCAGGATGGCTTTAGGGCAAAGGAGGGCAGGGTTAGGTGGGGAATTGGGAAAGAATTCCTGCCTGGGCGGGTGGGCAGGCCCTGGCACAGGGTGCCCAGAGCAGCTGTGGCTGCCCCTGGAACCCTGGCAGTGCCCAAGGCCAGGTTGGACACTGGGGCTTGGAGCAGCCTGGGACAGTGGAAGGTGTTGGGGTGGAATGGGATGAGTTTTAAGGTCCCTTCCAACCCTTCTTTGGTTCCATAATCATCTTTTCATGCATCTTTTTCTTGTTTTTCCAGATTTGATAGGAATTCCAACACCAATCTCTTAGTATTAATGGTTATTTACACTGAAATATGAAGAAGTTGTGTTCCCATTGTAAATGTAGGTTTAATGAATAATGTTTGATTGTTGGTCCTGTTGTTGCCTTTCCAGATTTGATAGGAATTCCAACACCAATCTCTTACTATTAATAGTTATTTACATGGAAATATGAAAAAGTTGTGTTTCCAGTGTAAATGTAGGTTTAATAATGTTTGATTGCTGATCCTCCTGTTGTTGTTTGTGATGAGAATTTCAACTCTGTGTTGTTATAAATAGTTATTTACACTGAAATATGAAAAAGTTGTGTTCCCATTGTAAATGTAGGTTTAATAAATAATGTTTGATTGTTGGTCCTGTTGTTGCCTTTCCAGATTTGATAGGAATTCCAACACCAATCTCTTACTATTAATAGTTATTTACACTGAGACATGAAAAAGTTGTGTTCCCATTGTAAATGTAGGTTTAATAAATAATGTTTGGTTGCTGATCCTCCTGTTGTTCTCCCACCATATCTGATGGGAATTTCAACTCGGTGTTATTATAAATAATTATTTACACTGAAACATGAAAAAGCTATGCTTCCATTGTAACTGCAGGTTTAATAAATAATGCTTGATTGCTGATGCCCCTGTTGTTGTCTTTCCAGGTTTGATGGGAATTTCAACACCAACGTTTCTAGAACCATCAGCTGTGACAGACTCTCGACCACTGTCAACAGCAGAGCCTTCAATCCTGGACGTGACTTAAATTCTGGTGAGCAGCACACTTCTACTTTGGGTTTTTTTCCTTCTGTTGTAGGGTTTTTCCCCATTAGACTCAAACATTTCCTTGGCACAGAGAATTTGCATTGATTGCCATAGCAACAAGCTTTTATTTCTCCTTGCAAGTGTCACACTGCTCTTAATTTGAGATTTCATGATTGAAAGCTGATACCTAAAGTAATGCCCTTAGTCTAAGTACTTTATAAAAATGTCATGAGGATTTTATTCCAGCCTACCGTGGATAATTTTGTTGTGGTTTCTGCACTTTTTATTTCTTCCTTTTCATTTTTTTTCCAAGGTTTTCTCCTTCCTAGGCCTGTCTGCTTTGGCATCAGCAGTGTCAGCTGCTGCAGGGGCCACACAGGGAAGTTTCTCTGATCTTCTGAGCTGAGTTCAGCTCATGTGAGGCTGCCTTTGCAGTGATATGCAAAAACTACCAAATATGAGGGCATCTTAAAATATTTCCTTTCTTTGTCTTGTCAGGGCATTTTCCCGACACGTTTAAGGACTTAGCAATATGCTTAGAACCAAAATACACACGACTTATCCCTGAAAAATTCACCTTTTGGGCCTCTGGTGCAGCAAGGTTTTCTTCCTTTTTTTGCATCCTAATCAGTGTGGATTAACAGAGGGCTTTCAGTTGGGTTTAGTCAGACTTTGGTCCAGCTGTTCCATCTGACTTTTCAACTTTTGATGGTGCTCAGTGCTGGAAATGAGAGAACATTATTAGACTTTGGGTGTGGATTTCATTTTGGGGAGGTGTTGTTTGTTCATTCTTTAGGGGAAATGATGTAGACTTGGGATTAATTTCATTTCATTTCATTTCATTTCATTTCATTTCATTTCATTTCATTATTTCTTCATTTCATTTCATTTCTTTCATTTTCAGAGGTCTTTTGAAATAAAATGCTGCTTTATTTTATTAACTTGACTGGTGAAGTGGCAGCCCTGCCATTCCACCCTCAAAAACTTGCAACATATAGGGGGAAAGAGCCCCAAATTTTTATAAGCTCCTTTACAGTTTCTCTTCTTATAGCTTTGCTGTCTGGATTGCTAATGAAATATAAAAAGGAGCAATCCCCATAGATTGTTTTCCATCCCATCCATTGTGTCCCACATCTTGGATGCAGGTGCTGGCCAGGCTGATTTCCTGACATGCCATGATTTGTGTGGTGTTTTCCATCCTAAAGCCAGGCACTCTTTGTTCCCTCACTGTGATTTGCTGGGCTTTGTTTTACTCATCTCTTTATTAAAAAAAACCCAAACCCAAACAACTCATTAAAATAATGTTTAAATCACATGCAGTTGTTAATTAATCAGAATAACTTTTGAAGGCAAGTTTAGAGTCACTGTTGTAAGAGCAAAGCATAGAATGAATCACTTCATGGTTTTTAATTAAATTAAATAAAAATCTTTTTCTACTGCAGAAGTTGGAGGTTAAAAAAGTATTCGGGAAATATTCCTTATTTTTGAGTGATGAAAAGCAAATAAACTGCAGTTTCTTGTAAACATGATTTCAATTTCTGGTTTGACTTCTCAGAGAAATAAAGGGAGTGGGTGTTCAAGGTTCCTGCTGTCCTGGCTCAGCAGTGAGGCTCAAGTGCCTCCTCTTCCCTTGCCTCTGGCTTGAAAGATTCCTGATGAAAGGAGAACCTTCAAAACATGGCATTGGCAGGAAAGGGCAGCAGGAGGGGAGAGGGAATTGAGGGAGAGTAAGAACAGGGATTTATTGACAGCAGACTCTCCTCTGGCTCTCCTTTTACAGAAACAGCCTTGGGGGAGGTTTTGATTAGGGAGGAAATGTCTGCAAGAGAGAAGTGGGGTGGGAAGAGTGGATTGAGGCAGGAAAATGGGATGGAAATGGTTAATTTGAGAAACAAAGTTGATCCTGGGCGCACTCCTAGTGAAGAGAGAAGTTTTGTGTAGGTGAGGTGCAGGGAATATCCTTACTCCTTGTTGTGTTTGAAAGTCTGGGACATCAGTCCCAGATGGGCTTGGGTTGGAAGGACCTCAAAGCCCATCCAGTCCCACCCTGCCATGGCAGGGACACTTCCACTGTCCCAGGCTGCTCCAAGCCCTGTCCAGCCTGGCCTTGGGCACTGCCAGGGATGGGACAGCCACAGCTGTGACCGATGACACTCCCACCTTCCCGTCCCTGCTCCTCATCTCGGCCACAGGAGCTCCACCACCCCAGCACCGGGGCCTGGAGTGACCCCTGGGGACACTCAGGAGGGTCAGCAGGGCACTGCTGGGGTGGGGCTGTGGGAACTCTGGGATAAACTGGCTGTGGGAGGGCTTTGGGGTGTCTGTGTTGTGGGTGTTGTGCTGCTGGTGTCTGTAGCCCTCGGTGCTGTGACCTCCTGGGCCACAAAATCCCTGTGTGCCCAAAGGAATTTGTGGGCTGGGACAGGAATTGCCTTGGGATGGAGATGGGGTGGGAGGCAGTTTTGGTTAGAGGGGTGGAGTGCTCGCAGTGCCCCAGCATCCCCCCAGCTGGGGAGATGCTGTCACCTTATAAATGGGGTTTAAAAGTACCAATTAGTGCATCTGTGTCTTAGAACTCTTAATTTTGTCTTTCTGTGGGACCACTTGCCTTTGAGGGCACACTCAGGGCAGAGCCCTTGGTGTGCACAGGAGCCAATTCTCAATGAATCAATCAATCCTCACATGAAACTAAAACCACCTCTGAAAGAAGACAGTGAGCAAATACAAAAAAAATTCCCCATATCCCATAATTTTCTTTCTTCTCTCATAAGTGTCCTCATGCAGAGCTGGAGAGGAATATCTGTTGCACTTTGGGTTTAGGCTCTACCTCTGCCTCACTTATTTTTATGCTTTAAATATTGTGGGTGTTCTCATCGTTGTCTCCCTGAATGAGTTTTTCATTTCATTCTCAACATAAAAGGCAAAATTCCCATGGGTATCCCCCCTTTTCCCACGTGGGTTCTGCAGTTTAAATAATCCTGCCTATAAAAAGCTCCTGGCAAAACATAAATTCCAGCTCTGCTCTGCTCGACCTCGAGCTCAGCTCTGGAAATGTTAATCTTGGCCCAGAATGAAAAGTGGGATCGGAGTGGTGAAGTTGGAGGTGTTGGAAGGGAACGGAATTTGCACCGCAGGCTCTGGCAGAGCCACAGGAGCAGAGCCTGGGAGAGCCCTCGGGGACAGCAACCCCAAATTCCTCCCTCAGCAAGGTGTTAAAAAGGGAGATGCAGCTCAGGAAACTTCCAAATCGTTTTTTTCCAGAATTATTGGGTTTTTTGTTAAAATAAACATTAACCTCAGGGGAGGGAGAAGGAAAGAGGTGTGTGTCTTCTCAGCATTAAGAAAAGATCACTTTTAGCACTGTTTTTCCTTGATATGAGGTGGCTTTTTGAATGCTTTTTAGTGTCTTGAAAAGATTTTGTTTTATCTCGGTTGGAGTTTTGCATCTGGATTACTTTTAGCCATTACTACAAAATAGATAAGGAGAAAGTCTTTATTCTCCAGATGGAGACACAGGCTTTGGGCAGTTAGATGAAGAGATCTGTCCTCACCACTCTGAATAGTCCTTTATTTATTAAATCTTCCCCAGAGCCAGTGCATTATGTTATCAGATTCCTTTGGAGGTTTCTTTGCCTTTTGAATAAACGGGGAACCAGTAAATCTTTCTCCTTCTCATCCTTCAAAGTGCTGAAATGTCTGTTCCAAGTCAGGCAGCTTTGGCAGGGTGCTCCTCCCCAGAAATATGCAGAGATGGCACCAAATTGCCCAATAAATTTTGTCTGTTTTATTCGAGGTGTTGATCATTTAAAATCTTAGAATCATAAAATATCTGGAGTTGGAAGGGATTGAGTCCAGAACGTGGACTGTTCCTTAAATTGCTGTATTTAAAACTGGTTTTTGGCTGAGTTAAAACGGCTGGGAGTTATTTGAGCAGAAGAGTTAATACCCCTCCTTCCAAATCCTTTAAATGGAGGAATCTGGTCCCATCCTTTAAAATGAAAGGGTTTTTTACTTCTTTTCCCTTCTGAGTCCCAAGGATTGAGCAGGGCTCTGTCCTGGCTCATGCCACCAGCAGAATGTTAATTGTGGCTGAGCTGCAGAGCTTTTATTCCCGATGACAACACAGGAGCTGGAATTGGGTTTGACTTGGAAAATCCTGGGTCACTTCTGTCTGGAGAGTTAGAGGATGCCTTCACTTGTGCAATAAACACATTTCTTTGTGCTGTTTCTTCACCATGAGGGTTTTTAATGGAGGGACTTGTCAGAGGAGAGCTGGAAATTAAACTTCCCTGGGTTTTGTGGGATGAGATCCGAGGTCGGCAGCTCAGCAAATGTAATGCTAAAGAGGAGGGCTGTAAGGAACCCTTCCATAACGAGCAATTATGTTCAGTAGTTCCTTTCTTTTCCCCCTGACTGTTTGTGCTGCTCTTTGAAGATTAATTAGTTAATGATTTGGCTGTGCTTTGAAGATGTAAAGTGGTATCTAGAAGTGCTAAGTGTTATCATATCGCATTCCCTTTGAAGTGTTATAAACTCTATCACACAGGGCTTTCTTCCTAAAAGTCCTTTTTGCCTTGTGAGATATTTATAATTAGAGAGAATGATCATTTCAAATGCTGTCATGTTAATACTTCCCAACTTTTCCAGTCTGCAGCAGGATTTGGGGTCAGATATTGCTGCAGGGGAAGTGGAGGGGACAGAGGCTTTGGAGTGACTTGGCAATGCCACCTCATGGGCAGTTGGCCACTTTCATTCCCAGTCTGTGTTCAGAATTAAGGGATCAGCTTGTTATTTGGGTCCTTTGATGGAATAACTTGTCTAGGGGCTGGTTTCCCTGGGAGGAGGAGGTGGGAATAAACTACAGGCACTGAGGGGGTGAAAAGGTTGGGCTAAGAGAGGTTTAGGTTAAAAAAAACAAACAACAAACGACTGTGTGTCCTGGCAAGGAGCAAGAATTGAGGAAATATCTCCAGGGCATTCTTACAGCTTGAGTGGATGGAAAATAAGAATGTGTTTCAAGAGGAAAAGTCTGGATTTTTCAGCCATGGCTTATCTGCAGGGAGATTGTCTGCCGTGGTCATAGGAAAAAGAAAAAAAGGGGGAAAAAGCAGAGCTGGGATAAAATTGGTAGTCCCTGGGGAGGGTGTTATTGAACTCACACTGGCTGGAGGAAACATGAGCACAACTGTGTGAAAAGGAAGAACAGCAGAGCTTGAGTTTCAAAATCAATTGTTTTATGGGGAAAATGAACACTTTTAAATCCACCTACTCCCGTGGGGAAATAAATACAGCCTGTGGCCTTGCAGGAATGAGAAGTTTATCTTTAATACAGCAAGGATTAAAAAAAGGCAAAGCCTTTAAATTATGAACTCCTTTATTGTGATGTTGTTGGTAAAATGAGACTGGGCAAGTTATTTCATCCAGGCTTTAACTGAGTGTTCACGTGTCAAATTCGAAATTACATTTTTCAAGTTCTGTAACTCAAAACAAAAGCTTCAACACCAGAAATTCAGCCTCTTTATACAAAACAACTCCATCCCCAGAACGATGAAATCCTGGTGGCTGGGCATGAAAAGAAGGATTTGAATGTTTTATAGTCTCATGGCCCTTCTGCCTGCAGGAGGAAGCAGCAGTTCAGAGGAAAACTTGATTTTGGAGGGGAATGAGAATCTCTGGTAGTCCTTGGTCCATCAAGGCAGGGAATTGTTCTCAGAAAAATTGCATTTTTGCACAGAACTCGGCAGTGCCAGCCCAGGATCCCAGTGGGATTTGTAGGCACTGTGGGAAGTGTCAAATACTGTGGCAAAGAGGAGTGGGGAAAGCCCAGCCCAGCGGTTTTTGCAGGGTAATTACACCGAGCTGGATGTGGAGAGAACATCGTGGCCACAGCCAGTCTGGGAAACTTGAGTAAGTGCTAAAGTGTGGAGGATGTGGAACTCAGACTATCCTCAATCTGGCTAAGGTTTGAGTGTGCCCTGCAGTCCTTTCCAACCCAAATATTGGCATATTTGATAATGAAGGAGATGAAACTGGCCTATTTTCAGTGCCAGTCCTGAGGGGATGCTGAAGGGAAATGCTGAGCAAAAGGTGAGGCACTGGAAACCAGAGCCCCCCTCTGCCTTTGGGTCCTTTGAATTCTGCAATCAAAGAATGTGAAAGGAGAAATGGCAAAGAAATACTTTCTTTTTTTCGTGCATTTTAAGCTTGTGTGATCCACTTTATTTGCTAGGTAAAAAATAAATATTTCAAATATCCAGATTTTATTTTCAGTCTGCTGCAAGCAGAGAGGGTGTTCTGCCCTGAGTGGAGAATGATCCTGTTCCTGGTGTGGTGCTGAGGGGGTTTGTGCCTCCCATGCTAATGATTTCCCATTCCCTCTCTCCTGGGAACGGTTTCCTTTTGTTTTAGAGGATTTAGAGCTGCCTGAGATCAGTGGTGTGGCAAAGTCGGTGATTCCAGGGATGAACATCAATCCTTGGTCTCTCCAGGATGGAGGGAGAGCAGACAAGGTCCATGGGACATTCCCATTGCACTGTGAGGCAGAAATCCCAGTGCCTGTGGGATCTGTTCCTTTCCCAGTGCCTGTGGGATCTGTTCCCAGTCCCCATGGGATCTGTTCCTTCCTAATAGCTATGGGATCTGTTCCTTTCCCAATGCCCGTGGCACCTGTTCCTTTCCCAGTGCCCGTGGGATCTGTTCCTTTCCCAATCCCCGGGGGATCTGTTCCTTTCCCAATCCCCGGGGGATCTGTTCCTTTCCCAGTGCCCGGGGGATCTGGTCCCAGTGCCCATGGGATCTGTTGCCATCCCAGTTCCTGTGGGATCTGTTCCCAGTGCCCATGGGATCTGTTCCCATCCCAGTGCCTGTGGGATCTGTTCCCAGTGCCCATGGGATCTGTTCCNGTGCCCGTGGGATCTGTTCTCAGTTCCCCTGGGATCTGTTCTCAGTGCCCATGGGATCTGTTCTCAGTCCCCCTGGGATCTGTTCTCAGTCCCCCTGGGATCTGTTCTCAGTCCCCCTGGGATCTGTTCTCAGTCCCCCTGGGATCTGTTCTCAGTCCCCCTGGGATCTGTTCTCAGTCCCCCTGGGATCTGTTCTCAGTCCCCCTGGGATCTGTTCTCAGTCCCCCTGGGATCTGTTCTCAGTGCCCATGGGAGCTGTTCCTTTCCCAATCCCCGTGGGATCTGTTCCTTTCCCTGCCAACAGGTTGGTTATGAAGCTGAGAGCACTGAACCTGTTCAATATTTTGGAGTTACTCCACCACAAAGAACAGGATTTTTTAACATGAAGGCTTTTTCCTTTGTGGAAAGGATGATGACAACGTATTTATTATTACATGGACATGTAGGGGTTTATATATATTATATAAAATTGCCCTAATCTCTTCCTTCCTCACTCTGGCCGTGCCTTCCCGGGACCTGGGTGTACTTCAGAGATTCAAGTACTGTCATCACATATTAAACAACATCTGTCAAACCCAGTGTTGAGTTTCCAAAAGACTTGAACTGTTTGCAAATCAGTGAAGTTTTACCAGTGAGTGTTCCCCGTGCTAAGCAGAGCAGTTTGTGTTTCATCCTGGGCCCTGGTGGTTCTTCTCCCAACACCACGAGAGAGGCCCTGAGTAACAAAACCTCCGAGCGTGGGCTGCCTTTGTAACTCTGCTTCATTTTCCCTTTCCACCCTGCAGTCCTTGCTGATAACCTGAAGTCTAACCCAGGAATTAAGTGGCAATATTTCAGCTCAGAAGAAGGGATTTTCACCGTGTTCCCAGCCCACAAGTTCCGGTGCAAAGGCAGCTACGAACACCGCAGCAGGTAGGATTTGCCTCCTTCCAATTTCCTGGGAAAAGCATTAATATTGCATTCCTCAAGCCCTGGTTTCATTCAGTGTTGTCCTTTGCCAGGCTGACAACATTCATGAGTAACTTCTAATGGAGTCCCTTGGGTTTTCTTAGGGTTGTTTTTTAAAGCACCACTTTTCACTTCTGAGAAACTCACCTGGAATTCCAAACAGGTTCCTCACCTCTCCCGAATCAAGTCAGCTGTAAACAGCAGTGCCTTGGAAGTTGTAGGTCAGCCTGCAGGCAAAATCTGACTTCTAGTTGACTCATACTTGACCCCTGCTAATAAAGCACACATTCTGCTGATTTGGCATCACTTTGGGGAGGGAGGGGAAGGAGGAGAGGCTGGGAAGGGCACACAGGTAGGAGCATTCTTCCCCAGGTTCAGGTGGCACGTCATGGATAGTAGGGAAGCAGCAGTGAAAATTTCCTTGCACTAAAATAAAAAAGTAAAAATAAAGCATCAGTCGGTGGCAGGGTTTCCTGCACAGGGATTTCTGTTCTCTAGACATGAAGCCAAGAATTTGAAGTCCAGTATTTTTCCCTGCTTTGTCTGTCAGTACCGTGGGATTGATGAAGGCTCAAGGGTGGGAAGGTGCAGTGGCTTTAATATCTTTGGTCACACATTAATTAACTGTACCAGTTAATCAGTCTGTGTAGGGGAAGCAGCAGCACATCCAGGAACCTTTTGGGGACACTAAGGAGGGTTTGGTTTCCTGTCAGGGTTGAGCAATCAAAAGTTTACTGATGGTATCTTGAGTGTGTCATCAAAGCACAAAGTTCTGAGCTTGACTGAGTTTTCTGGAAAGGTGTGGTCTGAAGGGTGAGAGCTGGGGGTGCCCCAGTCCTGCTCAGAACTTGGACACTAAAACCATCAGGGATTTTATCCAAGTCACTTAGTCTGGGTCATAGTTCCTCTGTGGCTAAAGAAGGGGTATCTGTTTGGCAATATTTCCTTCAGAGAGTGGTTTGGGTGAATTAATTAGTTAATGCTTCAGTGCTTTGAAGATCAAAGGGCCTGTTTCAGTTGCAGGTATAATCCAGGGTAGAGCTGCAGGCTGTTTTACAGTTAAGAACTGATTTGTGCCAGTTGTTTACTGCAGTGCCTTGTCTCAAATCTTCTGCATTTCCTTTCCTCTTAATAAGATTTCTGTGTCTGCCTTTGATATAATAAAATTTAGATCCCAAAACTCTCACTTGACTGTAACCTAGTTTTGTGTCTGGACTAAAGAGGAAAGAGAAACTTGCCATTTTATTTTAATCCTTCCTCCATGCTGAGGATCTTCCAAATTTATTCCAGGTCGAAACCTTGGCGTGAGAGCTTGTGACCTCTTTCCCACATCTCCCATTTGTGAGCTGGATCTGAAAACACTTCCCTGCAAACAGGTTTTTTGGTGTTAGCACAGACACATGGCAGCAGCGAGAGCCCTCACTGGTGTCAGCTCACTTGGGGATGTGAAACTGGGCAGATCCAAGGGCTTGTGCAGCATGACCCGGGTGAGAGTCATCCCAGGGCACCCGGCCTTGGCCAGGAGCCTTCTCCCAACAACCCAAACACCCTGGGCTGATCACCTCCCTGCAGCTGCACAGGTTTTCACTTGTCCTGGCCCCAGCACGTCCCCATTATTGCACTCAGTTCACGTGTGGGTGAAGTTCCCAGCAGCCAGGATTTACCAGGAGGCATTTCTTGCTTCATTCAAACCTTGGTGTGAACTGCTGCAGTGATCCCAAACACTGCTGCTGTGTCAGCAACAGGGTTCATTCCTGAAAGCTCTTGCTGTGACAGAGAGAGAAGAGAGAGAGAGAGAGAAGAACCTGGTTTAGGTTCTTTAAAAAATTCAGAGTGAGGGGCATTTCTGCATGTTCAGATTCTCAGCTGGCCTTTCCTGCTCCAAGTTCTCATAAGGGAAAAAAACTCCTGTTACAATTCATTGTTTCTTCCTGGTTGTTTGCTTGGGTGTTTTAATTCCTGCCCGTTTCCACTTGTGAGCATTTCAGTGGGGTGACAGGGCGCCTGGTGATGGTGGTGTGGCTTTTGTCCCTCCTCAGGCCCGTCTACGTCTCGACCGTTCGCCCTCAGTCCAAGCACATCGTGGTCATCGTGGACCACGGGGCCTCTGTCACAGAGACACAGCTGCAGATTGCCAAGGACGCTGCCCAGGTCATCCTCAGCTCCATAGATGAGCACGACAAGGTGAGGTTTCTGCAGGCAAGGAGCAGCTTTTCCTGGGTCTTTGGTTCTCACCCAAAGTGGTGCTTTCAGCCCGTGGACTCCTGCAGAGCTGGGAGCTGCCTCTGAGGGGTGACAGAGCCTTGAGCTCACTGCTGGAACTTCTCTGCTGCAGGGGAAACATTGGGGGATCTGCAGGCTGGGAAAAAGGTGAAATCCCACTGGTCTAAGGCAAAATCTTGTACCTGAGCAACCTTTAATCTCCATCTCAGCAGGTATTTCAGTGATGGTCAACAGGAAGAGGAACCATGCTCCACACATGATTCCTTCTCACATCCTAGACTGCTTTGAGCAACTCATTTCACCTCTGAGTCGCTCTTTTAGTCTTGTGAAAGTGGAAATTATTTATTCCCCTGAAGTACTGGGGTGAGCTGAAACATAATTAGCGTTTGGAAGGTTCACAGATAATTATGGTACCAGCAAAGGGCTGAGAAATCTGGGTTTGATTTCTTGCTCTGCCACTGGTACTCATTTGACAGTGAGAAAGTCACTTAACCTGTGGTTCTTTTTCAGTACAGAAACCACAGATTCATGAAGTGCTTCTGTAAAAAGCCTAGAGTTTAGTCTTTACTTTTAGTAACTCTACTGGTGAGACCTTGATCAGTCTCTCTGCTTGGGTTTTCTTTTGTGAATAGGAAGAGTTTCAGTTAAATCAAGTTGAAGAAAACTGATGATAATCTTTGCCTTGAGTCTTCTCATGAATAGTAGGGGAAAACCACTTGTAACTTGGTGCTTTTAGAGAGATTGAATATGGTAATCTTACAGTTGAGCAGGATTAATAGCACTTAAATTTAAGTGTCAGAAGGGTTTGTGTAAATACAGAGAATACATTTAAGACACAGATTCCTTGGTCAGTATTTATAGAACCTGTTCCACAGGTATCTAAGTACTGCTTCATTCTGTGACTGTCTTGCCTCAGTCATGCTCCCTGATGAAGTTTGGCACTTAATTAATGAACCTGGTGTGTTAGATGGCATTAAGGTGTAGTGGTAACACTTGCATTAACTTATTTACAGGAAAAGCTGATAACAGAGTCCCCTTGCTTTGACTAAAATGTTGAAACAACAAAAAGCTTTGCTGGGAGCAGTCTTTAGAGGGGTCGTTTATTTTTTTTTTTTTATTTCTCTGTGCACTCCACTTTTCTCTGGGCTCTCCAGGCTTTCCTGGAAGTGCCCTCTGCTGATTTCCCTGTCAGTCCTCCCTGGCTCTCTCAGGCTCTGCCCAGAGCAGTGCCTTAACCATGGTGAGGTTAAGACCAAACAAAGACCAAAATCTTTTTTCCTTGAACTCCCCACAATCCTTCAGAAATCTGACAAGTTTCTTCTGCTGGATCGGTGTCTCCTAAAACAGGATGGGACCCTGTCCAGTTGCAGTCCTAGGATTTATTGTTGGTTTGTATCATACAAGCAGTAAGCAAGAGACACAAGAAAACAACAAAATCTAGATCAGGGACAATACCACAATTTAGCATAACATTTTATAGCTTATTTCTCAACCAATAGTTCACAAGAAGAAGTTTAGTGTCATATTACTCTAGCAAATCAGAAAAGACCCCACGTGGGCTTACTAAGAACAAAAGGCCTCTATAAACCTAGGAAACAATACACAATAATTGGTTATTTAAAATGGAAACTTCTTCTATCTTTGCAAAGCATATACCTAGAACATATCACATCCTGAACCAGTAATCAGTCCTTGTTCTTGTACCTTACAATAAATATAAATGTATTTACTTGTCTCCTAATTTCCTGACTTTCCATGGGAAAGTTTTGAGATTCCCAGCCTTTTCTCAACTTTCTGTCTACCTTTTGAGGCCTTTTTTACACTTTCTAGGGTTTTTACCTTTTAGATTCCCACATCTTCCTCAAGCATTTCTTCTCCACCAATCCGGTTTTAAACCCAGGGCATCTCCTCAGCTGGCTTCTCCCTGTGTGTGTGTGTGTGTGAGATCCCTGCAGGGAGGGGATCCCATGGAATCCTTCCCCCTCTCCGTGTGTGTGTGTGAGATCCCTGCAGGGAGGGGATCCCATGGAATCCTTCCCCCGCAGATCTCGGTGCTGACGGTGGCGGACGCGGTGCGGACGTGCTCCCTGGACCAGTGCTACAAGACCTTCCTGTCCCCTGCCACCAGCGAGACCAAGAGGAAGATGTCCACCTTTGTCAGCAGCATCAAGGCGTCCGACAGCTCCACGCAGCACGCCCTGGGCTTCCAGAAGGCTTTCCAGCTCCTGCGGAACACCAACAACGGCACCAGGCTCCAAGGAAGTAAGGCAGCCTCTTGTGCAAGCCTGAGCATTTCGGGGCCTTGCCAATTTCACATTCTCACTTTGGCACAGGCCAAGGGAGTGGAGTGTGTTGAATGTTAACAACAATGTGCTCCATCCCCTGTTTTTGTTGTAAGGAGCATTTCCTTGGGCTGCAATCCACGTGAGGGACTGTTGGATGTGTCCATTCCCTTCTCATTTGTGTCACTTGCTGCCTTGCCTTTCTTTTGAACTGAAAGAGGAAAATGCAGGATTGATCTGTGTGATAGCTGAGTTATTTCCCCAATCTGTGTGGGGGGGCAGGGGGCCTTTGCAGGAAAATTGCAGCTTCTGCAGGTTCATTTAATGATTGCTGACACATTTGCATATGGATGGTGTGCCTCACTGGAGTCCTGGGGAAGTTGCCCTTGCTGCCCAGGGAAATGGGGTTTTTGAGAATATTGATTATGGGTGATACTTTGTGGAACACAAAGAGGTCTTGGCTAAATTTTCCTTCATCTCAGAATACCCCTCCTGAACTCTGCATACTAAGTAGGAGCTTTATCCTTCCCCTTCCCAAGCTTGGGGTTTTTCTGGTTATTTTTTGTAATCAGGGTGTGGTGAAAGACATGGAGAAGATGGATGTGAAATTGAGTGGCAGATTTGCTGGCCAGGAAGCCTTGGAAGGCAAATTCTGTGCTCTGAGTGCTCCTTGGATTTGAGTAACACCGGCAGTGCCACAGCAGGGTGGAGGGAACAGCCCATCTCCATTGGGATACTGGGATTCTGGAACACAATTCCCACACCCTGGCCCTGTGCCTGCTCCAGGGAGAGCAGATCCTTCAGTGTCCCAAAGGGCATCAGCTCAGAGGCTGTGCACAACCAGAGAGAGAGGAAAAGGCCAGGAATTGAAGTGCTTTGGAAGGAATGAGAAAATACCCTGACATTCCACGTGACTCTCCTTGGGTTTATGGAATGGTGCTTTTGCTACCAAAGGTTCAGCCAATTCCTGAGCCTCAGGCCATTGGCACAGGGAGACTCTGTGTGACTGGACACAGGATAAGGTTGGCAAGGGCAGGATTTTACCATCCTCTGGCAAAATGATGACAGGGGAGCAACTCCAGCAAATGCAGAATAAACAATGCAGTGCTGGTGCAGCTGGCTGGGATAAGATGAATTTGTCATCAGGAGTTATTCCAAGAACATCAGCTGAGGAGTCTTGGAGCATCCTCCTGCATATTCCCCATTCCTGGAAGTGTCCAAGGCCTGCTTGATCAGGGCTTGGAGCATCCTGGGATAGTGCAGGTGTCCCTGCTCATGGCAGGGCAGGGCTGGGCTGGGCTTTAAGGTCTCTCCCAACCCAAAGCAGTCCAGGATTCCATGATTTTATGTTTGGCACTGTTTTATATTAGGATTAGAAGTTTTGGCATATTCATACTTCACTGGGTTTCATATCAAACAACTGTTTTGGGGCACAAGCACAGAAAGTTGAAATGCAAATGCTTTGGATTTTCTACATGTGGAAGATTGTGAAGATCTAACGTGTTTATAACGAATTTCAGAATTCCTGGGGTGAGACACAATAGGTTTGAGAAGAGGATGTTTATAAAACACGTCTCATTTTCTTGTAAATATTCTTTTCATCTTTTTAAAAAAGAAAAACAAACGCACAAAAAAAATTCCTTCATTTTAGTGTTAATTTTCTGACATCCTGTTCCCAGAGAACAATGTGTGGGTGTGTCAGGGAAGCTGTTGAGATACAGCCTCAATCCCAAATCCACACTGGCAAGGCCAGAAGGGAACTGCTGGTGTGAGATGGGAGAACTGTGCTGTTAAACACATCTGGATTTTCTGCTTCACTTCCTACTGCAGTGCTGCTCAGCAGAGCCTCATCCCAAAGGGTGACAAAATGCTCCAAAAGCTGCTTGCTCTGGTCCCTCATGCAGATTTAGGACTGGCTCTTGTTACTCCATGTAGGCTGCAGATAGAATATCTCTGCTGGAGCCTAGGAAGCACAGCAAGAGTTTTCCTTAAACTCCCCCTAAAGCTGCTTTAATACCTGGCTTTGCTTTTGTTCCTACTTTTAACCCTTACAAAAAACTACAGTAGAAATTCCCCCAAATTAACAGCACCTCTTGCTTGTGTCAAAATCTGGTTCTGGCTAAAATTCTGGTCAAGTCAGAAGGACAAAATGTGCAAGTCAAAGCATTGATACCTGTTTTATAAACCAGTACAGCAAATCCACCAAAAATCCAGGTGAAACAAGAAAGTTGGGATGTGAGCACGTCAGGCCAGAGCTCTGCATTACCTGTGGATGATCCCCATCCATTGGAGTTCATTGTAAACACAAATCATTCTCAACACTGAGATCAGTGTGATGGAGCAGCTTGGGGAGTGAGCACAGGGCTGTGAATTGTTGTGTTCAAAGGCTTTGGGGCAGGACTTTAACATCCTCAGCCTGAAAAACGTGTTCCAGGGAAAGTGTGAGGGGCCAGGTCACATTCCCAGGCTTTCTGCTCTGCCCTGCTCCATGGGAGGGCATCCTGTGCAGCTCCATGCCTCAGGATTGCAGGATGGAAGGAGAACACAGGGGCAGGAGATGAAAAGTGCAGCTTTTCACCTTGTGGAGCCTTTTCCATGGAACTGGAGCAGCTGTTCCAGGTGCTGGATCGGTGTGCTCCTGCCTGGAGGCAGCCAAGCTCCTCAGCCTGGAGGTGAGAAGGATCCAGGGAGAGCTTAGTGCCTAAAGGGGCTCCAGGAGAGCTGGAGAGGGACTTTGGACAAGGGATGGAGGGACAGGACACAGGGGATGGCTTCCTGCTGCCAGAGGAAGGATTAGATGGGATATTGGGAAGGAATTCCTGGCCGGGAGGGTGGGCAGGCCCTGGCACAGGGTGCCCAGAGCAGCTGTGGCTGCTCCTGGATCCCTGGAAGTGTCCAAGGCCAGGCTGGACAGGGCTTGGAGCAGCCTGGGATAGAGGAAGATGGGACTGGATGAGGTTTAAGGTCCCTTTGGACCCAAACCATTCCATGACTCCAAAGGCAGAAGGTGCCTGTGGCCTTTGCCCAGGAGAGTCCTGGGTGGCCGACAGGCACCAAACCAAAGAGAAGTTTGGTAAGTGCCAGGAGTGAAACTTTCCCACCAAGGGCTGGAATCCATGTGGCTGCAGTGTGTTGATCCCCTGGAGATGCTGTGGAGCCCTGGATGAAGCTGCTGTGAGCAGATTTCAGGGCTCTGAGCACAAGGCTCTGAGTTAGAAACCTGATGCACTTTGTTCTGTGTCTGTGATTGTGTTTTAGATACTGACATGGTCATCATTTATCTCTCGGCTGGGATCACATCAAAAGACTCCTCAGAAGAGGATAAAAAAGCCACTCTGCGTGTCATCAACGAAGAGAACAGCTTCCTCAATAACTCAGTGATGATCCTCACTTATGCCCTCATGAATGGTGAGAGGTGCTTGTGATTTCCAGGCCATCAAATTCCCTTTCCTGTCACAGCACAGCTCCTTTATTAAGCTCATTCCAGGGTAATTCCAGGCCTTCCTGGGAGCAATTTGTTCCTGGATTTTGGCACATTTAATCCAGAAGCTGCATCCAGATGTTGTTACTTTGGTGTTTATAACTGGCCCTCTCTATCCTTGTGTATCCCAGTGCAGCTGCAGGCATATAAAATATCGTGGCCTGGATTGTCCAGACTGAGTTAAATTTGTTAATTATTGCAACTGCAAACCTTGCTGGGAGCTTCCAAGGGCAGCAAACTGGGACTAAGTGTGACTTCATCAGCCAGGGAGGGTGAATGGGAGATCAAACCAAGTCTGAAATGCTTTGATAACCTGGGAGCCTGAGAGTGAAGTTAAACATGAGGATCACCCACCCATTTTCCAAAAAAAAAAAAAAAGCATTTTCAGCACGAAGGCAGTTTGTTGTATTACTGAAAACAGCCAAGGAAATGAATGCTTAACCTAATGTATGGTTTGGTTGTAAATTTAAATACTCTTTTGAGAGTGGGCTGTGCAAAAGGTTTTGATTTGTGTGCAGGAGTTGAGCCTGGGACTTGAGTGAAGTGTGAAAGTGGAATGATTCAGCTGGAGAACAAAGCCTGTTATCTCCCAGGGCTGAGGATTGCTCCTGGTCCTGCCTGTGGGCGAGCCACCGGTGGAGAACAAAGAGCTGTCCTGTGGATTTATGGGGCACACAACCCTTTGTTCCAAGGGCTTTGTTTCAAGTGGGGATGTGAGCAGCATGGCAAGTTTTTGCACTGTGCAAACAGTAAGAGAGAGGCAATCTCGTTAAGTTTGGTGTTAGGTAATTAATTTTCCTCCAAGCAATCTTCAAGCAGTTAAATAAGAACACAGAATTTTCAGTCGTGCTATACAGAGCACAGATCATTCCTTTGGAGCAGGATGCAGAAGCCTGGATGGAAACGAAGCTTGTTTTTCACCTGTTTGCTTGTGTTTTGTGCCCCTGCTGCGTGGCAGAGGGGGTGACAGGGCTGAAGGAGCTGGCCTTCCTGCGGGACCTGGCCGAGCAGAACTCGGCCAAGTACGGCGTGCCCGACCGCAGCGCGCTGCCTGTCACCAAGGGCAGCATGATGGTGCTCAACCAGCTCAGCAACCTGGAGACCACCGTGGGCAGGTTCTACACAAACCTGCCCAACAGGATGATCGATGAGGCCGTGTTCAGCCTGCCCTTCTCGGATGAGATGGGGGACGGTGAGTGCCGGCCTTGGATTCGGGTGTAAAACTCTCTGGGCGCTGGGAATTTGGGGCTTTCTGTGCCCACTGACCCCCAAGGAAACACTGCATTGACCTGAGGCTGTGCAGAAGGCTTCCAAAATTGAATGATAGAATTAGGATTATGGGTGTGCAGTTTGAATAGAAGTCTGTGATATCACATAGTAAAAAACTTAGAGTTTAAGGTTTTATAATATAATAATAGATATGAAGCAAGATAGAGAGTTTAGAGCATAGGTCAGTTCTTGTTTCTCCTTCTTCTTCATGGGTTTGGGTGGTATTTTGTAATTAATTAGAAAAGTCCACATTGTGGACCACAGGTGGTTGGTTATTGAGTTAAAAGTAAGAATAATTTAAGTGTCATTTCTTAATTAGACAGTGTGTCCTTGGAAAGACCTTGCAGAGATAAAGATGCAGCCATTGTTCACCTTGTTAGTTCGAGTGCTGTGAGATTGTAATGTAGATAAAAATTAATAAACATCTAAGTCCAAACACAAAAAACCATCTCAGGCATTTAATCCTGACTCTAGCAGAAAAGAAGATAAAACAGTAACATAAAACCATCAGAGATCAGGTTCTCTTTGCTTTCATATCTCCAAATACACAGCAATCCTACAAGATTTTGGTTTGAGGTGTGTTTCCAAGCCTTTTTGTCTGTAGCATTTTCATCTGCAGAAGGTTTAGTGGTGACAAGACATGGAGTCGACAGATTTAGTTTGGATTCTTGTGGTGAAGTTTGTTCCTGTGTAAAAGGACATACACGACATCCATAATTTAATCCGTGGAGAGAAATTCTTTGTACTGGGGGGAAACAGGTTGGAATGGCATCCATGTCAGCCCTGTGTAAGAGCAGGATAAAAGCAGCCTTGCAAATGGCATGAGGAGAGATTGTTAATTATTGTTAATTATTGTCCCAAGCTGGCCATCCTCAGCCCTTCTTTGGCTTCAGCACCCCTGAACTGTTCTGAGAGCCAAAGTAAATTTAAGGCTGTTCCTGAGCAAATGTGAGTCTGAGCTTTTGCTCCTTCCTGCATTCCCTCCCTCAGTGATTAAACTCTGTGATTGCTCTCTCCCAAAGCCATGTCCAATGGAAAATGTGAGCAGCAAAGGGTTGGGAATGGTGCAATAGAGAGGTTTGTCTTACATGGATTTCAGAGTGTCCTTCAAGGTGTCTACATGCAAATTTTATATTGGGGCGAGGGAAGAGCTGCTGAGTTTCCAAACTGTGGGGGAGAACACAGGAGCAAGAAGGTGTTGCAGAGTTCTCACCTCAGGGATGAGATAAATCCCAAACTGTTGGGTAATTATGGATATGATTCCCAGCACAGTGGCAATACTGGGATTTAGTTAAGCAGAGATTTAATACTCTGATTGTGCATTAGATGAGCAACAATTCATCCCAACTGTTGCTTTACAAGGACAAATTAACTTCCTTTTCTTTCCTATTTTTAATGCCCTTAATGCTGTTAAAGGAAGAAAACATTTCATTGGCTTCTCATACAAATTTATTCCTTATCTGTAAGGAACCCACTTGGGGACTGACAACCCCCCAAACATCAATTGTGGTGTGTGTTCTAATAAATTGATTCATATACTCCAGGTCACTATCAGAAACACAAATTAACTAATTAGGGAGAGTAGCTGACAACAGCCAGACACAGCAGAAACCCTGCTGAGCTTCCCTGGCCATATTCCAGCATGGAATAGATACAAAATTTAATTGTGTACCATCTCAAAAAGCTCTGTTTCCTCTCACAATAATTAACCAGATGATATTTCTGATGGTTTTATGGTGCTTCTCTCCCTCCAAGGCCTGATAATGACTGTCAGTAAACCCTGTTACTTCGGGAACCTCCTGCTGGGAATTGTTGGAGTAGATGTCAATCTTGCCTACATCTTGGAAGATGTCACCTATTACCAGGACTCCTTGGGATCCTACACCTTCCTCATTGATAATAAAGGTAATTTTGACTCAGATAATCTCCTCTAGTCCCAGTGAGCTCGTGAACCACCAATTCTGAATTCTCATGTCTCTGAGCAGTCTCTAAGTAATGAACTAAATATGTACTAAAAGTTTAACTGCGTGTTGTTGGTTAGCTTTGCCTGAATGTTGCTGGTGGATTTTGGGTGGATTCATGACTTGAAACTTCTGTCTTGGAGTTCTGATTTGGAAACTCTTGCTGTGGGGATTTCCTACACCTGTGACATCCAAGGTTTTCTGGGAAAGAGGGAAAACTGGTGTTAATGTGTGTGTCCAGCTCTTTTCCTCTGATCCAGCTGATTTTACTGCTGAATTTTTCAAGCTGGTTTTCATTTGACACCCCTTTGATGAGGAGATTGTTTGGCCACTGCCACCTTTGCCAAAATGATGTCTAATCACTGCACATTCCTTTTCCCCCCTGAAATATCCATCCTAGGCTCAGTCCTGTAATGCATCCCACGTTTGGGGCTGTGTGTTTGTGTTTTAGGGTACACTCTGATGCACCCCTCCCTGACCAGGCCCTACCTGCTGTCTGAGCCTCCTCTCCACACAGACATCATCCACTATGAGAACATTCCCAAATTTGAGCTGGTGCGCCAGAACATCCTCAGGTAAGGAATGGGATGCAGCTCCCAAATGGGCAGCACTGGGAGTATTTCTAGAGGAATTCTAAGAGTTGATAAGGTAAAATCCCTTGTCCTACAATATCTGGATACTTGGATGGATTTTTTTCCCCCGTTAGCAATTCTGGTTTGATTTTTTCCTCCCAACTTTTTTCAATTGTCATTTGTTACATTGTGTTTCACAGCTGATCTGGGGAGTATTCCTTCTATCTGTCTCTTCCCTGTCAGGAAGATTTCCCACTTTTTGGTCTGGGTTTTTCTTTATCCTTTGCCTAATCTGAGAATTTTTAAACTCCAAATGTGGGAGTACACAAGTGCATTTTCAGCACACACACGCTTTCCTTCACCAAGCACAAATAACAGTTAATTCCTTCAATTCTTATCATAATTATATAAACACACTATAGAAGGATTTTGCTGAAGTCCTAACAATTTTGTTCAGTATTTAATAAACTGCTGGATGTTTTATCTGCCACTGCAGCATTCCCTTGGGCAGCCAGATCATCACAGTTCCTGTGAACTCCTCGCTGTCCTGGCACGTCAACAAGCTGAGGGAGATTGGGAAAGAAGCCTACAATGTCAGCTATGCCTGGAAAATGGTAAGGAAAACAAGTGTGGGATGGCACAGAGGGAATTCATGGCTCTGCTACTGTCCTTCCTTCAGTTTGGGAATATCTGATCACTAATCTCAACCCAGGAATTAAAATGCAATCTGAGGTGAAACATCATCCAGGTGAATTCACTGATGCCAGCAATAATGGGTTGCTTTGTGCCAACAAACTCAAGAAGGCACTTGTGGATCATTTCACAGTGTTAAGTTAAATCCAACCTAAAGGATTAAGCTGAGCTGTTTTAAGAGATTAAATCTGTCATTGTTTAACAGAAATTCACACAGGGAGGTGTCTGGAGCTGATTTTTTAAGATTGTAATGCTGCATTTTATACCAAACTCCCTTTGCAGAGCAGCTGGGACACTCCAAGGTTTGCTGGTCTGCTGTAATTTAGAGTCCTTAAAACACCCAAACCAGTAAAACATGTGGCACATGCAGCACACAATTAAGAATGGAAATAATAAAGTCTTGCATTTGAGAGTTAATCTGTCTGTACCCTCCATAAAGGTAACAGCAGTGTGTGTCCAGCAACTGGAAACCTGCAGCCTCTCCTCTGTTAATGACAAAACCCAGCCATGAAACAGTGTTAGAGTTAGAAATTATTGCTAATTGAGCAACAAAATGAAAGTCTTGTTTGGTTTTCAGGAAAAAAAAGATGACAGTATCTTCATTTTCTGTATTAACTGTGGAAAAGTGTTTTTTGTAGAACTCAGTGGCTACAAGACAGAGAAATTCTGTTCATCCCCCACGTTTTGGCTCTGTTTGGTGACTGGCTGGTGTTTTGCAGGTGCAGGACACGTCCTTCATCCTGTGTGTGGTGGTGATCCAGCCAGAAATTCCCGTGAAGCAGCTGAAGAACCTCAACACTGTCCCCAGCAGCAAACTGCTCTACCACAGGCTGGACCTGCTGGGCCAGCCCAACGCCTGCCTGCACTTCAAGCAGTTGGCCACCCTGGGTGAGGGCCTCTGCCAGCCTGTCCTGGCCACCTCAGGGGCACAGGAGCATCCAGCTTGGAAAAATCCTCCAGGATCCAGTCCCAGCTGTGCCCCATCCCCACCTTGTCCCCAGCCCAGAGCACTGAGTGCCACGTCCAGGAATTCCTTGGGCACCTCCAGGGATGGGCACTGCAAACCTCCCTGGGCACTTCCAGTGCCTGAGCACCCTTTCCGTGGAGGAATTCCTGCTGATGTCCAGCCTGAGCCTCCCCTGGCACAGTCACACCTCCTCTGTGTTTCTGTAGAGTGTGGCAGCACAAAGTAAAGCTCTTCTCACAAAACATGGGAAATACTGTTCCCTTGAGGAGCTTTTATTTCCAAGGCTGATTTTTCTGATCAGCTTTTACCTTCTCACAGCTCTCCTTGGT
The DNA here is from genome assembly GCA_013400495.1 of Nicator chloris. Taxonomy (NCBI): domain Eukaryota; kingdom Metazoa; phylum Chordata; class Aves; order Passeriformes; family Pycnonotidae; genus Nicator; species Nicator chloris. Next base: position 257,176 of record WAAE01003445.1, on the reverse strand, counting down.
GACAGTGAGCTGCTCAGTGCTGAGCTCTTCCACAGAATCACAGCAGAGCCTGAGCTGGATCCCACAGGGATCATATCAAGCCCAGCTCTTGAGAGAAGGGCCCATGCAGGGGTTGAATCCGTAACTTGGTCATCATCAGCACTGGGTTTTAACCAACAAATTTACTTCTTGCAGGGCGAGTGAGTGGGGCTGCTCATCAGAGTAGGAGGTAAATGCACTGGGAGTCCAGCAGGGTCCCTGACAGTGCAGTGGGAGGAGTAGAGGTGTCTCACCACGCTTAAACCAAGCCCTCTCCTGGCTCTAAAGCACCTCCCTGAGCACTGACAGAGTAGGATGAAGCCCCAGCCGGTTGTGCAAGACTCTGCTGCTGTTTTGCTTTGGGTTTCTGGGAGTTTTTCACTGCCAGAAGCATTGAATACCATCAGTCAGAGGTTGAGCCTGTTGGGGAGAACGAGAACTTCAGTGCTCTGATGGTTTCCAGAGCCTTCTCACCTGCTTCAGAGTTCTCAGGTTTTGATAGGCTAAAGTGGTTCTGCTCTTCCTGACTGATTTCAGACATTGCTGGGGAAAAGGGAGAATCTCCATGGCAGTTCCAGTGTCTGGGAAGGATGGAGAGCTTAAAACCCAGAAATAGCCCAAGAACAGAGGGATTTTACAGAAACATCCTACACTGCAAGCTGTCATATTTAGGGATAATCTTGGGAGGTCCCTAAAATCTGTACTATAAGAAGTTCTAAATTAAATACTTCTGCTTGTAGCAGGGTTTGAATGCTGGGTTAGTGGCACAGTTGTGAGATTTTTCTTAGCCCTTTGTAGCCCTGCAGAATAACTCAGTGAGATGAGACTGGAAGAGGGGCATGACAAACCTGTGGCAATTGCTTTGCCACTTGTTTAAAACACAGGGATTTTCTTTTTTCTTTAATGTGGTGTCTAATTTTGATCATCTTCTATCCAGAAAGATATGAATGGAGAATATCCCAAAAATGCAGTACTAAGCTGTCAAGTGGAAAAACTTCACGCAAAGAAAAATCAGAATATTTGCTCTGGGAAGCAGATGAAGGACTGGAGTGGAAATTGGAAGTGGGGACTGCAGCACACGTGTGAGGATGTGTTTGAGAGGAATGTGGCTAAAAGCAGAACACTTCACATACTGCTCTGCAGGTTTTCCTCTGGAGACCATTGCACACAGGGAATTTGGGTTCCATGGGTCACATCCTCAGAAAAGATCTTCACAACCCTCAGCCCTGCATCGTCATTATAATTTCTCTTTTTTAAAAAGAAAAAGCTGGCTGGTTTTGCAGATTTTGCATGATGAAAGTTTACTTTTGAGTTTGTTCTGAAAATCCCTCCAGACAGCTGCACTTTTATTGAGGAGCTCCTCTTCTGCACTTGGGATTCTCCAGATGTTCATTCTCTGGAACTGAAAACGCTCTGTTTCATTTCCCTCTGGGATATCTGACCTAAACAGGGATACTTAATTTCTTCTTTAGCTCATCCTCTTTTCTTAAGGGAAAACAGCTTCTGTAATCTCACAAAAAGTAGTAATTCAGAAATTATTGAGGCTTTGGGAGCGAGGGCATCGAGTACCGAATAACACACGGAGATCAGAGGAGGGGGGCTGATGCTGTGACTTCTTTGTTTTGAGGCAAAAAGGGGAAGAGTTCATGTACAGCCTGAGTTTAGGAGGAAACTGCTGGGAAGTGCTCTGGGTTGGGTGAAAAAATGGATGTTTCCTGCCCTCCCTGCCAGTCCAGCGTGTCCTGCAGGAGTTGGGCCCTTGGTGTGCTGAGGTGTGGGAGAGCGAGGAGAGCAGCAGGGTCATTCCTGGTACAAACACCCTCCCCCCTCAAAATGTGCAGCTCATCCTCCTGAAATCCCCGGTGTTTTGGTGTTTGCAGAGAGCCCCACAGTGATGCTGTCTGCAGGCAGCTTCTCCTCCCCCTACGAGCACCTGAGCCAGCCCGAGACCAAGCGGATGGTGGAGCACTACACGGCCTACCTGAGCGACAACACGCGCCTCATCGCCAACCCGGGCCTCAAGGTGAGCCCCCAGCCAGGGCGAGCCCCAGGCCTCCTGGGCCTTCCTCAGGGTGAGCCCCCAGCCAGGGTGAGCCCCCAGCCAGGGCGAGCCCCAGGCCTCCTGGGGCTTCCTCAGGGTGAGCCCCCAGTCAGGGTGAGCCCCCAGCCAGGGCGAGCCCCAGGCTTCCTGGGGCTTCCTGAGGGTGAGCCCCCAGTCCTCCTGGGCCTTCCCCAGGGTGAGCCCCCAGCTCTCCTGGGGCTTCCTCAGCGTGAGCCCCCAGTCAGGGTGAGCCCCCAGTCAGGATGAGCCCCCAGCCGACCTGGGCCTTCCTCAGGGTGAGCCCCCAGTCAGGGTGAGCCCCCAGCTTTCCTGGGCCTTCCTCAGAGTGAGCCCCCAACCCTCCCTGGGCCTTCCCCAGGGTGAGCCCCCAGCTCTCCTGGGCCTTCCGCAGCGTGAGCCCCCAGCCCTCCCTGGGCCTTCCCCAGGATGAGCCCCCAGCCCTCCCTGGGCCTTCCCCAGGATGAGCCCCCAGCCGTCCTGGGCCTTCCTCCTGGCCCACTGCTGCAGGGAACCCCAGAATCCCAGGAGTTTGCATTGGGAGGGACCTTAAAGTCCATCTCACTCCACCCCTGCCATGGCTAGGATGCCTTCCACTATCCCAGGGTGCTGCTGATGCCTTAGGATTTGGGCTTTTCTATTTTTCTATTTTTATTTGTAATCCTGCAATTCTTTAGTAAAACTCTAAACCCCACACACAGGGTGAGCTGCTGCTTCCCCTTTTTGGTCAGACCCAACAATTCCTCTCCTGGGGATCAAGGACACCTCACTGCCTCAGGCCCTGAGAGATGGAAACAAAAGGGAGTTGGGGGCAGCAAGCTTGGGGTAAATGACTTCATTACCTGGAGCTGTAATTGGGAGATTAACCCCAATATGCAAGTGGACCGAACTTACAAAAGTGTGAAAACTCATGACCCACCATCCACTTTGGGTGTAGCCTCTTGGGGAGGCTCTGTCTGCCCAAAATGTACCTGAAGACCCTTCAATAAATAGAACTGCTTTTATTCTCTTAATTCTGTCTGGCCTCTGTTTTTAGGTAAGCCCCAAAAAAGGCATCACTCCAGCCTGGCCTTGGACACTTCCAGGGACCCAGGGGCAGCCACAGCTGCTTTGGACAACCTCACCCTCCCAGCCAGGAATTCCTTCCCAACATCTGACCTAAGAGTGGAGAGAGGAGGGGGACAGAACTTGGTTGAAACAAACACTAGAAAAGTTAAAACCACACTAAATTCTTAGCAGAACCCTTGTGTTCTTAGGCATACAAATGAGAAATCTCTATTTCCTATGCAAGCAGCACGTTATTTATATTTACTCCAAGTTAAAAAAACAAACAAACAAAAAACCCCCCCAACCCCACAAACTAAAAGCCACGGAGATAACACCAACAATATTTCATTCTAATAATCTGCTTGGAATGTGTGGTGTGAGAAGCCTTGAACCAAGTAATTGAGCCGAGATGATCCCCGGTGGCTCTCGGGGAAGCTTTTATTATCTTGCCATGCAAGTCCTGCAGGAACCCTGCCAGCTCTGCCTTTGTTTTGCAGTTTTCTGTCAGGAATGAAGTAATGGCAACCAGTCACGGCACGGATGAATGGATGACCCAGATGGAGATCAGTGGCCTCAACAGTTACATTGTCAGGCGTTACATAGCAACCCCCAATGGGGTGCTCCGCATCTACCCCGGCTCCCTCATGGACAAAGCATTTGATCCCACCAGGAGACAATGGTGAGTTGTTGGGGTCCCTTCAGCAAAGCTTCGAGTCATCTCTGAGGCCAGGAAGGGAAATATTGAGAGTTGATTTCGTTTTTAGAGTTGATTTCGTTTTTTTCAGAGTCGATTTTGTTTTTAGAGTCGATTTCGTAGCCTGTGGGTTTTGTGGGTTTTTTTAAAATTTAGTTAAAAATGTTTTTGTCCTTCCCATTAAGATCAGAGCTTAAATGCAGCCAGTTCAAACATTTATTGGTTCTAATTTCAGGCCTTTTTATTTGGTGGGGTAGTTGTTGTTTCCTAGCTCAGCTATGGCAGATGGGGACAATAAATATTCAGAAAATGAGCATCCCCTTCAGGGATTAGCTAATTCAGGAGTATTTGAGCTCCTTGGGCCCTTTCTGGTTGTTCATATTTTGAGCCTTTTTGTTTGTTTACTGTGGGTTTCCTCACTGCTTTCAAGGAGGGATTCATTATGCAGCAGCATCTGATTTGGGCAGAGAGCTGGGGACATTCCAGATGGGAGCAGGCTCTGAGTGTGCTCCAAAGGCTGGGATCTGTGGGAAGGAGCCAGCCAGGTGCTGCCACACTGGGAAGGGCACAGATCCCAGCCCTGTGGCTCTGCAGTGCTCCTGGCAGCTCTTCTGCCCCATATTTTCCCTGAAATTTGTAGTAGTGTGGGAAGAAGGTGCAAGTAAAACACTGGGAATAAAGCAGAAATGGGTTAAGCTGCTCATGGGCTGGTGCTCTGGGTAGGGAGAAGCAAAGTGAAGCACTTTTCTTACAGAAAACTGTTTCCAAAAGTTTCATCAACTTCCCTATGACAGTTTTATCAACTGTCCTATGACTGTGGCTTATTTTATGCTGATGGAAGTTGTAAGAGGTTGTAATTTATAATCACTGTCTGATATTTCTGAATTTGCTTGCCTCAGTTCTGTCTTTTCTCCTCAGTTTGCAATGTAATAATTTTGCCAAGGTTTGCTTTGAGTTTGAGACTCTGCTGGCACCAAGTCCTGCATTGTTCTGGGGGAAAATGTCTGAAATTACATTAAATGTGTTCTGTTCTGATGTAAACTGAGCTTTTTTAATGCAGCTGGATGTACTGGGGAACTATTTCTTGAGCCAGTCTGGGTTAGTTTGGAGTCCCAGTTGTGTTTGGGTACTTGTTTGATATTAATTCAGTGCTTGTTGTTCACAGCGTGCAGAATTCAGTGTTTGTTATTTTGGGGAAGTCAAGGATTCTGTCTTACAGACTCGGGCATTAATTCTGAGCATTTCTTTGGGCTTCCCTCAGGTACCTGCATGCCGTGGCCAACCCAGGACTGATCACCTTTACTGGGCCCTACCTGGACGTGGGAGGGGCTGGATATGTGGTGACCATCAGCCACACTGTCCATTCCTCCAGGTGAGGGGCTCTGGGCCTTTGGGGCAGGCAAGGAGACTGAATTCTCAGAGCTGGGGGACTCTGTGTGCTCAAGAGCTGAAAACCAAAGCTGGTCTTAAAGTGCTGGTGGTGAAATGTCATCTCACCTTGTGGGGCACTGAAACACTGGGAGGAATCCATTTTATAGGAATATGTGAATTCTGTGGCTTTATTGGTAGAGGAGTAATAAGAGCATATTAAAAAAAAAAGGATTGATGGGTGGGAAAGTGCTCCTGGATGAACACGAGGTGGGATGTCCAGGGAACTGGGAGGAGGAGAGGGATTGCTCTGCTGAGGCTGTTTGGGAAGTGTTCCCTTTCTGCTGGAAGTTAAATCCTTCTCCAACAGGAATGCCAAGCTCCACGTTTCCTGAAGTTCCCCACACCTCCACTTGTGGGGTTTTAAGGAGCAGGGAGGTGTTTGGAAGGGAACTGGAAGCTGATCCAAGGGCAGAGAGGCCAGGCCACAAAGGGGGTTAAGGACAGAGCTGTCCTTACTCCAGGAATTGGGGAGCTCCTCTCCTGGGCTGCTTAAATCCAACACTTCTGGGCTTCCAGAAGGAAAGATCTTTTTTCCAGGAGAAAGATCTTGAGGCAAAGCCTGTGAATCTCCAAGAGCCCTTCCAGGATTGCTGGGAACAGATTGGAGTGGGGACAGCAGGGCCAGGAGTTGGACTGGGTGATCCCTGTGGGTCTGTTCCAGCTCAGGATATTCCATGATTCTGTGAAATGACTTTTTCCTGGAGAACCAGATCATTGCTGTTCCAGCTCCCTCCTGGCCAGGCCCCAGCCGGAGGCCAGGAGCTGAGATGAAGGAAGTTTAAAGGAGGCCAGTTTATAAAACATGGACCAAACCTTGCTGTCCCAAATTCCCAAAACAGCAGTTACCTGTCCTGTTTTTTCACATGGAGTCTCCTCCAAGCTCCCCACCCACCAGCCCAGCAGTCAAAGGTAACTTCCAGTGTTGTACTGGGAAACAGGGATCCCAAAGCCAGCAGGGAACAGCTCCTCCACTCTTCCCAGAGATTCCCCTGCTTTGTGTGGGGTTTCCCAGCACAGCACCTCTGCCTGTGTGCTTTGGCAGGAGCATTTGCCAGCCCCAGCCCCTGCGTGGTGCTCCTCACAGAGGAATTCACTCTGGGGAAACGAGCACTTCTGTAAGGAGGGAAGTGCACTGAATCAAAATTCGGATTTTTATCTAGCAAGGGATGGTTTACTTAGCTCTAAGAACTTAAAGCTCCTGTGGGTTATTAGAACATGATTAAAGAACAGTTAAACAAAGTTTGGCAGATGTGAGTGTGATTCCTGGGTAAATATGACCTCTGAAGCTCATAGTCACATGTGGTTATAATCCCCAAAGAGGCCTGAGCTCAAAACCCAGAGGGGTGGGGAGGAATCCATGGAGTTAACAGGAATTCTGGCATTAGGAGCTGCTGGGAGGGTTTAAATACCCACATCAGGGCAGCCAGAGCTGACACCTCTCATTCCCATTTTATGTGTATCTTGCTTCTTTTTATGGAGGCTGGGAGGAGATTTATGCCTGATGTGGTTTAATGCAGTTGGCATCAGCAAAGCAGGAGGATTTAAGGCTTAAAAGTGAAGCTAAAATATTTACAATGTTCTAATGGCTTTCTGTCTGTTAGGACAGAGCAGAACTTCAGAGCTTGATGCCTTGTCACACATGAAATGTGTCTGTGCTGCTTCACTGCCATCCTTCCGTTCCTCCTCCAGGAAATGTGAACAATAAATTAAATGCAGGTTTTAAAAATCTATATTTACCTGTCTACAAATGAGATTTGACTGCATCTCCACTGCACCTCTTTCAAAAGCAAACAAACCTCAGCCCAGTGAACAGAGCTGGGTTTCCATGGAGCAGGGGTGGCCAGAGCTCTGTTTGTGCAGTCCAGCTGGGCCTTGCAGCGTCTTTTTTTTTTTCCTTTTTCTAAACATTTTTATTCCTGTCTTCAGAGATAAAACAATGGAGAAAAGTGAATTTTGAAGAGCAGCAAGTCAGAGGTATAAGGTCCACATGGGTGCAAATCCCACACCCTTGAGCTCTGATCCTTTTGTATCCTGCAGGGGTGAGAGGGGACTGGTCTGGCTGTGCCCTCTCGGTGCTACTGGGAGCAAACTGGGAGCAAACTGGAAGAACGGGGATGTTAGGAATGGAGGAAGGACAAAATCAGGATCCTTTTCATAACTCACCCTAAGAAATGTTCTTTCCTTCTGATTTTCTGCCTGCCATCCACAATCCCTCCCACACTCTGGTGTTTCAGGGGTTTAGCTCAAAGTCTGGCACATTCATATTCATTCCTCCTGCTGGGGGCTGAGCAGAGGAGGGCTGCAGGTAACTCCTTCCAGCTGGGATTGGAAAACACAGGGGCTGCATCCTCTGTCTGTTTATGTGGATGGGGAATTTTTAATCCTAATTTTTGTCATTCAGGAATTAAATGTCTGGTGGTGGTGGAGGGGGATGTATAGGGGGGAGATCCAACCCTGGGCTGTCTCCTGTGCTGGCTGTACAAGGGGCAGACTAGAAT
>WAAE01003445.1:185587-249398 GCA_013400495.1 Nicator chloris | reverse complement strand
AATATTAATAATAAATAATAATAAAATAACAACAACAACTGTTATTATTATTACTGTTATTATCATCGTCGTCATCATCATCGTCACCATTATCATCATTATTACCATAATTATCATCATTATTATTATTATTATTCATGATTCCAGCCCCAAATATTTTGTTTTATTATTTATAATATTTTTCCCCTTTCCCCCTCACTGCAGTGCTCAGATGTCCTCAGGACACTCCGTGGCCGTGATGGGCATCGACTTCACCCTCAGATACTTCTACAAAGTCCTCATGGACCTGCTGCCAGTTTGTAACCAAGATGGAGGGAACAAAATCAGGTAAAAGCTGCTCCTGCCAGGCACAAAATAAATAAAATACTTATTTTCTTTAACCAGATGACCCAGAGGTCGTTTCCAACTTCATTTCTCCAAGGATTCTATTACTTTCAGTGTGTGTTCTCTGATTTCCAGTAGAACTTGTGCTTGTCCTTCTCATAAAGATTATGTGGATGTTTTTGTTATTCCAGATCAAACTGCCATCAGCTAAATAAACAATCTGCAGGATTACAAAAGCAGAAGATAACAGATTTGATTTGATTTTTTTTTTTGGTTATATTTAGACTTCTTTGAAATTCTGGGTAAAAAAAAAATCCTTATTAAATGACCATACTTCCCAATTCTTCTGTTTGTTGTAATTTTACCTATTTAGTTCCTGTGAGCGTGTAAGAATGATACAGGATCTCAGTTATTTTAACTCCTATTATTCAAATACACTTTTGGGATGTTTTTCTCAGAAATCCATAGCACAGCCTAGGCAGAAGAAGTTTGGTTTCATCTGGAGTATCCAATTTCAGTCAGACCCCTGGGTATCTTAATTGTTCCTTTTTTGAAAACTCCTGTGGGGGTGGGATAAATTCTGGTTTGGATCTGGAGTAACTTGATAACATGGTTTGGGCATTGCTGTTGATTCCTTGTTTGTTTTTAAACCTTAAATTTGGGAAGGGAAGTGGTTTTCTGTCATGCTCCCAGTTCTTTTCTGGTTTGGGTATTTTTCTATGTATTTTATGGTGCATAAAGGAAAAACAAATCAGAATTTCTGGTTTGGCATTGCTCCCTCCCAGTAAAAAACTGCTGCTGATCAGCAAGGTCAGATGCTTTATTCTGTTCCTGCCTTCCCCAAAGGAGGAATTTTGAGGATATTTTTCAGTGTTGGACCATTCTGATGTAGAAATTGGATCCAGTGATATAAATGCAGGTGTTTGGGGTTTTTTAGTGTATCTCTCCTAAGGATTTTCTGTCAGGAAAAAGAGCAAACACCACATCCCTGCATGTATTTCTAATGGAAACCCCCCCAAAAATCCAAGTTTTCCTGCCTCCTTTGTACCCCTAAAGAGCACAGAGGCTTCCCCTGCGCTCTGCTCCCCCCTTGCTGCTGTGGGTACCTGACACATCCCATGGGAATCCCACTGAAAGCCGCTCCAGCCCCGGATCCAGCTGTGCCAGGGCTGTGGCTGCCACCCTGCTGAGCTTTTGGGAACATCAAGTGGGGTTTTAACCTTGCCCTCTCCCCTCTGTGGCCACCGAGTCCCTGATGTTGGAGCCACCCCGGCCAGGGCTCCTGCGCCTTCCCCAGCGCTGCTGTCTGTGGCCATGGCAACGGGAGAGGGGGAAAAAGGGATGGACTGAACTCCCTGGATTCTGGATTGGGACACAGATCACACAGTGATCACAGTGGGAAGAGCTGAAAAGGGAGAGGAAAGCTTGGGAAGGCTGGGAGTGGAACAGGAGTGATTTATCCCCCACTAAAGTCGAATTCTGAAGGGGAGGGGCATTAAAGGAGAGTGTGAAATCTCTCTTTAATTAGTCACATAGTAAATTAATAAACCATTAAAGCTTTCCAAGTTCATTAGGCTCTGTTCACTTCTGGCTCTTCCCCAATCAGACAATGCACTGATGGCTTTTCCTTTCTGGTTTTAATCAGCTCTGTTTTCAACTCATTGATGGCCCCGGCTCTCTGGAGCAGTAACAGATGGAAAAGCTTCAGGGAAATACCCAACACATTCTTTAAGGACACTTTGCAGGGAATTTGTTTCATGGCCCTGTTAAATGGAAACCTTTAAAAGCCCTTTAGGACCATGTTTCCTTTCACCCTGTTCCCCTGAAGCCCAAGGAGGTCTGACAGGAGGCTCTCGCTGTGTTTTGGGGGACAGGTGCTTCATCATGGAGGACAGGGGGTACCTGGTGGCACATCCAACCCTCATCGACCCCAAGGGCCACGCGCCCGTGGAGCAGCAGCACATCACACACAAGGTGTGTTTTCCCTCGCCTTATTCCATCTCTCTCCTTCCTGAGCTGCTGTTTGGGTCTCATTCCAAAGGGATCAAATCCTGCCTTTCCCCCTTAGGAGCCTCTGGTAGCAAACGACATCCTGAACCACCCCAACTTCGTCAAGAAAAACCTCTGCAACAGCTTCAGCGACAGGACCGTGCAGCGCTTCTATAAATTCAACACCAGCTTAGTGGTGAGCGTGTTTTTCTCCCTGATTTCGCTTTGGGGTGTACTTGGGTTGGGTTGGGTTTCATCTGGTGGAAACATAAGTCCCTGCCAGGCTCAGCAGCCGGGGCTGGGAGCCAGCCTTCCGTGGGGATTGGCCTCTGTTCCCCTTCTCCAGACACAAACCAGGCTGCACAAACAGAGTTCCCTGACATCCAGGGTTATGGATGTGAGCCCTGGCCCAGTGTGGCTGCTGTCTGCAGGGTCTCAGCCAGCATCAGGGAAAGAAGGGCAGTTTGCTGTTGCTGGGTGAGGATTTTCCAGCTGCAGTTGGGATGTGTTGCTTTGGATGTGAGCTGACCTCTGGCTCCAGCTCTGACCAGTGTCACATCCTCCTGTGAGGTCTCTAATAACTTATCTTCAGTGTCCAGATAAATCCATTTACTGGTGAGCATTTCCAGGCTGTCATTTGTGAGACTGAAATCTCTGGGGTCCTGCACACTCCATGCTCTCCATGGATCCTGTGTGAGCTTCCTCTTATGAGGAGTCTAAACCAGGGGCTGTCATCCCTCACAGAGCCCCAGATCCACCCTGGCTAAGTCCCTCCACAGTGATTCCAAAGCTGTTACACTGTGGGAGAAGATTAGAAAACATTTGCAAGTCATGTCAGAATACATTGATTTATTTTCCCCACGCTTGAAATGCCAAGTGGGAAGTGTGGTGTTGGGAAGGAAATGGAGTAGGACAGAGCAGAAGCTTGTAAAAAGGAGTCAGGGAGTCTGCAGGAGCTGGGCAGTGCTGTGGTGGCTTTTTTTAAGGCTCAGGAAGTTTCCAGCTCGTGGTGGTGGCCCCCATGAGAGCCTCTGTGGAGGTCACTGAGGGCTGGCACAGTGGGGAAGGGTCAGCGAGCGCTGGGAAGGAGTGACATGTCACCTCGGCTGCCACATCCCATTTTCACAAGCTAAGCCAATTCCTTTCTATCTTCAGCAAAGTCTTTTCACCCAGAAGTATCTGGGAAGCAAAACTCACCCACCTTTTCATCTGCCTCTGTTTTGTGAGGGTGGCACTCCTTCACAAAAACTCGTGAGTGGAGCCACCACCTCTGGAAGCCGTGGCAGAATTCGTGTCCCCACAGCTCTGCAGGGTCCCTTGGGAAGGGAGGAGTCTTCAACTCCCTAAAACAACATTCTACACCACTGACACCTTGTTTTTGCCCAGGGTGACCTGACCAACCTGGTGCATGGCAGTCACTGCTCCAAGTACAGGCTGACCAGGATCCCGGGCACCAACGCCTTCGTGGGCATCGTCAACGAGACGTGTGACTCGCTGGCCTTCTGTGCCTGCAGCATGGTGGACAGGCTGTGCCTCAACTGCCACAGGTGCCAGCGCTGGGGGTGGGCTGGGACACTCCTGCCCTCCTCCCTGCTTTGAGCTTTATAAGCACACAGTGACTTCATCAGTTAATTCCGTGCAAAATCAGGGAAAATAAGAGTTGCTCTGCCTGTGCTCCCTGTAAGAGGTGCAGGGATTTGGGGTATCTCTGCCAGGTTGTCAGAGTTTAACCCAGGAGAGTTTGGGTAGATAATGATGAATGACACTGAGACATTCAGTGGCTCAAGAGCAGCTGCCTGTGGGTGAGCCCCTTTCTTCTGGCGTAGAAATTCCCATGATTTTACATGGATTGTGGGTTTTTCATTGAGGGGGTCCAGGAGGTTTTGCCCACACCATCCTGAAGTGTTTGTGGCACTGCTAGGAAGGATCCTTACATCCAAATCGGAGGGACTGCCTGTTTCTGGAATTCCAGGGGTGGGTCACCCTCAGTCCTGGTGCAGGACAGAGCCATCCCTGTTCCCGGGGGAAGGAGCAGTCACTGGACAGCCTTTTCCGTGGGAACTGCTGCTCCAGAGCTGCACCACCACGGGGTTAAAATCCCAGTGGTGTCTGATGGGTTTTCCCCGTGTTCTCTGCCCTGCAGGATGGAACAGAACGAGTGTGAGTGTCCCTGTGAGTGCCCACTGGAGGTGAACGAGTGCACTGGGAACCTGACCAATGCTGAGAGCAGGTGAGAGCCAGGACACTGCAGAAACAAATTCCCTGTTTGTCCTGCTGAGATCCAGCAGGCAGAAGTTTCAGTACAATGAAGGAGATGACTGTCTTGGTTTGGAAAGACAGGTGTCTGCCAGGGAAAGCTGGAGCCTCCCTTGGAATGGAGAATGTAAACCCTCTCCTTCCAAATTATTATAATTTTGAAATGAAGGGGCTTTCAGGCAAAGATATGGGAATAGGAATAACAGTTCTTTACTGGGAATATTAAAAATAAAAATGTAGTAGTACAAAAAAGCAAACAAAAGAAAGAAACCACTGACAACACAACCTGACCCCCTGTTGGGCAGGGTGTTGGGAGCAGCCCAATCAAACCCTCCTGGGGTGCCAGATGTGGTTCTGTTGGAGCAGAGAGGATCCTGTAGAAGGGTGTGGTTTCCTCTGAAGGTGCAGTGGTGGTGAGATGGGTCTGGTTCCTCTGGGAATGCAGTGCAGACAGGCTGTGCTGGAGTTCTGACTCTCAGGGTTTATCCAGGGAGGAATGCTGGGCTCCTCCCCTGGGTGGAGCATCTCCCGATGGGATGATGGAATTTTATCAGCCCTGCAGTGAGCCTCAGTGGCCCATGGACAGGAGATCCCCCTGGAGGGAGAATGGGTGGTGGGAGAGATAAAGAACACTGCCCCACCTGGTTTTAACAGCTGGGCCATTAACAGAAGACACCTGCCCCTTCCACCTGGAGTTATGAGGAACGGGTCATAGAAGAGAAAAAACTCCTCCCCAGCCAGTGTCAACAGATGGGAATTGAATACACACTTTTGCTTACATCTTGCATTGCAGCCTAAGACAATGCCGTGCAATGGGTGGAGATGATTTTAATGGTTGTGCTCTGAGTGCTGTTGTAACACAAGGCTTGTCTTTGCTCCAATGCAGGAATCCCAGCTGTGAGGTGCACCAGGAGCCCATGACGTTCACAGCCATCGATCCCAGCCTGCAGGATGCCCTCCCACAGTGCATCAACACCCAGTGCAACCAGAGGACAGAGAGTGGGTAAGGTGGCCTTCCCCACCCCTCAGAATACTCTCTTGTGGAAATAATCCAATGGAAATAGCTCTGCTGTAAATGTTTTAAAGGAAAAAATACAGGGGAAAAAGGCATGATGCCAGAATGAGGTTCTGCTCCTGGCATTGAGGGCTCATTTTTGTTCATTCTGAGCAGTCTCCAGGGACCTGAGCAAAACACACCATGGTCTGACCAGACTGCCCAAATCCTTTCTTCCATCTTCCAAAGGCTGCAGAGAAAGGCTGGAAGCGCAGCCAGGCTTCACCACGCTGAGAAATGTCTTATTGGAGGAGTTACAACTAGGATTCTCCTCCTGCTCAGGCTCAGTGGTTCAGGAAAATACCAAAGTAGACAGCGTTGGAAAAGGGATGCTGGAAATGCAGCTTCCCTGTGTAACTTCCTTGTGGTACTTGAGCACTTCTATGGATTTTTTTCCGGCTAAACTCACGTACTTGAGGGTTTACAGATGCTTTTGGCCTCCCTCTGTCTCCTGCCTCTAAACCAGACTGAACTTTGCAAAGGAGAGGTGTTAAACTGGAAAGTAACCGTGCCTTACTTGGATGTTCCCACGCAGGGACTGCTTTGGAGTGCTGGACTGCGAGTGGTGCATGGTGGACAGCGATGGGAAGACCCACCTGGACAAGTCCTACTGTGCCCCTCAGAAGGAATGCTTTGGTGGCATCGTGGGAGCCAAGAGTCCCTATGTGGATGACCTGGGAGCAATAGGTAACTCTGCCTTTCTGAGCAGGTGCTGCCTGCAGCTGTTTGTGTCCCAGAACATGCAGCAGGTTCTGCACATAACGTTTACATCTCAGCCCAGTGCTAAATCAGCATGAGGAGTGCACCAGGCAGCAAAGATGAGGTGAATATCACCTGTTGGAACATCCTGATGTGGAGCTGAGTGTAGCTCTGCGTTCCTGGCTTTAAGATGCACTCTCTCTGAATTCCTTCTCCTACTGCAAGTGAGCACAGCCAAGCACCCAGAAATCCTTGCAGAGCTTCTCCATGCTCCATATTGTTGGTTTAACCCTTCTTTTACCCTCTCTGAGTTCCTTCTATTCCAACTGAACACAGTTGAGCACTCAGAAATCCTTGCAGAGCTTCTCCATGCTCTGTGTTGTCTGTTTAACCCTTCCTGCAGCGCATTTACAGTGTCGTTCTCCCTCTGCTTTGTCCCTTTTGCTTTAGGAGACGAGGTGATCACCCTGAACATGATCAAGAGTGCCCCCGTGGGCCCCGTGGCTGGAGGCATCATGGGCTGCATCATGGTGCTGGTGCTGGCCGTGTACGCGTACCGGCACCAGATCCACCGCCGCAGCCACCAGCACATGTCCCCGCTGGCAGCACAGGGTGAGCTCACTCGGGGGCTGAATAACACGGTGGGGGTGAGAAAACATCCAGCAGCACAACAAAACCCAAAGGAAAAGCAAGCCCAAAGGTTTTGTTGCAGTGTTTCCCTGGTTTCACTCGGTGTTGGAGCTGGGCTGGGCGCTGGGGCTGTGTCTTGCTGCCCTCTCCTGGGTACAGCCAGAGCTGCTGCTGCTGCCCAGGGAGCCTGCCCTGAGATAAGCTGAGCTTTGCCAGAGCTCAGACACTAATCCCGGCTTTCTGCAGCTCGGCCCAGCAGATCCATCATGTGTTTTATTTTGTGCTGCTGCTGGGAGTGACACGCTTTTCACCCCCTTTGGCCTTGGGTTTGGGATGTGTCTTTTTTCACTTGTGTTTCCTGGTTCTGGTCCACGTGATGTTCATGGAATGTCTGTGCACAGGGAGATGAAAACACTGAAGTGTGAGAGGCAAAATTGTGCTGGGGGAAGGGATACTGGTACAAAGATAAAGATCCAGAGGTGAGAACACCTCCCTGGAAGTGTTCCAGGCCAGGTTGCCAAGTGTTCCAGAGCTTGGAGCAGCCTGGGATAGTGGGAGGTGTCCCTGCCTGTGGCAAGGGGTGGAAAAAGATGGGCTTTTAAGGCCCTTTCCAACCCAAACCATTCTGGGAATTTAAGTGTGATTTAAGAGCTAATTGCCTCTATGTTTGATCATCCCCCAGCTCTGTTGTAAATCAGTTCCTTCAGAACTTTAAAGTGAGTCCCTTTCAGGGGGAGGTGGGATTTTCCTGCTATCCCAGCCCCATCCACGTTGGAAGAAGAGCACCCCCAGCTCAGACCAGTAAGACAAAGTGCTCCCATTGTTACTGGGGTGACAGCTGGCAATAAGATGATGCAGAACTTTCCTCTCACCAGTTGTGTTTTCTGTTTGTAACCTTTGTAGAAATGTCAGTGCGTATGTCCAACCTGGAAAACGACAGGGACGAGAGGGATGATGACAGCCATGAAGACAGGGGAATCAGTAAGTACCAAAAAAACTGTGAGATGAAATCAGCCATTTGTTTTTTAACACCCTAGATTTGAATATGTGAGGAAGCCCTGTGCTGATCAGCAGCAGCAAATGACAGAGCAACGTTTCAATTCAAACATCCAGTGCACCTTTAGTGTCGTGCTGAAAAATGACATTTTTCACTTTTAAAAGATAATTCTCCATAAAGTGTGGATGAATTTTGCCCTTTACAACCCCTTGTTATGAGCACTTCCAGAAATAGCTCTGATCAGCTTAAAAATTCCACAAAGGGAAAAACTCTTCCCCTTTTTCAGCCTTAGAAAGCAGAAACCAAGTCTGGCAAGTATGGTCAGCAAACATGGCAGTAAATGCTTTTTGCATTGATTTGGAGTGCCTGCAGTTCCTTGCCATCCAGTCAAAATGGCACTTTGCATTTCCTGGTGTGCTGTCGGTGGAGCTGGTGCACCTGAACTCCAGGGGAGCTCCAGTGTCAGACTGGATCCCTGGCTCTGGGCCCTCACTAAAACAATACTCAAGATTCGAAGCTGTGTCAACACTCAAGGATGGAAAAATAAGCATATCTGAGCTTCATAGTTTGCATCTACTGCTTCTCCACGTCCCTTTTTGTCTCCTTTGGAGTCAGCTCACATTGCTGCCATGGGACCCTCAGCACCGGCACAGCCCAGGTGAAGGAGCTGGGCTGGCTCTTGACCCGTTGCCCATTTCAAGGCCAGCTCCTTGCTCCTGCCTGTGGCTGGGCAGTGCCCTGGCAAGCAGAGCCGTTGGAGGCTGTGTGTGCCAGGCCCTGGCCTGAGGCTGCTTTGTGTCTGTCGCAGTCAGCAACACGCGGTTCATCGCGGCCGTGATCGAGCGCCACGCGCACAGCCCCGAGCGCCGCCGCCGCTACTGGGGCCGCTCCGGCACCGAGAGCGACCACGGTGAGTGCTGGGCCCTCTCGGGCTTGGGGGGCTCCTTTTCCTTCAGGAGTCTGGCTCCTTGCAGCTAAGGCAGCCAGAAGCAAAGGCAGACAATGCTTTGCTCCTTCTTGCTTTGCTGTCGGACGGTTCTGACTCGGTTTGTTCTGAGGGGAGACCTCGCTGGGGTCCTCCACATGCTCCTGAGGGGCAGCTCTGCTCTCTGCTCCCTGTGCCAGGGACAGCACCAGAGAATGGCTGGAGCTGTGCCAGGGGAGGGTTGGGCTGGAGATCAGGGAAAGGCTCCTGAGTTCCCTGAGGGAACTGGAGTGAGGGGGAATGGCTTCACACCGAAAGGGAGTAGGATTAGATTAGAGGTTAGGAAGGAATTGTTCCCTTTGAGGGTGGTGGGGCCCTGGCACAGGGTGCCCAGAGGAGCTGTGGCTGCCCCTGGATCCCTGGAAGTGCCCAAGGCAAGGCTGGATGGGGTTTGGGGCAGCCTGGGACAGTGGAAGTGTCCCTGCCATGGCAGGGGTGGAATGGGATCACCTTTAATGTCCCTTCTAGCCCAGACCATTCAGGGATTCTGTGGTCTTCCAGCACCTTTAAGCAAATGCTGAGCACCATCAGGGGGTTGGGATGTGTCTCCCCTGCCCTAAGACTAAACCTCCTTAAATCTGGAAAGCTGCTGGGAGGGTGTAATGCTGTTGACTCATGAGGAGGCTTAATTTATTAGGAAATGAAGAGGAGGAGGGCTAGACAGGGCAGTCTGCAAGCTGTCAGCTCTGCAAGGCTGGGGCCCTTCCAGCAGACCTGGCCCAGCACTAAGACTCGGGTTGCACTAATGGAATTGGGACAGGAAACCCAAAGGCCAAAGCCTTGGAACGTGGATGAACAGATGTCTCCTAGACAATCTTGCTGTAGGAGGAATTACCCTGGATTTGGGGTGAGATTACCTGTGCTGAGGCAGATTTGCCAGATTAATGCTCCCTTTGCTCCTTTACTTGCAGTCCCAGCAAATCCTTCCCATCTTTTAGTCATCCTGGGTTAGCAGGGGAGCTGTCTACCTCCATCTGGAATGTGCACTGCTATTTTTAGTTTCTGTAATTCCATCTTCTTCAAAGGGCTGCCCAGGCTTCTTCCCCAATTCTTCCATGCCAGCTCCAAGCCCTGACTCAGAGCATGGGAAATGGGAGGCAGCTTTGGGGACCCAGCTGCTATTTTTACCACCTCCTGTTAGGTGTGTCCAGCTGAAAACCTGACCGAGATGCTCAGGAGCACCAGTGCTTCCTCAGCCTTTAGTCCTTGTTTTTTGAGAAGGATTTATTTCCAATTAAAGCAAGATCCTTTTCTTTTTAAATTTCATTTGGTTTTGCATTTAGAAATGCTGAGGGGGAGTTGTTTGCCCTGCAGCCTGGTCTGAGTGGGAACAGCTGGTTTGGATAAATCCAGATTATATCTGAACAGATTTTTTGGGGGTGGTATCTTTTATGTTTTGGTTTGAAATCAGTGCCAGCAGTTCTGTTGCTACAAACTGTTGAACACGTGGGTGCTGTTACTGTTTGGGGTGGCACAAACCACAGGTCCCCAAAGCTTTGAACCAAAGATGATGGCAGGGAAAGGGATCCAGTATGGACAGGAGAGGATGAGTTTGTTGAGGTTTGTTCTGTTAATTAAGAAAATTGTTTCAATCCCTCTCTAAGCACTCTATGTGTGATTCCCTGAAGGTGCCCAGCCAGCCCTGGGAATTCTGAGTGGCAGGGGAAGGATCCATTATAGACTTAGAGGAGAGGATGAGTTTGGGGTTTGTTCTAGGAAGAAAACAGTTTGATTCCCTCTCTAAGCACCCCGTGTTGATTCCACGAAGGGTGCCCGGCCAGCCCTGGGAACTGTGAGCGTGCGGCCTTGCTGCTCCTCACTGCTGCTGTTCATCCCCAGGCTACAGCACGATGAGCCCTCAGGAGGACAGCGAGAACCCCCCCTGCAACAACGACCCGCTCTCGGCCGGCGTGGACGTGGGCGCCCACGACGAGGACCTGGAGCTGGACACGCCCCCGCAGACGGCGGCGCTGCTGAGCCACAAATTCCACCACTACCGCCTGCACCACCCCGCCCTGCACCACAGCCACCACCTGCAGGCCGCTGTCACCGTGCACAGCGTGGATGCTGAGTGCTGAGGGACCGCGGCCACCTCCTGCAGGCTGTGACACTGGGGACACCGCAGCCACCACCTGCAGCCTGCCACTGCCACCTCCTGCAGGCTGTGACACTGGGGACAGCACAGCCACCACCTGCAGGCCGCTGTCACCGTGCACAGCGTGGATGCTGAGTGCTGAGGGACCGCGGCCACCTCCTGCAGGCTGTGACACTGGGGACAGCACAGCCACCACCTGCAGGCCGTGACACTGGGGACACCGCAGCCACCACCTGCAGGCTGCCACTGCCACCTCCTGCAGGCCGTGACACTGGGGACAGCACAGCCACCACCTGCAGGCTGCTGGCACTGAGGACACCACAGCCACCACCTTCAGGCTGCCACTGCCACCTCCTGCAGGCTGTGGCACTGGGGACAGCACAGCCACCATCTGCAGGCTGTGGCACTGGGGACAGCACAGCCACCACCTGCAGGCTGCCACTGCCACCTCCTGCAGGCTGTGGCCCTGGGGACAGCACAGCCACCACCTGCAGGCTGCTGGCACTGAGGACACCACAGCCACCACCTTCAGGCTGCCACTGCCACCTCCTGCAGGCTGTGGCACTGGGGACACCACAGCCACCACCTGCAGGCACCGTGCACTGAGGACACAGCACAGATGCCACTCCAGAGCCATGGGGACTGTGCTGCTCCCCAGGGACAACCTCCCAGGCTTCCTCACCAAACTGAGGCATCAGAGCTTTGCATTTTTACACACGTGAGGTTGGCTGTGGCCTGGAAACGTGCTTGATGAATGGACCTGCCAAAACATGGAGACAGATGGAGCAGGAGGCACGTTAGACCTCCAGGAACAGGGATGGGAGTTTATGCAGCAGCTGGAGTTTGTTGTGCTGAGCCAAGAGCAGAGAGAGAGCTTAAAGAGCCAGAGATGATTTGGTTTCCTTAACTGGAAGAGCAGGAATCTGCAGCTGGAGAGGCCAGAAGTGCCAGACAGAGCAGGGAAGGCTGCTGGCCTCTCTGCAGGTGGAAAGCTCCCTATGCCCACGTTGCTGTGCGGGACTTGGGACAATGCATCTCAAGATTTTTAAGTAAAGGATTATTTTTCTACTATTTATTGAACTGGAAACTTTGGGGGGAGGGAGGGGAGAAAACCTGTTAGGGATTCTCAACGAGTACCACGTGCATTCTGTGCTGGGGAAGGGGCTCTTCCCGGGAAAACAGCTGTTCCTGAGGAGCTGACCTTCATCCAGTGCCCCACTCTGCAAAGGGAAAATGAAGAAGCCCTCTCTGCCTCGGTGTTTACATTAGGATTGCTTTCTTTTCCACACTTGTTTCCTGTAAATATTACAGCCTGATTTCTATTCCAGTATTGTCTTCCTATTTGCAGAGGAGAAATCCTGTACTCTGGTAGTAAAATTCGGAGAATTCTGCCCAGAAACTTCTCCACCTTTATCTCTTCGCTCATCCTTAAAGGATTCCTGTGTGGAAGTAATAAAGAATTTCTTTAGCATTAGTTACCAGATAATCCCAAATGGAATCTGTGCCATTCTTCTGTTTCCTTAGACCACAGGTAGGGATAAACCAGTGTTTTGTAAAACTTGGGTTACTGTGGAAGAAACCTTGAAACCACAATGAGAAGCTGCTGCTGTTTGTCTGGAATTTTAACCTTGCTTGGTAATTCAAACAAAGATGAATCCATGTCTACAGCACAGGGCATCGTAATTATCAATTAGTTTTCAATCACAGAGTTGTATTTTAGATTTACATTTTGTGATTACGACGATATCAAGCCGTTCTTGCACTGTGCCTATGATAAACATCCATTTATATGTAGTTTAAAAAAAACACTTGTTTTAATTAATATGGTACTTCATACTGTATTATGTAAAAAATTGGTTCTTAAACAGTACAGTAAAATAACTCTATGTGTGATACCAGGATACCCCTTTATACTATGTATAAAATTAAAATCTCTAGTGAAATAAACTGTATATAAGTATAGATCTGTGGAGAGGTGGCTGCACTGAAATGATTCTGCCTCAGTTTCCTTCTCTGGCTGAACAGGACTGAAAATTCACTCCAGTTCCTCCAGTTTTATCAACAACCTTGAGAAATCTACACTTTAAACATAAATGACAGTATTGATGGCAGTTTTAAAGCCTTTTTTTAGCTGGTTGGTCATTATTTGGGAAATGACCATTTCTGGAAGTGGTCAGCCACTGCTTAGAGTCACCAAAGCAAATAATTGAAGGGTTTTATTTTCCTGATCCTCTCCTGAAACCTCAGTGGCTGTGGATTTGCTGTTGTGCAGTGTTTGTGCAGGATTTGGTGGAGGCTTTTTGCTGAGCAGGCAGTGCAGGAATCCACTGAGCCTCTGCTTTGTGCTCTCAGAGCTCTGCAGCTGATGCCCTGGGTATCAGCCAGGCTGGGATTCATTTCCAGTTTGGAATCCAAAGTCATGCTGGTGCTTGGATACCGTGGGACAAATCAGTTTTGATAAAATGTATCAGAAATATCATTAATAGCCACGTACGTTGGAAAAAGTCATCATGTTCATTACTTGAGCTACAACATCACTTCAGGGGAGAGGTTCTTTGGTGGTTCCTCACCTTCCCTGCCAGCAGAAGGTGCTTGCAGCTTTCTCTTGCAGCTCTGCCAGGAACACAGGAGCTTCCAGGATCTCTTGGAGCAGCTCTTGGAAGTCCAACAATCAAACCCCTTTTGCTTTTTGCCTTAAAAGCTTTTCAGGAGCTTCTCCTCGCTGCTGCTTCATCTCTTTTCTTCTGGGACGAACAAATTGTTGTTGATTTGAGCAGCCTGCACAGCCCTGCTTAACTTGAAGTGATGAGAAGAGCCCAAGCTCTTGCTGGTAAAAAGTAATTACAGGGAAAACTCTGATTTCCAGGTGTGCCAAATCCCAGGTTCCAGTGCTGGCACTGACCTTGTCCCAGCAGGAATAAATGGGATGCTGGGAAAGAGAACCACTGCTGCTAATGGATGTGATTGGGGTTTGTAAGGAGCTGCATCAGAGCTTTTCGTTTTTATTGCCTGAGTTCTGCCATGGCCTTCCCTCCCCAGCATTATTTTACTGTGTTGACTGAGGAGCAAGATCATAAAAGGAGCAGTTAAACCCTGGATCCTCCTTCCCTAGAACTGATAAGACTTTATGGCCATTCATTTTCCACTTATTTCATTTTCCCAACATAGTTGTGGTAATTTCCTGTAGGTTTTCTTTTGTTCTCCCAACAAAAGGAAAGGTTCTTTGAAAGTGAAAATGAGCATTGCCTTTAGTTTGTGCTCATGAATGTTAAATTGACTCGATGCTTGGAGTATTTGAGATCTGCCAAGTGTATGGATTTTCCTATATCCAAGGAACCATGGAGAAGCATTTCTATGGGCAGAACATATTGATTGAAAATGCATTAAGATTTTTTTTTTATTTATTTATACTATTGCCTGGCTAAAAAGCGTGGTTTGCAAAGCCTGGTACAATTTACCCATGAACATTTTATAAGGCCACTTAAGCTCTGAAATATTATCTTTATCCTTGCCCTTGGCAAGGGCAGGAAGGGAGGATGGATGGGAATTCAGGAGACGTTCACATGCAGCAGGACTTGTGACTATAACTGGGCAAAGGGAGATCTCTCAAAGGCTTCATTCTGTCAAGTGACCCAGAAATGGGCAAGAGGACAGAAAGTGGATTTGTCAGAGGAAAAACTATGGGAGTAAGCTGGCAGCAAATATGGAAAAGGAGAAAAAACTAGGATGCAAAAGTCCTGGATCTAAGAGAGTGCAGGTAGTCCAAAAGGCTGTTGGCGAGTTCCAAGTTGAATTTGCAGCTTCCCAAGCTCTTGGCTGCCCATTTCAGGGGTTTGTAAAAAAGATTCCCAGCTATGCTGGGATTTTCAAAGGAGCCTGCTCTGGGCTGTCAGCGATGTTTGGAATATTAATTCCTGCAGCAGTTAACTCAGGAACCATTGGATTGTTTGGCTGTACAAACCCCCCTTGGCCAGGGAGCCTGAGTGGGAAAAAGGAACATCAGTGCCATGGAATATCTCATATTCCTGCCTGGCAGCCCGTGGGCTGATGAGAGGTGATGATTTTGTGCTTTGTGCTCAGAGATGAGCACGGAAGGACCTTGGCCCAGAAGGGCCGGCGTTCCTGGAGCCAAGGCTGCAGTGGAATTTGGACACTGCAGTCCAAGAGTGAAGTTCTCCAAGCCCTGCCTCGTCAGTGAGGTGCCAGACACAGCTGGGGCGAGTGCCAGCCCCTGCTCAGAAGCACTGCTGGTTCCTCCTCGGGAGAAGATCCCCTGGGATCACTGATATCCCTTTGGAACAGCCACGCTGTTAGCAGAGGAGCGGGAATGCAATGGCAGAGGCAGAACGTGGCTTGGATCTGGAGGTTTTCTTCAGCTCACAGAGGCCTCTTCTAAATCCTGTGGAAAAAATGATCCCTGGGCTCATTTCCGTGCTGGGAGCTGCCCTGGGAAGGAGCAGTCCTGGTTTGCTCTGTTGGTTGTTGGTTTTTGGAGCTGGCACTGACAAATCCAGCAGTTCAGCACTGCTTGAGCAAGTGCCCTGTGCTGGCATTGCCTCTCCTGGGACAACAGCAGGGAGGGGAATCTGCTGGCCAAGGGCACGGGGCAGAAGGAATCCTTCCACCCCACCTTCACCTGGCTCTGGAACAATTCCGTGGATAAAGGGAACAGCCTCCAAAACTGCCAAGTCAGCACTTGTCACAGGCACTTTGCAGGACAAAATGTGCAGGCAGGTGTTGCCAAGGTCCTGACAAAACTGGTGGTCTTCCCTTAAATCCAGTTGAACCATCAGACTGCCAAGGATTTCCAGTTTGGCCGACACTGCTGGATTTTTGCAGTTTTAAAACTCTTCATTGCACCGAGGTACTGAAATTGGGCAGACAGCCCGAGATGGGCTGGCACCAGGAAAATGGGAATGCAGGCAGACAGTTTCATATCCTTCTTTTCACTTCTTCAACATTCTGACACTTCCAAGAAGTTGCTCCCAATATCCATTCTCTTGGCATAATTCATGCAAATCACATGCAGGATTGAAGTTGAGTAATTAACATTATCTAATTGCTGCAAAATAATAATTACAACCTCCTTAATAATGGGTTTATTTCTGTTGCAGCTGGACCAAGGAAACATCCATAAACAAGGCAAAAAACCTCAGCCAGGAAACCTGGAAAACAGGAAAGGGATGGATTTTTTTCACTCTGAACATGGAGAATTCAGGCACAGCACGTTGGGTGACAGTTCCTATGGAAACCTTTTATAACTGAACAGCAGAACATTTGAAAGCCTCATAAATTTTTTGGGGCAATGTTTCTCTTGCTTTACCTCCTTTAGGCCAGTTTTCCACATTGAACAAGTTTTTTCCGCGTGTTTTAAGTTTTAAAGGACGAAATATTGTGGGGGTGCTGGAAATTCCAGGCTGTGCTGGCAGGGAGAAGTCACGGACTGGTTTATCTTGTCCAAACAAATTGTTGGTCCCATGCCTGCTCCCTCCCAGTCCATCCCAGCTCCTCAGTTAATCACAGCAGATTTCCTCCAGGTTTATAATTAGCCAGATCCAAGGAGCAGGAGTGGAGATGTGTGCATTTACCCTATGGAATGCTTTCACCCCCAGCACTATGATTTCCCTACTCAGTGGTGGTAAATGATTTTGTAATTCCCTGTGAATTCTCACTATCAGTTTCCAGTTCCTAGAAAATCGGTGCTTTTAGGGAATCTGAGACTGCATTATTTGCAATTCCCATTTGCAGCACATTCATGGGCTGGCCAATAAAAATATTCCTGCTAGGAATGTGGGGCTGGACCTGCTTTTGCCAGGAATCTAAAGAGCATTTGGATGGTTTTTAATACTAAAATTGCCAAAATGCACTTGGTGCCAATAACTAATAACTAAATTTGAAGCTGAATGAGGAAAAATAAAGTCTGTGTGGGAAGAATGGTGATTTAAAGCAGAGAGGGCATGGATTCAGGAGAAAGTGCTGCAGAGGTTCCCCTGTGAATATCTGGGCCATTTATTGAGGAGAACTGTATTTGTTTGATCTCACTTTCCTTTGTTCTCAGTTATTATTCCAGAACTTGGCTTTGCTTTGTGGTGTTTATTTTAAGATTTACTCTTTTTTTTTTCTTTTTCTGCTTTTAAACACAACCACAGAGATCTGCTAATGATGCATGGGGCCACAAAGGTTTGAAATTCTGCTGCAGAGACCACAGGTCCCAAAATAGCCCATTACAGCAGAGCCCAGTAATGATTTCCTTGCAGGAGTTACTCACTTTGTAACTTACAGCTCTGAACTCTCCCACCTTTTTACTATTTATTTGCAGGCCACTGAGTTAAAGAGTGGAAGCAAGGAGAAGCTGCTCACCAGGCTGATCCTGAGGTAATCCTTCATTCCCAAAGTCTGGAGCAGCAAACTCACAGGCAGCAGGTCCCACTTCAAGGGTTTGGCAAAGAGCTTTTGTGCCTGGGTGGAAGAACAGGAGTAAAGAAACATCCCAAGTTTGGGCACGTCATGGAATGGGGCATTGAGGATGCCAAAAGTACTGGAATTTGTTGGGGAAAAAAGGATAAAGGAACTCCTTTTGGCACCTCTGGTGTATTTTGCGTGCAGTGTGTACTGTGAGGTGATCTGGGTGATCATCACCAAGCTAATTATTGGTGTTGAAAATGGAATCTGCATCTTTTGGATCCGAAATCTCAGTGTCTTAATGCAGCAACAGGAGCAGCTGGAGCAGGAACAGTGGGAGCAGCAGGGATCAAAGGGAATGGATTTGTTTGTGTTGCTGACATGAAGTGGTGATGCTAATCCATTGTTTTTATGGAATATGCAGCAGCTGATCCCACATCCCCCTGCAGGAAACATTTAATTGTTTAATATCTCTTTTATTAAGCCATCTCTTACCTAAAGAGCTCACAGATACATTCCCAGTACCTCAAATCCCTGGGAATATCAGGTGGGTCTTGTATCCAACAGATGTTCTCAGTCTTGCCCTTCACTTTATGTGCACAGATCTGAATTTGGTTGTGCTTTTGGATGGAGAATCCCAGGAAATCCCAGAATCCTGGACTGGTTTGGGTTGGGAGGGACCTTAAATCCCATTTCATTCCACCCCTGCCATGGGCAGGGACACCTTCCACCAGCCCAACCTGGACAGTTATGCCTGACTGCACCTGTAATTCCAAAAGAATGTTTGGAATTACAATTCTAATTCACACTTATTCCATAAAAATTATAAAATATATATGGCTGGTGTGACTTCAAAGCTGCAGAAGCAAAGGGAAATTTATCTTTTTAGGAGAGCTACAAGTGCAGCTGCTGGGGTTGGGTAATGGGGTTGGATATGACACTTAATTAGCAAGGGATTTAATGAACTAAATTAAATTATTACAAGTGTGACAGCATCAGGGCAGCAGCACAACTGAAGTTATGCTGGACTGTTCTATTTTTTAATAATGCTTTTTGCTTCTGCAGCAATATTGAAACCCCGTGAAAGTGGTTTAGAAAATGGGAAATTGTTTAGATCAAAGCATAAACGTGGAGGGGTTTGGTTTGGAAGCTCCAGAAAAGGAGTCAAAGTCATATAAATATTTCATGGAAAACTGTAATCAACTGGAGGAAATTCCTTAGGGAAATACCTGCATGCCTTGACTCAGCATCCTCTTCCTCCTGGAAGAGCTTTTTTTGGGAGGCTGAGATCACCTGGACATGAACACTGGGGGGAAAAGATGAATACTTTGACCTACCAAATACAATATTTTAATTATCTATCCCTAGCCAAGGAAAAAAAAAAAGTTTATTTCTATGATTTTTATATATTCTCTGAATATATTCCTATTTTCTAGAGTTTCTCTGGAACTGTTTACTGCAGGGGGGTTGTTTGTGCCATTAATATCAAACTCTTCATTTCTGAATTCTTTCAGCAATGCACTTTAAATCTGAATGATTTCAGTTCAGGGATACCTGCAGGCCATCAAAAAAGACCAGAAAAAGGCAGTTTTTGAGGAGGAAATTGCTGTAGGTAGAATTAACGAGCACCGGTTCCAGGTGAAGCACTGTCCACCTTCAAACTGGAAAATGAATGGTAAAATTAATTACTCTGCTTGAATTCCTTCATTAGCATCACTAAATTTTATGATGTTTGAGCAGATCCATAATTTCTGCTGTAATAGCTTGAGCTGGTGATAATTTTTGAGGAGATATTACATGTTTCAGTGTTCCTAGGAGAAAAATGTTCCTTTTGCATGATCCCAGAATTATTTACATCCCATAATCCATGAACCCTTCACACCTCTCATTTCCAGTGATTTCATTTATTTAAAATGCAAATATTGAAAAAGGAGGAACATTACCTGTTTGAGAAAGAATTAGGGAAAAGGAAGCCCTTGAACAGAAGCTTGTCAGCTGTCAATTTTTAATAATAAACAAAAAATCCCTTTGATTACTGTAGTTTCAAAATCTGTTTTAGAAGTAATGAAAGTCCAAGATACTTTGTATTCTTAACTTGTTTTGGTTTGGGCTAAAGCAATTTCTAAAATAATTTATTTGGTGGAGTTTTTTCATCTATAACTGGTAGTTAAAATGGCACCTTGAACCTAGTCAAGGATTATTATCCATCCAAGGATTATTATCCATCAGAATTAGATTTTCTTGATAAGAATAGTCACACCCAATTTAACTCCAAGTGTTCTTCCAAGTTCCTTTTTAAGACTCTTCATGTTTCAGGTCTGGATTCTCTTTTGCCTGTTCTTTGTGGTTGGCCTCGTGTCTAAAAACGGCTACAAATATTTAAATTATTCTTCCCTCATTTATAGCAATGATGACAACGTTAAAAGCTAAATTTACTTGGTTGTAAATGACATTGCAAGGAACTATGCTAGAGGAAAAATGGATTTTCCAAGAGAACAACCTATTTTATTTTTTAAAGTGGGTGCTGACTGAGTGAAATGTTTTTATGGACAGAGACTTCATGGAAGGGGAAATTTATTTCATAGTGATTCCATGAAATATTGTCCTTCTGTTGTGATGCTGGGCTCCTTCTTACGGCAGGTCACAGCCCTGTGCCCATCCCCTGTGTCACCAGCACAGCGTCCAGGTGCTGTTTTCCCCATTTGCAGGGATTTTAATTAGTTTGCCACATTCCTGATGAAGAATAAAACTGGGACAGGATCACTCTGGGCCATTGTGCCTGCTGATCTCCAGTGGAGTTCTTGGGTTCCCTTGGGATTATAGGTCGGACTCGATGATCTTAGAGGTCTTTTCCAGCCAAACTGAGTCTGTGGGATCTGCTTTATTCTGTTGCTGTTCTGGATTTCGCTCTCTCCAGGTGGATCTGTATCCAAGGAGGGTGGCAGTGATGGGGATTTGGGGAGCGATTCCTGCTGGCTGAGGAAGAGGGACGGTGCCCTGGCCTTGGCTTCCATCAGGATGGATGGACCCTGGGGCAATTCCCCTCACAACAGAGCCCCGACTCTTCTCCAGAGCACTCAAATCCTTCTCAAAAATCTGTCTGGAGATGCGTTACTGTAGGGATGAAGTGAGGAGAATGCCTGAGGGTGCTGGTGGACAACGAGCTGTCCCTGAGCCAGCAGCGTCCCGGGGACAAGAGGCCCGTGGGATCTCCAGGCAGAGCATTCCCAGCAGGTCAGGAGTGATCCTGCCCTGTGCCACCCCTGGGGACACCTCTGGGGTGGTGTGTCCAGCCCTGGGGACACCTCTGGGTGCTGTGTCCAGCTCTGGGTCCTCAGCACAGCAGGCACAGGAGCTCCTGGAGCTCATGAAGGGCCTGGAGCATCTCCGTGCTCAGAGAAGGCTGAGGGAGCTGGGGCTGCTCAGCCTGCAGAGGAGCCCCAGCCGAGAGGGGCCCTCAGCCCTGCGTGTCCCTGTCTGTCCCTAAGTGTCCCTGGGTGTCCCTGTGTGCAGGGAGGGGCAGAGCAGGGCCCAGCAATGGCACCAGAGGAAGGGGCAGGGATTGATCCCATGTCCCTGTGTGCAGGGAGGGGCAGAGCAGGGCCCAGCAATGGCACCAGAGGAAGGGGAAGGGATTGATCCCAGGAATTCCCCCTGCACAGGAGGCACAACTTCACTGTGCGGGTGATAGACTGTCCAGAGAGGCTCTGGAGTCTCCTCACTGGGGATATTCCAGACCCGTCCAGACACAATCCCGTGCCACGTGCTCTGGGATGACCCTGCTTGAGCAGAGCGCCTGGACCCGTTGTGTGAAATTGCCGCTGCATTCCCCTTCATCCCGCACACCCCCTGGAGCTCCGTTACGGGCAGCGCCGAGCCCGCTCCGAGTCTGCTGTGCTGCCCAAGGCCCGGCGGGCCGGGGTCTGGCGGCCGTGAGGGGCCGTGAGGGGCCGTGAGGGGCCGGGCCCGGGGGCTCCCTCAGGCTCCCCGCGGGCGGGGCAGGGCGGGGGCGGCCCCAGCGCCGCGCTCCCCCCGCGCTCCCCGGCGCGCTGCAAGATGGCGGCGGGAGCCGAGCGCGGCGCGGCGGTGCCTGCGGAGCCGCCGCCGCTGAGCGCCGAGGAGGTGGCGAGGCGGCTGGCGAGCACCCGCCGCGAGCTGGGCAACCGCCGCAAGATCCTGCTGCGGAACCTGCCGGCCGAGAGCAGCAGCCAGGTACGGCCGGCGGCGTGGCGCGCTCCCGCCCGCGCCTCAGGCGGGGGCCGGCAGCGGGGAGGGAGGCGCGGGGCAGCCCCGGGTCCCCCCGCGGGGCTCGGCGGCCGAGGGGCGCTGCCTCCCCCCGGCGCTGCCCCGCACGGCTCCCGGCGGTGTGGGGCGGCTTTGTTACCTGCGGAGAGCTCCGGCTCGCCCGTCCGCGCCCTCAGCGGGGGCCACGCCGGGCTGGCCGGGCGCCACTCCCCGGGGAACGCCGGGGTCGCAGCCCGGGCCGTGAGGGAGCGAGGAGGGGGCTCGGTGTGGGGTGAGCGGGTAACGGGAGCCGCCGGAGAGGCCGCACCTGTGTGCGCACAGGTAGGGCACCGCAGCATAGCCGCTTTCCGTGCGAAATCTGGGCGAAAAAGCTTCCAGACTGGCTTTTTTTTTTGTTTTTAATTTTTATTGTGAGGTGAGCCAGACGTAGAGAGGGAAAGCGGTTTTCCGCAGTCTGACGGTGGTTCAGGAAAATTCCGCTGAAATTGCTGCTGTTGGTAGGAGATGATCGCTGAACTCTTCAACCGAGTGCTGTGAGTCAGATGCTGAGGTGATTTAGCTGCACAGTCACTCCAGCAGCTCCAAACAGACAACTTGGTGCACGAGTATTTAAAAAAAAAAAAAAAGTAACTGCGGCTTTTGTTCTGCTCTGCTCCTCGTCTGCCTTCCCCCCTCTCTAAAGCACAGGTGGTTTTACTACCTGCGGGTAAGAGCAACACGTGCAGACTCTCAATTTCTGCATAACTCCGGCAGAAAAAAGGGGCTATTCATTTTGGAGAGGCTCTTTGAGCGCTCGCTGTAACCCGAGCCGCCTGCACCCAGCTGGCCGCCGCACTTCTGGCTGTTTGTTCTCGCGTCCGCGGTGCCTCTCGCTGTGTCTGGCCCTGCCCGAGCAGGTTAAAAGTTGAGAGATGACAGCTTCGTTAGGGCGCTTTAGGCACCTCCGTTTCTAGCAGCCTGAGGAGCTGATCGGTAGTGAACTCACAGCTTGGTGAAGGCTGCTAATCTTCGTCTCTTCATGAAGTGGCAGTGTTGACAGAGAGGGCTTTGCTGCTGTGTCACCAGATGCTCGCTGTGGATGGCCAGGACAGGAGCGCTCTCTGACACCGCGGTTGTGTCCCTTGCTCCCGCTGCAGGTCTTTCATTAATTCCCATGTGGGGATTCACCTCTGTGGAACCTTTCGAGTTTGGCATTGCTTGCTCAGCGTGTGCTACAGGGAAATACCAACATTTAAGGTCAAGTTTGGCAGCCACGGAGTTTTCTGGAAGTTTGCCTTTTTGTTTTGATGGCTTAAAAGCAGCACTTAGATGCCTTTTTCTCCTATATGTCAGGTTCTAATGTTGCCCTGAACACCTAAAATGCGCTTTACAAACTGTCGTTTAAATTTTTAACATTGATGAGCTGCTGGTGGTGGTAATAAAGGCAGAAGAATTGTGCTATAGAGAGACAATTTCTGTCCTGGAGCAGTTTTGGAAAGAAGTGTGTTTGTGGTCAGGCCTGTCAAGTCTACCTGTGTATTTGGCTGTCATGTATTTCCAAAATTACGATGAAATTTAACATTTCTTGTTGCCAGTTAACACCCGTGGTAAACATGGATTTGTCTTCTGTTTTCTCCTTGAAGTAAGTGGTGAGCCAAGTAAAATCAGATAAACTGTTTCTGACCTGGCCAGTTTTATTCACTGTCAAGAGGGAGATGAACATCACTGAAATGCAGCCAAGTCTCCCAGAATAGGTTTTCATAAATGTAACTATTCATCTCTGAGCGTTGGGGTGTTGGCTTTGCTGCCATTTGTTGTTAAGTGAAGAGTGAGGCCAAGATTTTACCAAGATAGTTTTGAAGTGAAAAATGACTTTTCTGCTGATAGATTGGTGGAGACACTCAGTTTTGTCAGAAAAGTAGGGAAAAACTTAATTTTTTAATATGAAGTTACATAACAAATATAATTCCTCTGCCAGTTGCAGCTACATATTAACCTTTATATTGTACTTGTAATCTTCAATTACCTTTGGAGCCCCACCTGTGTTAAACTAAATGAAAAAAATAAATTACCCTTGAGGCCACAGAAGAAATGTCCCTGGGCCATGAGGCTTCTGAACCAGGAACAGGTTTGCAGTCTTGGAAACCAGAGTTCAACCTACAAATAGATGCCTGCAGGATCAGTGTTTCTTCAGGCAGTTCTCTCACTACAGTCGTGGAGAGAGGATTTTTTGTGGCAGATCTGTGGTAAACAATTTACATCTTCACTGTTCTTGAAGGCAGCCTCCATTTCCTGTTCAGCTGGCAGGTCGTTCGATGTTGAACTCTTCCAGAGTTGCCAGGCAGTTCCCCAAATTCATCCTCATGGGATCCTTCCAGCACAATATCCAATGTGTGGTGTGATAATGACCTAGAAATGGCCACAGGCTGTTGCTGACCTCTCTAAATCTTCAGATCTTTGGTATCCATAGCAGTGACTGTGCCTTAAAGGCAGAATTCAGTGCTGAGGGTGGAGCAGGATCACGAGAGTCTTCCCTGTTTCTCCGTGGAGCTTCACTGGGATAGATGCTTGGAGCAGTGATCCACACTGCTCCTTGGCAGATCACACTCTCCAGTTCCAGTTCTTGCCAGAGTGGGGAAGTGTCCTGTGCTCTTGGAGCAGTCATTTTATGGCTTCATTCGGGCAGTGATGTGGGATGTTCTGCAGTAAGATGGTCCCCTCGGTGTCAGTCCTTTTGAAGAACAGCAGATAGTGAGTCTGTTCTTGTTTGCATTAGCAGCCTCTGATGTGGTGCTGTGGTCAGACTGATGTTTGCAGGAAGAGTCTTTGCCAAGAGACTTAAAAGTGAGCGTGGTTGTAGTGATTCCTTTTATCATGAGCAGTGCTTGGCAGTGGAGCAGGGATCCCTTGGATGCCTTGTTGTGTGTGCATCTCCCTGAGCCACCATCCCTGGTCCATCATCCATTCCAGCAGCAAGGAACACGGTCCCGTGGGATGCTGTAAGAGCAAAAATTGCAACCAGAAGGTCCTTGGAACAATCCTAAAACTGTTCCCAGTGCTCTGGAGGAGGAGGACTGCTCTGAGCAGAGGGAGAGAAGGAAATGCTATCTTCCTCTCTTTTTCTGCTGAAGAGATGCCAAGAACTTCAGGATGACTAGAATGGAAGTGAAGTTGTACCTTACTAAATAGGTTTTATTTTGAGCTTGTATTGGTTTTAGCCCAGCCAGCAGCAAATAAGCACCACACAGCCACTTTTGCACTTCTTCACTGCTCTGGTGCTGAGGAGCATTAGGGGAAAAGCAAAGCTTGGGAGTTAAGAACAGTTTAATTATTGAAGCAAAATAAAACATGTCTAAAATTAATATTAATTGTAATAAGAAGGAATTAAAACCAAGAGAAACAAGTGATGCCCAGCAGAGTTGCTCAGCACCCACTGAGTGATGCCAGCTGCTCCCAGTTTATGTACTGGGCATGCCATTCTGTGGTGTGCAGCATCCCTTTGGCTGTCCTGGCTCTGCTCCCTCCTGGCATTCCATGCACCTGTGCATGGGAAACTGGAAAGTCCTTGGCTCAGAGTAGGCTCTGCTTAGCAACAACTGAAACATCCCTGTGTTACCAACATTAGCCTCATCCTAAAGTCAAAACACAGCACTGAACCAGTAAGGACAAAATCAGCTCTGTCACATCTCAAACCAGGAAAATGGTAATTACCATGTATGCTTTTTCTGTAAGTACCCCGTTGGATTAGAATAATTGATTTTGGTTTCCCCCAGTTTGTTTTGTTGGGGTTTTTTTTCCCACTCTTCGTGATTCCCTGTTCATGGCTGATGAATTTCCATAGGGGCAGTGGCTCATCACTGGGACACCATCAGCAGACTGATGTAGGATAGCAGTTCCTATCCCATGGAGTTCCTGCTGGGAAGATTAGACCTTGGGTCATTTATCATTTTTTTTGCTCATCATTATGGAGATTTGTAGCCAAATCTCCAGTGTTCTGTGCCAAGATCAGCTGCCCAGCAAGGGCTGTTGGCTTTTTGCTTCCCCTCTTTGCAGGTACGAGAAGATGCTGTGGAAGATGCTCTTGATCCCAACCGTTTTTGGGTTGATTATCCCTAAATGCCACCATGTCACAGCTCTACAAAATAAACCTGACAGAGGGGAGACTCTACTTTTAACATAGGACATGCAGCAAAGTGGGGCTGGTTAATTATCTTAACATCCCGTGGTTCTCCTGGCGTGGGACAGGATCCAGAGAACAATGAAACACTGAGGTGTTGATACAAACCTGGTACAGTCCACCTGGGATAGGGATTTATTTGGTATTTTGGAACCCGATGGACTCATTCAGGTTTTTTTCTCTGCTGTCTGTTCCTGATCAAAAGCCAAATCACTGCTTAGCGTGGTGCTGTTTCTGGTGGGGTTGTGGCATTTTTTTTCCCTTTCTCCTGGATTAGCCATATTTTTCCCTTGTTTGGTGGAAAGCCTCTAATGAGGTGTGATGATTTGAGGAAGTGCTCTCTCCAGTCTGTTGGATGCCAGACCTTTAAGTAGAAAGGCCTTTGTGTTTTCAGTACTCCTCTGTCACACTGCCTGAACATGAAAGGCACATTGTGGAGAGGGAGCAGCTCTCAGGCCTTCAGATGGACATTTTAAAATTTTCTTTATTACTTTTCTTTTGCTTTGAGCTCTTGCTCTCTCAAGTTACCTCTTTCTATGTCTTTTCCCTCTTCCATTTAGCTCTGACACTACTCGGTATACCCAGGATGATGGAATTGATTTCCAGTCCCATAAAGATCCTCTTACCAACACTCCCAAATGTCTCTGGAAGATCAGAGGAAAAAGTTTTTCATTCCACTGAGAAATGGTTGCTTTCCTGTCTTCACATTTTCTTACATTACTTCACTAAAGATCTTTGAGAGCTCTGATCTTACAAAAGTGAAAATCAATTCCCAAACACAAAGGTTTGCCCCAAAAGCAGTTTATGGCCTGGAATGACTGGCTTGAATCAGTTTCAGGTTTCCTAGTTTGGGATTGTGGAAATGAAGAGGGAATGAGCTGAGCAGGAGCTTTGGGACACACCTCAGTGCTCCCTGTTCCTGGGCAGATCAACATCTGCCACATCTCACACTTGATCCTCCAGCTCTGCACCTCTGAGAGCTTCCTTTAACTCAGCACTGAAAACCACTTGGAAATTGGGAAGGAGGAGATGTGGTGAGGCCAGTCTGCCTGAAATGTTACTTCTTAGGGGGATCTATCCAGCAGTTAATGAAATTTTGAGGCCCTCCTACCTCTCTGATCAGGAGATGGGTAAATTGCATTTTGCATCAGTCCTTTTATTGTTTTTTAACCCTCTTGTTGGTGCTGAGTGCTGTATTTGCTCTCCAACAGAGATCTGGGTTTTTCCCTTAGTAACATATTGTTTAAACTGTGTCAATATTCTCTTATTTACTACTTATTATTTAATATCTACAGTGAAATCCATGTGTCATGAACTCAAATATTTAGCAGTCTAAATTCTGAATCAAACGAACACCCCATTATATCATTTTGTAAATGTAAAGCTTTTTTCCCTGAGAACTTTTCTTTCTCCTGTCCTGCCTCCACAAATGGAACAAAGCCTTTTTCAGCTGTGAGATGATTTAAAACTTCTTGGTTAGCCAAGTAACTACTTTAAACTTAATTGATCCCCATTTCAAGGATATTCATGTGAAGTTCAGGCCTTCAGCTGCTCAGTGAGAGCCAAGTTATAGACCAGGCTTGGAGAGTGTTTATGTTGGAGACTTCCCTAAAGCTCCCTGCAGAAATCTGGCCAGGCACCCTTAGAATTGTTAAACATTCTGTTGCCAGAATAGTACAATTATTACATTTAATATCAAGTCTAGTTTTACATCTAGAGAGAGAACAGTGCTTGAGTTTGGTGTGCTGTAGGCTTTACATACATTATTGTATATATTTTATGTATTGTTCCAGGTGAGTAGTGAGAATTTCTTGGATATTTGTTCCCTTGCACTGTGAGAGTCTGGGTAGGAAAAGGTGCTTTTATTAGAAATAAACCACTGAGCTTTACTAATTTGATAGATGTGCCTGTGAATGAGTCCCTTTCTCATTTGTGTTTAAAACAATGCAGGTACTAAACACAAAGATCCTCTCTAAGGAATTCTTTCTGTCTCAGAGGTGCAAGTCTCAAATTGATAATAAATGTTGAAAACTCAGGCTCCCAGTTTTTCTACAGAAGAGAGGACAGGGCAAGAACTGAAGTATTTCAAGACCACGTTTACAGTAATAAATAATCCACTTTTTTAAAAGGATAAAGAGTGATTTCTCTTAAACTCCCTTTATTATATTTGCTTTTTCTGCTAATTTTCACATATGACTGATTATTTCCTAGTTACAATTTTAATTCATACGGATGACAAGCTTATCTGCTTTTCAAGCTTTGAGGGGCTGTAGAGTAGCTATGCTTTATTGGTTATGTTTCTGTTCCAGGAGCACAAAATCCTGCAATGGTTTGGGTGGGAAGGAACCAGATAAAACCGCTTAATATTTTTGTTGTCAAAATCTGCTTTGTGCAGTGTGGGACACTCCAGCCTTCAGCGTGTTGGTAAATATTGCTTTTGTTCATAGGATGTTTAATGTCCTGTGTTTAATAGGATGCAGTTAAATGAAGATTACTGTGGGAGTTGTCAGTCAGTTTTTGTAGATTAACAGATTAATTGGTTTATTAAAGAGGGAAAAGCCCTTCAGGAGCAGTTTTGTCACCGGAATGTTCGGACACAGGTGTTGGAGCATGGATGAGGTGGTGGCACCGGGGCTGGCAGCCACTGCTCAGGTGTGCTGCTACTCTGAGTTTACTCCTGCTTTCCTACAGCTCGGAGTTCAGGGCAGTGTCTGGGTTTGCTCCCTCTCTGCGGGGCTGGGGGTGCAGGAGCTCCCCGGAGCAGGGCCGGGAGCACGGCGGCGATGGGAACCAGCAGCGGCTGTTTGTTTCTGCCGTTCTCAGGGAAACATCCCTCTGCTTACATTCCTCACAAGTGAACAGCGTCACAGCAGAGGATCTACCTGACTTGGCTGACCCCCTTCTCCTCCAGAGCAAACATTCCCTCCTGGCCCCGTCCTGGAGAGCTGCTTGGAGCACGGGGATCAGAGCTGAGTCCTTCCCATTGCTGTCCCTGACATTTCTGCCCCGAGCTGTGGGGAGTGAAACTGGGAACAGCATCACAATGGGAGCACTGTTCCTTCTTTTCCACCAGACCTGAGTGCCGGGAGGTGTTGGAGGTGAAGTTTAGAGAAGTGCCTGGCTTAGCAAGCAGAGAAATCTCAGTGTAACACACAGATGTTTACAGCTGCTTAATTGAAAGGAGTACACATTTCCTAGAGTTGGCAGGGTGCGTTTTATCTTTGCAAATCTTCATGAATGGTGTTTATGTGAGAAATGCTTTCACTGAAACACTGCACAGCCCCAATTCCACAGGTGAAGGTCTCAGCCCTGCCAAGAGCCCACAAGAGCACAAGAACCAGAACCTTCCTGGAAGAATCCTTTGCACAAACCTGGTGGTGTTTGCAACCACCTGTGGAAGTCGGTGTTAAAATATTGACCAGATTTCTGTGCTTAAAACAGGCTTTATTTGAAATCTCCCTTATATTCTCATCATTTTTTATATAAGGTCTGATAATTATCCCCCAAAGAGTTGTTCAGTAGGGGCTGTTTTTCCTCTGAAAGTTTCAGGCATCATGGAAATCATGTGGAATCATCTGATACACACATGACTTTGAAAAGAGTGTTCAGAGCTGTTTGAAATCCTATTTCCTGCTACCTAATCATCATATAAAACTTTCAGTGTTGCTCTTGTAAAATAATACAAGAAATCAAAAGGGCAGACATGTCCCTCTTTTTCTGAGTGGGACAGAACCAATTTTTTGGAGTCTTCCGTGGCACAGCACAACTGAGCTGCCAAAACGGTACAGGAAGTGTCTTCTCAGTCTCTCACGTCTGAGAATGAACCACCTAATTCTTGTTTGAGAGGTGTCCTGGCTCAAATCCCCTGCCTGGCTTCAATTTTGGGCATATCTTGCATTTCAGAAACCCCATCCTTATCACACCTTATTCGAGGACGGGCGGTGGCTGGAGAAATGCTGCCATATTTTATTAATGCAGTGTTTGACAGCTGTTAAATGGTGAAACCAGAGATTGGTGCTCTCTTGACTAAAAGGTGTGCACCTGATACCCGTCACAGAGAACCCAATTAACCTTAGGCTCCAAATATTGAATTACCAAACTGGCAGCTACACTCAGCTGCTGGAAATCAGCTGCAGTTAAACTTTCAGATGAGGCTGGTTGTTTATTTTGCTTGCAGAAATCATCTTGCACTCTCGTGTATGGGATTTATCCGGCTAAAATAATGTAAATATCCATTTATTCCTGTAAATATCCAGTTATTCTTCCTGGTTTTTCCTTGGGGTGGTGAATGTTCATCTCTGCTTTCTCACCACTGAACTGACAATAGTTTTTGGGGTTTTGGGGGCACGTGCACCTTGGTTTTTTGGGAATAGCTGTAGCAAACTCCACTTAGACTCGCTCTTACCCCTCTCTTCCCATTAATTACTGGGAACAAATGACACTCATGGGATTGATTCTCTGTTGAGCAGCTGTGCAGTAATTGATAGAGGATACTGTCCAGGGGGTACTCTGGCCACAACTATCTGCTGAGTGAAAGAATATCCATTATTAGAAGTGAAAATCTATTAAAGTGAACTTGAGCAGGAAACTAAAGCAACTGTTGGGTTTTGGGGCAGCATTGTGCCCTCAGTAAATTTAGTAAATTTGGTGATGTGATGCTGCCAGTGTTCCGTGTCCGTGTGGTATTTTAGCTATGCCAGTTGTACTTCAGAGAAATGGAGAGGGTTTTGCTATTTAATGAGCTGTGATGTTATTTGTCTTTATCAAAAGACAGTTACAGGATGCCCTTTTGTGTTTACGTGACCCCAGAGAATGAAAAGTAAATTAATCAAATTCAGCAAGCCAGTTTTATATGTGAGATAATGCTGCAGCAGTGTAACCAACTCCTTTAGAAACAAATGCTTATCAAGTGTTTCTATGGTGAAATTCTCTGTTTGTTGGGGAAGTTGTTGGTTTTGTTTGAAATGAGGATGAATTTGTACACTCGCTTTGGTGACTTATTTATGTGATGTTGTACTTCTCCCGTGCAGGAAATCCACGACTTGTTTAAGGATTATGAAATCAAGTATTGTTATGTGGACAGGAATAAAAGAACAGGTGAGAACTTAAAAATTTCATATATTTCAATTCTGTGAGGAACATCATGCGCTGCGTGTGAAGTTGTGGACTGTCACAGCTTGTCTGGTGTCCCTCAGTGCCTTTTTTGTCACCTTCTACTGAAGCCAGTGAAAGCTGGAAACTTTCTGCTGTTGATCAGAAGTTTTTTGGTCCCCTCTGGTCTCTCTCGGGAGTAATTCCTCAGTGAGTATCCCTTTGGGACAAAGCTGACTTCAGCTGGCTGAATTCCCTTGGAAAACTGGTCCTGAGGCCTCTCTTGGGACAAACCACACGTGCCTGAGAGGGAAACTTGCCCAGTTCCAGATGCATTTGCAGTTTGCTCACATCAGGAAACACTTCTGCCCCGTGAGGGTCACCCAGCACTGTTGTAGATTGTCCAGAGGTTGTGGAATCTCCATCCCTTGGGATCCTGGGAACCCATCTGGGTGACCCTGCTTGAGGAACAGGTTGGACAAGAGGCCCTCAGGAGGTCCCTGCCACCCTCATCCAGTTTGGGGATTGTGTGAAATGGTTTATGGACTGAAAACCCCCCAAAAAAATCTGTTAACCCCAAAGTCAGAACTCGTGGATGTTGTCAAATCAAAGAGATTGCATAGAACCTGTGGTGTGTTGACTTCAGTGGAATATTTAATTTAGTAAATAATGGTCTGCTAGTAGAATATTTAATTTTGTTCCCCAGATCCAAAGTTTGGTTGGGTTCCAGGTAGTGAAGTTGTGTGCATCACAACACAGTCGCTTTTGGAGTTAATTGCTCATGGTGTTCAATTGACAATCCCAGATTTTAGACATTATATATAATATATGTCATAAATATATTTATCTATTGTGTCTTTGGGGTAAACCTGCAGCTCTCACCTGTGGTTTCAGGGGGAGGGAGAGGTGTGGCTGCAGATCAGCTGGGGTAGGTGATGTCCCCACTCCTGCTCTCTTGCAGCATTTGTCACCCTGTTAAACGGGGAGCAGGCCCAGAGCGCCATCAGGAAATTCCACCAGCATTCCCTGCGTGGGAAGGAGATCTCCGTGCAGCTCCAGCCCACAGATGCTCTGCTGTGCATCACCAACCTGCCCCTTTCCCTCAGGATTGAGGAGTTTGAGGAACTGGTGCGTGCCTATGGCAACGTGGAGAGGTGTTTCCTGGTCTACAGCGAGCTCACCGGCCATTCCAAGGGCTACGGATTCGTGGAATACATGAAGAAGGACTCTGCTGCCAAGGCCAGGCTGGAACTCCTGGGCAAGCAGCTGGAGGAGAGCACTCTGTTTGCACAGTGGATGGATGTGAACCAGCTGACCACAAACCTCATTCACTCCAAGTGCCTTTGTGTGGATAAATTACAAAAAGACTGCGCTGATTCGAAAGAGCTGATCCAGGCTTTCTCCCTGAAGTACAAACCTGTGTTCTGCCAGGTATGTTGGATTTTCTTGTGGAAAACCAAGGTTGGGATTGCAGTATTGCCTCACGTCACTCTTCCATTTTTATTTTTATATGCTGTCTTCCAGTTTTATTTTTCCTGTAATCACTCAACAGTGCATCTGCACAGTGATGGGAGTGGTGATGCTGAGCTGCTCTGGGTGTGCAGTGTGATCCCTGGTGTCTGGGAATTCTGCAGGACACCACTCCAGTGAAATGCCAGCAAAATGTTTGGAGGACATGCCCTTGTGTCATTTACTGAAAATGATTTGGGTTTTGAGAGCTTTTAAAGTAAACATTGCTGAAGGTGTTATTGCTTAAAGCAAGCCAGTGTATGAATACCACATGTGCAACAGTTCAGGTGATGCAAAATACATTATATGATGTAAATTATATGATGAGTAATATATTAATATTTAACATGTTCTTCCCTGACTGAGGAAGATACAGGCTTGGGTTCTTGGGTATTGCCAGAGATAGAAGTGACACATCTTTTGGAAAGCTGGGAAGCACAGGAGAGGTGGATCCTTGCCTTTGTAGTGCAGAGGTTTCCTTCCCATCCTAGTGGCTTGTGAGGTGAGACCACAAATAAATGTAGCACAGATAGATCATCATAAACAGGCAGTAGAAGGAAGTCTTTCCTTGTAGTCACACAGATTGCAGTTGCAGGGTTGTTTTTTTGTTGTTTTTTTCCCTGAAGTCTCTTGGAAGGCTGCTCAGGGATGAGCTCCAGGGATGAGCACCCAGAGATTCCCAGCGTGTGGAGCAGAAGGTCCATCAGGATCTGCAGCCTGACCACCTGCAGGCCTTCACACCCTCCTTTTAGTGCTCTTTCCTGCCCCAGCAATTTGTAGTTGGCCAAAGTCAATCCTTAGACTTGTTTGATCCAAACACACCAGGAGAGGAATAGATTGGAATTGACTCTTCCCAGAAAATGCCCATTCCTGGCTATTTGGGTCTCAAGCCTGGGAATGTGTCTGGCTTCAGCCTCACCTCATTGATGCCTAAATTAAGGAGCTTTTGCTCCCCATTATTTTCTTCCTGTAAGAAGGTATTAAATGCTGCACTCAAGTCTCCTGCTCAATCTTTGTTTAATTAGCTCAACAGATTGATCCTTTTAAGTCTTTTCCTTCAGGGCTTTTTTTCCAGCTGTCAAATAATCCAGCAGCTGTTATCAGTTCCCCCAACAATTTTTCACCATCCTTTAAAAATTCTCAGCTTCAAAAAATAACAGAGTTCTTGGGGAAAGATGGGTTTCACTAGCAGAGCTCTGCTGTGCGGTTAGAGGCGCTCAAAAATTGACTTTTTACCTTTTAAAATCATAATTAATCTTGAGTCACACTTGGTGTGGGTGAGGAGAGTGTCTGCATTAGGTCAGTAAATATTCCTGAGGGGGCAGGTAGGAAAACAAATAGTTCAGATTTGATAGGTGAAAAGGGGAAGAAAATGGATGCTAATTAATGTTGGGTTTATGAGTGAGACAACCTGAAAATTGAGGACAAAGAAAGGAGGAGGAGGAAGACCCAAGAAAAGGTGAAGAAAGCAAAGGGGATGTGATGGGGTGGGTAGAGACAGAAAAACTGGAAGAGGAGGGGGTGGCAGAAAGCTCAGTGTGGGGGGAATTTCTGCAGACAGTGACTGAGAAAAGTATTTTTTTTCTGGAAAACTTTAATGTAGCTCTTGTGGTGCTGCCATGGCTTAGTTCTGCTGGGAGCTCATGCAGTATTTCATCAAGTAAATACAGTCCTTTGCCCAAAATTCTTACCTGAACTCATGAAATAAGCTCTGGGTTATTTCATCTTATTCCAAAGTTACCATTTTTTAAAAAATCATTTTGATTTCTCCTCTGTTGGCAACAGAAATGTTCTGTCAGGAGGAGCTGAAGCTAAATACTTACACATGGATATTAGGAAAAAAGTGTTTTGTCCTTTGTTTCAATAAAATTAACCAGAAAACCTCATTTTTCTCTTCTGTCCACTTTAAATTGTCACTAAAAGCTTTCCACCCTTATCTAGGTAGGAATAAAGAGCTTTTTTTCAGTACCTGTTTGCTTGGGAAGTTGAAAAATTCCTGAATCCTTTGCAAGAATATTGGTGGCTGCACTTGGAACATGTTAAGGGAGTTTTTAACTGTTTCATTTTAGCTGAAACTAAAATAGAGATGTTCCATAGCTTCAAACCCTTCTTTTCACAAGCACCTTCAGGTCTTTGCCAGTGCACCTAAACTGGTATCAAAATAAAATATAAATATAAAATGTATTTATCTATGAAATATGTGTTCTCCAGAGCTCTGCCCAGAGGCCAGGCTGTAACAGACCATTAAAGATCTGACCACCCTCTTTTTCTTCCAAATCTTAGGCATTTATATTTCAATGCTCGGGGGAAGTTTGTGGGGCTGAGGTTGTTTTTATCCAGTGTGATCTGGAGGAGGTTCTGTCTCTTCCACACCAGAGCTGGTATCAGTTTATCACTCCCATTCATTTGGGGACTGGAGATTTTTGCCTAAGCTTCATCCCTCCCTTCTCAGCCTGTTTTTTTGTTTGATTTAAATCTGCTCATTCTCTCTCAAAGTCTGCACACAAAGGCCAGAGCAGTGTTTGCCACGTAAGCCCTTTTCCAGTCTGCTTGATTGATCAGTCTGGCATCTTCTTTTGGCATTCCCCACAACCACAGCCTTCACATGCTCCCAAAAGGCACCAGGCACTGGTGGAATTTGCATTGTTGCATGTTTCAGCAGCTGTCATGCACCCTGATGAACGACACTTTGATTATTGCAGGCTGAAAAAAATGAAGAAGAATGAGTTTATAATAATCCTGCAGAGTAAAACTGGTTGTAGCATCCAGCTGTATTGACAGTTTGCTTCTCATTCCTCCTTTGTTGTTGAAATATTGTGGTAAATGCATTTCATAGCTGAGATGGAAGTGAAGGTGGAAATGGAAGAGAATGGAAGGAATGAGCAGATAAC
Organism: Nicator chloris; assembly: GCA_013400495.1. NCBI lineage: Eukaryota > Metazoa > Chordata > Aves > Passeriformes > Pycnonotidae > Nicator > Nicator chloris. The sequence continues at coordinate 214,075 of WAAE01003445.1, read as the reverse complement.
CATGAAGAGACAATCATGAGTTTACAAGCAGGAATGCCAAACAGATGAAGATGTGATGTCCAACTTATTTCCAGCGTTTTGAGAAAGGGACCTCATGGTTTGGGGGGAAATATTAACCTTGGGTTGTGTCAGCTGGGCAAGATCTTGCAAGGGGCAGGTGGCAGTGTTGCAGGGCAGCTGCTGGAATTCCCAGTTTTCCATGGGGTGCTGGGAACTGTTGTTGTTGCAGTTTGCCCAGGATGAGGACGGCGGCAGCGGGGACTTTGCCGTGGTGGAGTACGAGAGCGCGGAGCAGGCGGAGAGCGTGCGAGGGGCCATGGACGGGGTGACCATCAACGGCAGGAGGGTCCAGGTGTCCTTCTGTGCCCCTGGAGCACCAGGCAGGAGCACCTTGGCAGCTCTGATAGCAGCACAAAGGATGGTGAGCTCCCTGGAAACCTCTTTGGGATGAGCTCGTGGCGCCCGAGCTGGGGCTTTGCGCAGCGAGGGAAGGGAGCCAGGCTTAGGAAGCATTTTGGGTTTGTCAAAGCCAGGTTGGACAGGACTGGGAGCAACCCTGGGATGTGGAAGATTCCCTGCACATGGTAACGGGTGGAGGTGGATGGGCTTTAACCAAGCCAAACCATTCTGGAATTCTGTATGATCAGCCCAGTTGAGGCTCCTTCCTAGGCAAAGATGGCCAGAAAGAAGATAAAATATATCCATAAAATACCACAAAGCTACACCCACAAGGCTCTGAGATTTTAGTAAATGTAATCTCCTGTAAGAGAAATCATTCCAGCTCAAAACAAAAGTGACTGGGAATGAGTCATTGGATGAGCTAAAACTTGGTTTAAAACAGAGAGGCAAGAATTTGTCAGCTTCAAGATAAATTTCAAGGCAGGAGAAATAGGTTCATTTCATGCTCGAGGTAGAAGAAAGCTTTTTACACCCACATGTCTTATCAGATTATTTCCTGGGAAATTGGATGTGATCAGTGGTACATGGAGAGGCAGAAGAGTTCCCTCTCTTCAGCCAGCTCAGACCGCATCTCTGTAGAAGAGAAGTCTGTTACAAAATTTGGTGCTCATGGCAACATTTCTTATTCTCCTGTGCTGATAACTCTGGCTTTAAGGGAAGAAAAGAAATGTGCTTGAAATTTCATTGGAATGGTTTGTTAGGTGTTTCATTTGAGGAGGGAAAAAACAGGAAACAAGGAAGGAAATGGATTTTTTTCTGTGTCAGATGAAATGTGTACACTGCCATTGGAGTTTGAGGGATTTAAATGTATTCATTGTTTTCTCCTGCTTCTAACACTTTTTATCTCTTCTTTGGAGATGAGGAACAATAGGAAAGGCTTGCTTCCAGAGCCAAATCCAGTGCAGATCATGAAAAGTTTTAATAATCCAGCAATGCTGCAGATGCTGCTGCAGCCCCAGCTGCGTGGCCACGCTGTTAAACCTGGTAAGCTGTTCTACAATCATGCAAAATTAAACCTTACTCTTAGTGCTGCAAGGCTTTTGCAAAGTAACGAAGTAGAAATAATGTTTAAAATCTGTGCAAACACTGTTTCAGTGTGTTTGTGCAGATAATTCCACATTTTCTGAAAGCAAAAGCAGGAGTGCTTTGCTACACTCTTGTGTTTGGGTAGAATTCAGTGTTCCTACAAATACCCTTGTGTTAACTCTGAGCTTTGGATATTCATATTAGAAATGGGTTTAGAAAGAAATGTCTTGTGCAAGACTTTGCTAAACTGAAATCTGATTCTAGATCTGAATTTTGCAGCCTGAGCCTTTCTCCTGTTGCCAGTGTGAATCTTTATTCTTTTGGCTGCTGCCACAGCTGTGCAGAGTATTTATTACAGCATCAGCCAGCAACACTTCTGTGTTCTAATTAGGATGTGAATAAACAGAAACCTTAATTAATCACATTTCAAGTGGTGAAAGTGCTCAGAACAGGAACCAGGTGATGAGGAGATCAAGTGGGGGAGAGCTGAGAGTGTGCTGACAAAGAAACCCAGAAATGGAGTGTGAGGTGACCACTTCAGGGCAGAAACACTTGAGCTAAATCTGAATTTAAAGCACTTCAGATAAAGCTGAGACCTGGAATCAGCTCAGGAGTGAAACTCTCAGCTGTGGAGGAGCAGCTGGAGGGGACCTTTGAGCTCTCACATTCTGGTTCTTGTACATCAAAAGGCTTCATAACCCTTCCCAACCTAAAAGAGTCTGTCATTCCCTTATAGTGACCTTTGCACACTTAAAAATTTCCTGGAAAGCAAATTAAAAAATACAGGATAATTTTAGAGATTTTTACTTGCCTAATTTGTAAAATACACTATTTTTTGTGTGTTTCTTGAACAGTTCTTGGAGCATCTGCAGGTTTACCTCACCTCATAAATTCAGCAGTTGGGCCACCATTTTTGCAGTTGAATAAAGTTCATCAGGTATGTGACAAAAAAACCCTGTCATCAAAAGAAGTATTTGGGGAGATCCTAAAGTTTTAAGGAATTGCAGCTAAAATCAAGTGTCCTTGTTAGAGCTCTAAGGGAAATTATGAAATGCAGGGAGCAGGCAGTGCTGATTGGCCAAAATGGAGTTATTTTATCTAAATTTTTGACTTAAAACCTGCCAATGTAAACAAAACTTGTCATTACTGGCAGAAACAACCCTCTTGAAATGAGCTCTCCAGGAGCCTGACACATCCCTTCCTCTTGGAGCAGCTCATCCACACTCCTGCAGAGCCTTTATGGCTTTGTCTGGTTCAAACCAACAAGTTCAGCACCCTTAGCTTCATTTCCAAGCTTGCAGGGACCCAAATGTGCCATAAAAAGTAGTGGTTTGCAGGTGTTCTTCCTTGCCCATAAACCCCTCAAGGTTCTCCTGGAATTCCAGATGAGCACCAGGATTCCTGGGAGATAATGGGAAGGATCTTTGGGATGAGTTTGTGCTAGAAATTGAGAATGAGAAAATGCACCCAGAGCCAGAATTTCTGCCGTGAGCTGAGCTGCTCTCAGGGATTTCTCCAGCTCTGCCAGGAGCCAAAAATTGAATTTAATGTTCGTGGTAGGGATTTAGACAAATACCTACAAGGTACTGGAGTTGATCACTTGGCCTTACTTTTTCTGATGTTTCAGAAATTCCCATTTAAAAAACAAAATCCCCTTCAGCATCAATTATTTCTGCAGTTCTTTTGGCAAACACAGGCTAAGAGAACTAAAAAAAGACCCAACCAAAATGTAGAAATATTCCTTATGTTAAGTGTATTGACCTTTTCTATTTTTTCTCTAAAAACTGGTAGGTGAATATGTTAATTTTGAATAAATGCTGCTTAATTTTGCCCCATCCAGTGAGTTGCTTTTGCCCATATAAAAAAACCCACAGCAATCTTTGGGGTTTTTTTTTTTTAATTTAAATGACATTTTCAATTGGGCTGTTTAAGTTCTGCTGCTCTCCCTTCAGCCTGTGCTTCCTTGGAAGGCAGAGTGAGTGTTTGGTGCTCACAGCTGGAGGCAGGGATGTTTTCCACAATTAGCAGTGGGACTGATGATGATCCAGAGGTTTTTCCAGTGGTTTTTGGCTTGGGTGGTTTTTGCAGCCAAACAACTCCATGTTTTCTCTGTCCAGAGACTTCAAATTCTCATTCTCTTCCTGGGAGCTTCTTGTCATTTAATGAGCTCCAAAACTGAATTTTAGAAGGATTTGATGATCCCAATTGCTTCTATAAGGCACATTTTTCTCTTCTTGGGTGATTTATTTGGGGGAATTCTCTAAAGCCAGAGAAGCAGGTCACTTTTATTTTTATTGTCTTGAAATTCAGTGTTGTCACTGAAACACCTCCCCAGTCACTCTGCATTAACTCCCTGTATGTCTTGGGTTTCTCTTTTATATTCAGGGCTTTGTAAAGTAACAGAATGAGAATAAATGTTTCAAAATAACTATTTTAAAAGGATTCAACAGACAGGATTTGAAGGTTATTCACCCAGTAATTTTTCAACCTGATTTTCAACTTCTCTTAATTTCTCTTAGTTATAAATTACCCTGTGCCAAAATAATGCATTTTCAGCTTTCTCAGGGATGTTTTCCTCAGTCATCCAGCAATTTATTAAACTTGATTAATCCAGAGCCTTTCCTCTGAGGATTCTGACCAAACTGATTTTTCCACTCATTTATTTCTGAAAGTTTTGCAATTGAACCACTTTGCTTTGTTGCTGGAGCAGAGTTTAGAAGGAGCAGCCCCTGGCACTGGTGACAAAAACCAGCCCTGCATAATTTCTCCTGGAAATCACTGAGACAATTGAAATAGATGCATAACTAATCTAGATATGGCACATCTTTGTTTGGAAAAGCACATTTCTGAGTCCAGAAGATGATATTTTAGTCCAGAAGATGGTATTTTAGTCATAAAGGGTTGTTCTTTCCCTAGGGAATTTAGCCCTGCCACCCAGAGACACAGCCTAGGCTTGGAAATACTGGGGAGGTGTTTTGCAGTTTTCATTCCCTGGGTTTGGTGATAAAAAACAATAAAGAAGGATGTACTTGGCATGATCACAGTGTCCTGTGTATTTATTTGTGTACAACAACCTATAGAACAACCTATATTTTACTGGCAGATGATGCTGCCAGACGTTTCCAGGCCTTCAGCATCAATCATGATGTCTTCTAAAGTTTATTTTAAACCTCAGTGCTGGCCAGAGCTCATAATGTTGAATATATCAGTGGCAGAGCCTGAAGAGGATACCCCAAAGTTATTAATTCAGTGGCTCAGTTCTGGTGACAAACTGACCCAGAATATTTTGGATGAGCAATGTGAATCTTTTGTAGACTTGCCAATCTGCAGGCACTGTGATTTGTCAGCTTTTAATGGCTCTGGAGCAGGATTTCCTGTAGGTTGTTTTGGGGGAAACATACCTGGATACTTCTCTGAAGCAAAATCAGTTCTGTGGAGGAAATCATTCTTCTCCTTTGCTGTCTTAACTCAAAATCTTAAATTTCTTCAAGCAGTATTGTGTGAAAATGTTTCAAGCCTGCTCTGTTCTCCCTGACTGCCAAGTAACCCTTGTTTTAATTTAATCCTTTCTCAGAGCTCAATTCTGGGGAGCACGTCCAGCCTGCTGCTGCAGAGCCCTGCTCACCTGCCCCTGCCCCAGCAGCAGCTCCTGAAGATGGAAAACATGCAGGCAAACAGTGTAAGGCCATCCCTGCAACTCTGACTCTCTTTGAACACTCTTAGAATTGCTCAAATAAGTGATTTTTATCATCCCTTCCAAGCCAACCCACTCGCAGTTCTGTGATCCTTGAACAGTTCAGTGCAGCTGAAAAGGTGGAGGATGTGGAAGTTCTAAGAAGTAGCTCTGAGCAGATGATTGTAATGATTTACACAGTTTTCTCTCCTTCCTTTTAGAAACCAGGTTTGCTGGGAGAACCTCCAACAATGCTCCTGCAGACAGTGCTGGGCATAGGGGTGATGCCAGCAGTGAACTCAGGCCTGGCAGCACGAGGAGAAGCTCTCAAGTGTAAATGACATTTTATTTCATCCCAAACCAGTAGAAATGCCCAGCTGCACATTGTGCACCTGCCTTTCTCCCTGTGTAACAAAAGCAGGTTGTTAAATCCTCTGCTAGCTCAGTTACTGCCTTTTTTGTACACTCGTAATATGCTTTATTTAGGGGTGAAATTTTGTGGGGTTTTTCAAAGCAGGGAAATGTGAGTTGCTTAGGAGGCACCACAAATTTGCTCTTTGCCTTCATTTTATTAAGAAATGTGTTTTAACAGCCAGCCTGTGACAGATGTCAATTTAGAATGCAAATTTCTGTGCCACTGGTGCCCTCAATGTTTATGAGGAAAGATCAGGTGGATACATTTCTGACTCACCTGGAGAGGAGAAGGCTCCAGGGAGAGCTCAGAGCCCCTGCCAGGGCCTGAAGGGTCTTCAGGAGAGCTGGAGAGGGACTGGGGACAGGGATGGAGGGACAGGACACAGGGAGTGGCTGTAAGCTGGAAAAGGATAGATTTAGATGGGAGATTGAGAAGGAATTCCTGGCTATGAGGGTGGGGAGGCCCTGGCACAGGGTGCCCAGGGGAGCTGTGGCTGCCCCTGGATCCCTGGCAGTGTCCCAGGCCAGCACTGGAGCACCCTGGGGCAGTGGAAGGTCCCTGCCCATGGCAGGGGTGGGAATGGGTGATCCTTAAGGTCCCTCTCAACCCAAACCATTCCAGGATTTTCTGATCTTGTTTGCACCACTGCTCCATTGTGTTCTGCAATCCTGGCCATGCTCTTGAGCCATGGCAGTAACCAGGAGCAAGGAAAAGGTAGCCAGGGGAGGGCAGAAAGCTCCTGAGAATATCCAGATTTTCATTTTGGAGAATGCTTTCCAGCTGTTCAGTTAAAAGAATTCTTCCTAATGCCACTTGAGGTGGGGTTTCCCCCAGTGTTCCCATCCAGCATCCTCCAGGATGTTGTTCCCAGGTTTTTTTTGAGAATGACAGGAAGCACTAAGTAAGTTATCACAGGGAATGTTTAGAAAAGTCAGAGTTTTATTGAATCAGCTTGAGGTTGAGTTGTTTGCCTGTGGGATGGGAAAAGAACAAAACCCAGTGAAGCAGATCTGGAATTGTTCTCCTCCTCCCTCATTAACCCCACAAGCAAACCCTCTGTAATAAATGCCATCTAACAGCAAAGTTTCTCCATTTATGGCTGGCTGCAGCATCTAACCCAGCTCCCGTTCCAGCAGCAGCGGGGATGGGCATGCTGCCATTCTTCCCAAATCAGCACATTGTTGGACAAGCTCTCCCCGGGCCCAACGGCGCTGCAGACAAAGGCGAGGCCGTGGCGGGAGCGCCGCCCTTCCCCCAGGCCCTGCCCAGCCTCCCCGGGGCTCTGCGGGCCGCCCACTGCAAACCTCCCGGGCAGCTCAAGACCTGCGACTCCAGCCTGGGGGTAAGGAGCAGCACAAACACTGCCTCCTGCTCCTCTCCCCTCCCNCCTCTCCTTCCTCTCCTTCCTCTCCTTCCTCTCCTTCCTCTCCTTCCTCGCCTTCCTCTCCTTCCTCTCCTTCCTCTCCTTCCTCTCCTTCCTCTCCTTCCTCTCCTTCCTCTCTTTTCCCTTCTTCCTTCTTCTCTTTCTCCTCTTCCTTTCTTTCCCTTTATTTTAACCATGCCTGTGTCTCCGCTGTAAAATTTGCTTCATCCCAGGAGCATCTTTGAGACATCTTAGGGTCACTGCAGTTGTGGATAATGGAGAACAATGCTGCTCCTTGGTGGTCCAGCTGAATGAACAAAGGAGGCTGCACAGTGCTGCAGGGCTTTTTTCCATGTGTTTGCCTCACAGTGTTTGATGATGAAATTCATCTCGGGGGCAGTGTCTCCTTTAAAGGCCAAAAATTGAACTTGAGGTTGAATTTTGTGACAAATCAGGAGCAGTTCTGGTGGTGGTGGGGGGCCTTTGGGTTTCCAGGTGCTTCTGTGTGTGTATAGAAATTTTCCGCTTTTAATTACCAGTTTTTTAAATATTATTTATTCCCTTGAAGATGAGGTGTGAGAGGATGATGGGATGGGATTTAAGTGATCTCATTCTTTCAGATTTTTTTTTCTGCCCTCAACAAAATTTACCTTTTTTATAATATACATCAATACTTGGACATTTTTGGGGAAACATGTGCTTAATTCATGATTTTCCTAACATTTGGCCTTTATTTCCTTGTGTCTCCAAGTGAAAAGAGTTGATTTTGTCTTGGCCATGTACTTAATGTTCACTCCCTGCATCTGGAATTGTTCGAGTGATTATTATTCCTTCACTTGCATATAAAAGGTTTTCTTTTGTTTGTTTGTTTTGTAATATCCTTTAGGAACTTGCAGTCTGAAGAGAAACATTCTTACAAAAACTATTTAGAGGAAAGAACTGCAGGCAGTGTGTCCAGATTGCTGAAATAAAGTAGAACTTTTGAAGGATTGACTTCAAAAGTTTCATTTTATTTCAAAAGTTGCATTTCAGAGGTTTTTTTTTCATAGGACTAAGCTTTTTCCAAGACCCTGCTGGGCCACTTAGACTTCTTTCTGATCAATTTTATATGAATTTAATGCAAACTGCCCTGTCCATTTTTCAGACTCCCTTGAAAAAACAGACTTCTCTGCTTGGGGAACCCCCAAAAGAAATTCGGCTGAGCACCAACCCCTACTTGAACTTGGCAAGTGTTTTGCCTGGTATCTGTCTGCCAGGTAAGCAAACCTTTCATGGAGTTCCTTGCAAATTCCCACAGGCAGAGCCTGGCAAATATTTCTCCAGTTTGCCTGGTAACTCCAGTGACCACAGCATTTATCCTCAAGGAGATCTCATAGTGTGTCTTAATATTGCAAAGTCATTTATCCTGATGGTTAAACAGGGGTACATTTTGAGAGGCACACAAACTTCTAGAAGCCTTTCAGTTATTAGTAGCACTGATTAATTTGGGGCACAGCCTAATGTGAAAAGGCAAATTTCAATGTTAATCCTGGAATAGAACCTGATCTGTGTGGTTTTTACAAGCCAGGTGTTTATTCAGATTATTCTTTGTGTTCCCAGCAGCAATTGCCAGCAAAGCCTCCAGTCCTCCACAGCAGACCAGCCTTCCAAACAATGTCATGGATGCTGCTGTGTCTCAGGGAACTGCATCACAACATGCAATGGAAAATTATTTCAGTTATTCCCAGCAGCCTGGGGAATACCCACAGGTAGGAATTCCACAGCCTGGTGTCCTCTGGAGCCTCTGGGATTCTCCCAGAGCTGCTCCTTGTCTTCTCTGGGTGTTCTTCCTGAGCCTCTCCACTGACACTTTGTCCCTTTCAGTGTTCAGAGCAGATTTAGCACAAAGAACATTCCCTACTGAAATCACAGCCCTTGAAAAAATTGCTTCTTGAGAGCCTGAACTCCAGGCACTCACTAAAAAATGACTTCTCACCTCCTCTGCCTTGGCTTTTGTCTGCCTTCAAAACCAGGGGGTTTCACTTTGCCTTCCCCAGAAGTTTTTAAGTCTTGAACTTTGGCTGGATCCCCGAGAGGAGAGCTCTGCCTCTCAGTTCTGCAGAGCTTGGGGGCTGTTTGCCAGCTGCTGTCAGTGCACAGGATGTGCTCCCCATCTGCCCCACGTGCTGATCAGAGCCTGCCCATGAGCTGCAGGCTCTGGGGAGTGTTGCAGTGCTCAGAGCCACTTCCACAGGACACTGGGAAAGAACATTCCCATATTTTCATTAACCAGCCCCAGTCTGTATCAAACTGTAACTGTACAGATCAGATCTGAGAACTGCCTCCTCCCCAGGCTGGCAGTGGGGAGACAGAGACTCCTGGGCTGCTGGCAGGGAGATCTGTGAGCCCCCAGAGCCCTGGGAGTCAGATGGTTCCCCAGGATGGAGAGGCTTTGGATTGGGAGGCTCCCGGCCTGGCCACAGGGGTGGTGGGGAACAGGATCACTGCACAGAACAGGGAGCTTTGCCAGGGGCCAGACACCTCTTGGATCAGAACTGGTGCCTAAAGGGGCTGCAGCAGAGCTGGAGAGGGAATTGGGACAAGGCATGGAGGGACAGGACACAGGGAATGGCTTCCTACTGCCAGAGGGCGGGGCTGGATGGGAGATTGGGCAGGAATTGTTCCCTGGGAGGGTGGGGGTGCTCAGAGAAGCTGTGGCTGCCCCAGCCCTGAAGGTGTTCCCTTAACAGGAATTGTTGTCCCTGCCTCACAGCCAGGCCAGAAGTGCATCTTGTATGTTTTAAGCACTTACCATAATTTTAGATGTTTGATTTGAGCTTCACCAGTGGTGCTAAAGGTGTTTTGATGCTGCTGGGAGAGCTTTGGGCTGTAAGAATTGTAGGCAGACATGGGAGAGGATTTGTGCTCCTCTGTAGGAGGCTGCCCAGCAATGGTACCAGCATTATGCTCAGGCACATCACTCTACCCAGGCCAGAGTGGATGGCTTGGAAAATGAAGCCTCTGAGGTGAGCAACAATTGCATTTTCTTGCTGTCTTCACTGGCTGTTGCTCCCATCAGCTTTTGGACACCTGCTTTGTGTGTTGGCACAGGAATGAGGGGCTGGAGAGCGTGGGGTGAAGGCACTGCATGGGCACTGCTGCAGGGCAGCCCTGCACCCCCTGGTCACACCCAGAATATCCCTCTCTAAAATCCCCCCATCCAAAATCACCTGGAATGCTCAGGAGTGGATTGAAATATTCCCACCAGGAAGCAGCACACCATCAATGGCATTTCCCAGCATTGAAGGGCTGTTTCTTGCCCAAGCTGAGATTTTTGTGACCAAGGACAAAGACACTTTTTAAAGGAATTACACAAACTAAACCATCATCCATATCCCACATTGTGCTCCAGGAATTGCTGCACACCCGAGCTGCTGTGAATTGCACCTCTTGTTACTCAGGTATTTCCATACCTGCTGAGAGCTCACCACGATAGCAAGAAAGAGAAAAAGAATTATTAAACCTTTTTTCCTTCTACTTCATGGATCCCGTTCTGGATTTAGGAATCTACAGGTGGATCTTTCCCAGACTACAGCACCTGCCTGCAGGTGGTGCCTTCCCTTTTGAGTGGAGCCCAGGGATCCCAGCTGGGCTTGCAGCCTCCTCCAGCAAATCCCTTAAAGCAGGTGAGAGCAGGGAGGGAGCAGCGGCTGCAGATGCTTCTTCCCTGTCTGGTGCTGCCCCCGAGTGGAGCTTTCCCTCTGCATCCCTGCTCCACGCAATTCCTAGGAATGTGAGAAGAGGCTGGGCCGGCTCCAGAGCCTTGCAGGGCTCTCCAGGCCCTGGGGATCAGCTCCTCTCTGTGCCTCAAAACCCACGGGCAGAGCAAGGCTGGGCTTTTGGGAGCTTCTTGGAGAGAGATGAGTGTGCCAAAACGCCTGGAAGGAGGAAGGAAATAAAGTAGGAGGACAGGAGGAGGAGATTCACACTGGATTTAAATGGGTGTTTGCCTGACTTGCAGATGGTTTGCACTGGGATGGAATCTCTGAAGTGGAGAGAGCAGCTCAAAGTGTCCTGGAAAGCAAATTAAAAAACACAGGAAAAATCTAAAGATTTTTACCTGCCTGATTTATAAAATACACAATTTTTTGTGTGTGTGTTTCTAAACCAGTTCTTGGAGCATCTGCAGGTTTACCTGGTCTTGGGCAGCATCCAGGTTACCAAGAGCCCCTTCACTGGATCCTGGGGGATAAAATGGCTTTTATTTGGAATTACAACAGCTGCAGCTGCCTTCAGGCAGACTCAGTGAGCAAAGCTTCCTTTGCTGGTGCTCCAGTGGACACTGAGGTTTCAGCAGTAAATGGAGTGGGAATGCTTGGGGAACAGTGAGGGCCAGTTTATGGAGTGTGGTCAGGATTTAGAACTGCTGAGGAATTCCTGTCCCTGTGCTGTAGGTAAATCCCATTGCTCCTGTTTTGTGGATGGCAGAGCTGAGGGGCCTGGCCCTTGCACCACAGCATTAAATCCTCTGGGTTCAGTTCTGGCATTAGAGTGGGCATGAGATCCCTGGTTTTTTGGAGATTTTGAAGGCAGGACATTCCTTTTAACTCCAGCAATTCCTGACTGCTGGGCAGAGCTGGCTGTGACATGGTTTGGGGTAAAGATGGCCAAAGCCTGGCCATGGGCTGGGACATGAAAAATTTGAGTTTCCAGATTCCCAACAGCTCTGACAGGGCTGGAAATGATGGAGTGGCAGCAGGAGAGAGTGTGGGGTTTGAGCCAGCAGCACCTCTCAGTTTATCTCCAGAGGTTCCTGGGGTGCTGCAGAACAGCTCCCTGGGATGTTGGTGTTAATGCCAGGAGCCATAAAAGGCTGAGCACGGTCAGTCCCTTGGCACAGGCACAGCAGCACAGTTTGCCTCCAAACTGCTGGAATTGCAGATAAATCTCAGTGCAGAGGCTGCTCCCCAGGAGGCTCTGTCAGTTCAGTGTGTGCTTGTGTGGCTGTGCTTGCAGGGACCCTGCAGCTCGTTTGAATCCTGGTTTTTGGGGGGCTTTTTTTTTAATTCTGCTGTTTCAGAGGCTCAGGAGGAGTAGAGTCAGGGGGTTCGTGGGAAGCATCAGTGAGCCAGGACCTCATGGAGGGACACAGGACATGGGTGACATCCCCATGGCTTTCAGAACTGCAGGAGAGAGGACGGGGGAGAACTGAAGTCTCTCCTCAAACAATTTTGTGTTTCTGATGAAGGTGCCCCACAAGATGAAATTGGAGTGAGCAGGAGCAGTTTGAGCTGTGCATGGGAACAGCACAGGGTGCTTGGAGAGCTGCTGGGAAAGGTTTTTCCAAAGGGAAGGTGAACCCAGGGAGCCCTTGGGGCAGCCTTAGAGCAGCTGTGCCCTCAGAGAAACCCGGCTCTGGGCCTCTCAGGGCTGAGTGTGCCAGAGTTGAAATTCCAGTTAAAGATCCATTGCTGCTCCATCCATCCCTCCTGTGTAAAGGCAGGGCTGAGATCCTGCACAGACCTGCTCTGGCACGGCTGGAAAATTCATCTTTCACCCCTGGCTTGGCGTGGGAGCTGGGCCAGGACTGCTCAACCCCTTCAGCTCTCCAGGAGGAATGAAAGGTGCCTCATCCTGAAGGTTGGAGATGTCACAGGACAACACCAAGGCCATTATCCCACGGGATTTTAGCCATGTGCTGTGGAATGAGCTTGAACAGGTGTGCTGGGACACTGATCCTTGATCAGTGGGCTGTTTTAGGAAAAGGGCACAAACCCCAGACCTCCAAGCCAAAGGAGTCGGCTCTTTGGCATCCCTTCACTGGGAATTCTCAGCCTGGAGCCGTTTGTTGGGAGTGGTTGTGGATGGAGTGTCACTTGTCCCGTCTGCCCGCAGGTGGCCCCGAAGCGCAGCTCCTCGTACCTCATGTCGTCCCCCGAGCCCGGCCCCGTGGAATTCCCGGCTGCGGGCGGAGCCGCGCGCTACTCGGAGTCCTCCCTGAAGAAGAAGCGCGTGTATTGATCCACCCCACGGATCGATGGATTCCCAGCCCGGCCCGGGCCACGGGAGGCAGGTGGGAATCCCTCTGTATTTCTTGCTGCCTTAACTTCAGCCAAGGAATTCTTTCTGCCTGGGGGGAGTGTCCCCAGAGGAGCCAGCTCTGTCCCAGCACATCCAAGGACACCAAGTGACATCCGGGGTGTGACAAAGGTGGTGGCTGCTTTCACTTGGAGAGGAGGGGACAGTGTTGGCTTTGTCACCTGTGGGCTGAGGGACAGAGCACAGGGACTTGGGGAGCTGGGGCAGCTCCAGCTGAAAGCAATAAAAACTCGAGGAAAGAAAGCTGATCCTTTCTCCAGTCCTCAGCCTGAGGAAGGTAAAAGAGGAAGTCTTGGTAGTAATTATTTTGTATTTTTTAACTCAGAATGTGGGGGGGTTTTTTTCCCAACTTTCCTTTTTCCAGGATTAAGAGCTCTGCATTTACAGCCTTTCAATTTTTAATATTTCTTCTTAATCCTGGAATGGAGCGATACCAAATGGATTCCCAGAGCCTTGGGTGATGTTCTCAATAAATGCCTGTTCAAAGGGAGATGCTATTCCTGTGCCTGGAATATTCCCTGGGATTTGGAGAGCTGATCCTTGGACAGTGGAATAACTTTGTTTTTAGGCTGAGAATCCACAGCTTTTCCATGGAGGAAGTAATTCCCAGTGTGAGGCAGCATCCTCCTTCCACAGCGTGGGACAGCTCTTCCTGGGCCACCCCACATTTGTTTCCCACTTTTGAGTGTATTTTCCTTTTGGGTTTTGTTAAGACTTTTTGTATTTTTAGCTTCTTATCAGCTCTGGCTCGAGCTGTTCTCTTCTGCCATCGGCCCTTGGAGCTGGAGATGAGCAATCCTTCCTTTTGCCAGCAGTGACAGGTAAATGAGGAGCCAGCCCTCACTCCAAGGCTTTGCCCCCTTGGAATCCTGCTGCAAATCCATTTGGATTGAGTTCACCCAGGCCAGGAACCACCTCCTCTCTTTTCTTTGCTAGAGAACACTGAAGCCATTTTTCAATACTGATTCTTTTTAAATTAAGAGTCTTAAACTTTGCCTTTCAAGCTTTGGGATGTGACCAGGATCCACATTTTCAAAGCTTAAAAAAATCCCGATCAAAATCCCTTTTCCCTCAGCTGCTGGAACTGCTCCACAAACAGGAGCCAGGAGCTTTTCTGGGATTCTGCCTGTATGTATTGATAAATTCACTTGTAATATTTTGTTTCAACTGTTTGTATATGCAACTTTCTCAACTTGTTACACTTTTCAATGAAAATAAATTGTTGGTACTTATTTCAAGTGGATTTTTTTTGTGGGAGGAAGACAGAGCTGGACTCCTTTAATCAGGTAAGGTAGGAGAAGGTTTTGGAAGAATACCATTCCTATGGAAATCCCATTTTAAAAACTCCTCTGTTTAATTTATGATTAAAAAGGGAGGCACATGGAGAAAAAAAAAATCTTTATTAGACTTGTTTGTATAAAGAGTAACAAAGTGCTTCCAGATTAAATTCAGCTTCCTAAGTGACATACAGAAACAATAACACTGTAAAAATAAATCTGACCTTCTTGGAGTTCATAATCACCATTTTTCATATATATTTATATATATATATATATAGACCTCTTTCTATTATTGCCAAAATTTGAGGATCTCTTCAGAGCATTTTCCAACTCCAGGTGTGGTAGGAAAAATGATGGCAGCAGAAGGTTCCAGTTAAACCACTCATGGGCTGAGTCAAAATGTTCTTTAAAAAATTGGTTGGAGGGGTTCCCATTCCCTAGGACACCCCTGGGTGCTCTGGCCTTTTTTTCCTTATGGATAATCCTCTGCAGATTCTGGGCATGGCCTGGGTTCTTTTCCCATCTCCATGAATTCCTTCCCTGCACATCCCTCAGCACCAGGGATGCTCATTCACCCCCTCCAGTCTGGGAGCTCCAGGGGGAAGAAGGTGGGAGTGGAGTTAGGAAAAGCAGATTATTTATCCCAAAATTGGGGTGTTCTCACTGAAATGCACAACTGTGCCCACCCCTCCACGCTTCTGGGGGTGGTACTTTTGAACACTTTTTGTAAAATACCTGTAAGAGCTCAGGACTGGGGCCTGGTGGGTTAAAAAGAGCTGAATATTTTGCCTTCCCTATACTTTTCTGCCAAAGTTGTTTTGTTTGTTACTAGGATTTAAGTGCACGTGAAGGATATTTTGTCAGCTGACTTTAAAATTATTAATTGAGCCCTCTCACATCCACTGGCTGAGGTTTGAGCTGAGAAATGCAGTGGATTTTCCCAGCTCACATCAGCAATGGGCAATTCCAATTGTGGCTCAGTCAGAGCAGGATAAAACTGCCCTGCAAGGACAGCAGCAAAGGGAGCTGGAGCTCATTTTGGCCAAACCTTTTAAATTCTTTTAATCCAACTCTTCAATCAGTTGGCAAAAGAATCCTTTATAACCACATCAGCCCAGCCAGAGTACAAATTACAGGAGTGGGAAAAAAAAAAGGAATAGCCTTGGGCATAGATAGTTTGCTGGGCATTTAAAGTCCTGACAGGTTTAAAAAAATTAATTACATTTTACTCATAATTGTTTCAAATCCTTGGATCAGGTTCTGGAAGGTGGTGCGTTTGTCATGGTTGAAGATCCAGCACTTCCTCATCAGCTGATCCACCTGGCAGCAGAAATAGGGATATTTTTAAAGGAATGAGACACTTCTTTGGCTGTTCCAGTAAAGACAATGGAGCAGAGTCTCCCTGAATGAACAGGAACACCTCAGGTGTTGGGCAAGGTCAGCAGGGACCTGAGCAGGGGGTTTTGGTTAGTTCAGGTTTACACCAACACAGCAGTTCCACGCCACAGGGACTGCCAAAATCAGAGGAATTCCCAAGGAATTTTCATGGATCCAGGTACTACTGAGCCCTCTGAAGGGACAGCACGGACTTGGGAATGTTAATATCAAAAAACATCTTAAAACAATACTTGAAAACCTTGGAAATGCCTTTTCCCAGCACTCCTGAAGGTTTTCCTACCCGAGAAGTCAGGCCTGTAGAACCAGGGAAGTGTGACCGCTCTGGGGTTTAATGTAATCACTGTATATATTGTTTACAGGAGTGGGGATGGACTTTCCTCCCTCCCTTCCTTCTTCCATCCATCATCCATCCCTCCATCCATCCATTATCCATCCCTCCATCCATCCATCCTCCGTCCCTCCATCCCTCCCTCACCTCCTCGGGGCAGGCGGGTGGCCGTGGCAGCCGCTTGTTGTCCTGCAGGACCCGCACGAGCCGCGCCACCGTCATCTGTCCCTGCGTGGGGCCGATCATCTTCAGGAATTCCTGTGGGGACAGCGGGATCAGCTGGGAATCCCTCACCCCACTGCAAGGACAAGCACCGGGGTGTTTCCAGGGATAAACCGGGAGGAAGGTGTTCCCCGTGGAAGGGGTGGAACGAGACGAGCGTTGAGGTCCCTCCCGCCCCAAATGAGCCCGCGATTCTCTGATCTCCCCTCTTGTTGCCAAAAATAATAATAATTTTTTTTAAATGGTGGGACTGAAGCAGCTCTGGCAGCCATTTCTGTCCCAGCCACTTACTGCCATGGGGCTGGACTCAGAGTCACAGTAGGTGAGGAGCTCGTAGAGCGTCACCCCGAAGGACCACACGTCGGAGGCGATGTAGAACTTGCTCTGCAGCAAACACTCCGGGGCGTACCTGGGGACACGAGGGGACAGCTCACACCCAGAGACCCCAGCCCCGCTCACACACAGCCAGAGCAGCTCTGGAGCCACAGCTGTGTTTGTGGAGGCCTTGCACATAAATTAAAAAGTCCTAAACAAGGTGTGTTCCACAGCAAGGCACTGTGAAACCAAGGAGACCAAACCCAAAATAGTGAGGGAATGGATCATTAAGTGCAGGAAGAAACCAACAGCACAAGAGGTGAGCACAGTCCACCAGGTGCCTTTTCCTTGCTCCCATGGTGTGTCTTACTTAGGCCTCTCATAGAAGCAGGAAGAACCCTGGGGAGGGCAGGAGCAGAGGGTGCCTGTGCTGCAGCCTGGTGCCAGGGCCGTACCAGAAGACGGGGCTGTCGCGGTCGTCCTTGACGGTGTAATATTCCTTATCGGTCTCGATGGCCTTGGTGAGCCCAAAGTCCCCAATCTTCACCCTGTTCTCACTCTCCACCAGGACGTTCCTCGCTGCCAGGTCACGGTGCACGTACTGACAGGAGCCCAGGTAGTCCATGCCCTAAGAGAGGAGGAAAGAAACCTTTTATTCCCTTTTCTTTTATTCCCTTTTCTTTTATTCCTCCAATACTTTAATCCCTTTTTCTCCAGTTACTGCTTCACATGACCTGACCATGCTCTGCACTCTCATCTCCATCCCTTTAGACTTCACCTTGCTCCTTTCCTCTTGCCAACACATTCCAAGTGCTGCCCCCTCTCCTGATCCTCCAAATCCTCCCCCAGGAACAACTTTTCACAGCAAACTTTGGAACTTGGAACCTCTTCGTTATTCCCCTGCTGATCTTTGTGCCAGCAGCACCCAAAGCGTGGGAGGGATTGCTTTAGGATTCTGATCCTTGGGGATAGAGAAGGAGAATGGGCTTGTTGCTGATGTTTTCCATCCCCCCTCACCCTGCTGATGGGCACAGGAGCTGCAGGCTCAGGGCCCAGCTCACCTTGCAGATCTGAACTGCGTATCTGAGCAGCTGCTTCAGATTGATCTTGTTCTTGTTCCGTGGGAGATACTCCTTCAGGCTTCCCAAGGGAAGGAATTCCATGATGAGTTTAATCCCACTTCCTCCTAAAAACAGAGCATGTTCAGTTTGCAGACCCTTCTCACACTGTGAACACCAACAGCTTTTGTACAAGCCCAGAGCAGCGGCAGCATTTTAAACATCCCATGGCTCATTCCCATCATCCATCCCCGAGCCAATCCACAGGAAAACCTGCTCCAGGCAGAACATTTATAAAGTCTACAGGAAAACCCATGTACTTGTTAATATTCCTCAAGATTTACCATCTTCTGTGCAAATCCCCTTGTATTTGACAATGTTATCATGATAAAGATTCCTCAGGATTTCAATTTCTTTCTTGAGGTCAGCAATGTGATTCCCTCCGCTCTCCGGCTTCAGGGACTTCACTGCCACCTGCTCCCCGGTGTTGTCACCTTCTGGGTCGTATCTGCACAGTTCCACCTTGCCAAAGTGGCCCTGGGTGGGGGAGAAA
This sequence comes from Nicator chloris, assembly GCA_013400495.1. NCBI lineage: Eukaryota > Metazoa > Chordata > Aves > Passeriformes > Pycnonotidae > Nicator > Nicator chloris. Next base: position 195,907 of record WAAE01003445.1, on the reverse strand, counting down.
GCATCCTTGAGGACAATGCTCACATAGTGACACCCAGGCACTGATTGGGGTGTTTATGTGACACTGCACGGGCTGTGGGGACACCCAGGAGCACTGGGTGTGTTCTGGGGGTGACATTCCTCTTACCTCACCCAAATCCCGGATCCTTTTCAAGAACCTCTTCTCGAAGAGCGTGGGATCCACCTCGGTGACGGGTTTCTTCTCCGAGACGATGTCGGGGTCTAGGAGGGGAAAACATCCCAGGTCAGGTTCCTGCAGGCTCTGAGCCTCCCAAGGCTCTGTCTAATCCTTGCTCTGTTCCCACTGTCACACCTTCCCTTCCCCACATCCCACCTGCTTTCTGACAGGCAATTCTCCATCCACTCCTGCCAGGCTGGCTCTGCTTCCACACCCAGATTTCTCCCGGTGAACTTCCCACCCTGGAGCAGCTCCTCAGCTTCCATGAGGTTGGAAGGAGATGCTCTCCCAAGCCATCCCACCCCAGGATTCCATGTTCCCTCCCTCCAGGGGCCCCCTGGGCCTTACTCTGCTCCTCCAGTTTGTTGATGTCCCTCATGATGGCCCTGAAGAAGGGTCTCTGGTGGGGGTCGTAGTTCATGCACTGCTTCATCAGGTCTGCCAGCTCCTTGCAGGACGGCGTGGCCAGCACAAAGTGCCCCTCGTAGAACCTCTCCTTCTGTGGGAACCAAGGGAAATCCCAGGAATTTTAACCTCTGTGACTCGCACTTCGGAGCCGGGGCAATGGCTGGCCTCGAGGATCTCTGAGGTCTTTTCTAACCTGAGCAATTCTGGGGTTCTACATCAGGATGTGACCATTAAATCCTTAATTCAGTGTGAGCTTTGCCAAGGGAATCCCCCTTTTCAGCTGGAACTTGGATCTTTACAGTAGAGAATTGCAATGAGCTGGATCTGAGCAACCACTGAACACCCATGAAGTGTTTAAAAGGTGCTGAATATTTCCACTTTCAGGAATCATTTCCTGCCAGGTTTTCCCAGTTATTTGTGCACCTGGAAGTGTTTACCAAGGACACCCTGGGTGCTGGGATGTGCATTCCCAACCCTGCAGTGGCCACAGGCAGGAAGGGCACACCAAGAGTGACTCCAGTTCTTTAAATTGCAGTGAACAGCAGCAGTATCCCCCGGGAGACCCTTGGGAATCAATCCAAAAGAAACAAGAGGTGTTTGGGACAATCTCACTCAGCTTCTAACTGGACACAGGGGTTAGAAAAGGCTGGGAGAACTGGGATGGTCCAGTCTGGAGAGGAGAAGGCTCCAGGGAGAGCTCAGAGCCCCTGGCAGGGCCTAAAGGGGCTCCAGGAGAGCTGGAGAGGGACTGGGGACAAGGGAGGGAGGGACAGGACGAGGGGGAAAACCAAAGAGCCCAGGAGGATGGATCCAAGTTTGTGTCACAGTCTTACCTCTGCTAAAGTCTTGTCTTTCAGTGGAGTTTCTCCATTATAGCAGATTTCCCACAGGGTTGTACCAAAACTCCACTTATCTGCAGCAATGCTGAGGTTTTTGGAATCCTCCACACACTCAGGTGCAATCCAGGGGATCCGCTCGACGCGCTCTGGGATCAAACACATCGGGGAGTGAATTCCACAGGGGGGAAAACAACAGCTTTTAACTGAGTTATTCTGGTCTGAAATCAACTGGGGCTGCAGAATTTGTCCAGTTTCTTGATTCTCAAATTCCTGCTTTCAGAAGGATGTTCCTGTGGCTTTTACAGGAGGAGCCTGGAGCCATCCACAAACTGAGATTCCTTCTGACTCATCTCACTGGCCACAACCTTTTGTGAGAGAAAGGAATGCTCTGGACACTCAGTGTGTACCTGCAGGTCCATGAAAGCTGATTACTCCTATTCCAGAGCCAGTTCTGGCTGCTGTAAATGACATTTCTCCCTTTCCCTGAGGATGAGATCCTGGCCATACCTTGCCTGGACAGCACCGTGATGGGGATTCCTGGGTCACTGAGCTTTATGAAAGGCCCATACTCCGTGTCAATGCCCTCTCTTGCCAGCAGGATGTTCTTGGTGCACACATTCCCATGCACCAAATCCTTGTCCTCCTACAGAAAAGCAGGGAAAGAACAGTCAGAGGTGCTTGAGGTATCCACACCACACTGAAGTACTCCAAGCTGAAATCCAGAATTACACCTGGGAAGAAATTGGAGCTCTGCCAGCGCTCCAGGATATCCACACCACAGGGGATCTCTAAAATATTCCAAGCTGAAATCCAAACTTACACCTGGGAAGAAACTGGAGGAAAAGAAGGAAAGGAGGAGTAGGGAAATAGAGTGTTCCCACATCAGCGCTTTTCCAGGGTGGGAAATGTATTCCCAAGGAGGCCCCAGTGCCTCTGCCAAGGTGTCTCTTACCAGGTAGCTCAGGGCACTTGCAAGTTGTTTGGCCACTTTGAATTTCCATGGGGTTGTGAGAACTTCACTTTTCTTGTGCATGAACAGATCCAGGGGCCCACATTCCACAAACTCTTCAACCATGATATCTACAAAGGCAGGTGCAGAAAGTCAGGGCTGCAATAAATTGTTTGGAGTAATTTCATTTGTGTTCCCACCTCCCAACCCAGATGGATGGAAAATGTTTTTATTTCACCTTGCCCAAGGTTTATTTCACTGCTCAGAGTCCAGATTAAAAGGCTAAGGGGCTTCATGTGGCAAATGAACATTGAACCTGGAACCAGGCATTCCAAAGGTGGAATTTTCATGCACATAACAGCTTAGAAAAATCAGCAGCAGGCTGCCATGTCCCCATGTGCTCTTGTACCAAAATTCCTTTAGCATGGCCCTGTTTAACATCCACATATAACTGAAATTCCTTTCCTGAGTCTGGAAGAGCTAAGGCTGGGGCATGAACCAATTTGTCTTTTAATTTTCCAAAGCTTTGCTCTCCTTCTGGTGTCCACACCACAACATGAGGCCTGTCTTGGCTTAAGAAGTCATATAAAGGTGTATTGGATATGTTTACATTTTTATCTGCACATTTATATTCCATATGTATAAACATAAAAATGTAAACATATAAACATACACATATAAATGTATTTGTGATTATTACAAACTATACAAATGAATGTGTATTTGTAATAAATGTAACCCATTTAATCGTGCAAATTTCACCCCTGCCACAGGGCGCTTTGTGTCCACCCTGCCCCTCTGGCATTCCAGCCTTAGGGAATCACCCTGGAAGGCTCAGACACGGTGCTGGAAAGGGACATTTATTGGGAGAAAGGCTTTTCCAGCTGCTTTGCTGTCCCAGCAGCTGCCAGCCCCAGCCCCTGTCCCTGTCCCCCCCGGGTGCCACCCCCTGGACTCACTCTCCACGTTGCGGACGCAGACGCCGTGCAGGAGCACGATGTGTTTGTGGGACACCTGCCTCATCATGCTGGCTGTCTCAAAGAAAGCCTGGGGAAAGGGAGAGAAATCACATCCAGCTGCTGCTCCTGAGCAGCATTCCAGGAGTTCAACACATCCAGAGCACCACAGAACAGCAGCACAAAAAACTCCCTGGCTTTAGTCACGTCACGGGTGAGGGATGTGCCCCATGGGCTGAGCTGGACCTTCAGCATTTCCCCATTGCCAGCCCTTGGTTAAAAGTTACCCACGTAGAGCACACAAAAGGAAAAAACTTGCCAAGGAGATGTCTCTGTGGCTGGGGTCCAGGACTTTGAGCAGGACTCTGATCTCTTTCTCGTTCTGATAGCCTTCGTTCTCGTCATCCTTGAGGCTGAGCATCCCTGAGTAAATCTGGGTTCTGGTGCCTCTCCCCAGGTGTTCTCCCTGAGACACAGCAGCAGGGATTAGTCAGACAGGAAGCAAACAAGATTTACACAAATATTTATTGGAATCTGCACTGATTTCTGTCTCTGCCTGATCTGGTCACAGATTGAAATTATTCCACTGAGAACCCAATCACAGGGGGTTGCTTTTGCTTCAGTGAGCTCTGAGCGTCCTCCCCAAGTGAATTCCTTGGATATTCCACCTCCACATCATCCAACAGGTTCCCTGGGATTGAACATTCCCAGACTAAACAAATGAATAAACCACAGCTGGGGCTCTTATTCACAAACTGCTACTGAGGTGATCTTTAATGTGTTTCCAAAAGTGAGAGGAAGCAATATTTCATTCAGGCTTTGTTTGGGGAAGCAATTTCCTCCAAACTAACACAGGATTCTGCCTTGGGATATTTTTGCAGGATGCTGACTGTAAACACACCAACCCAAACCCAATCTGTGTCTGCAGTGATGCAACTAAAAAACCCAAAACCTTTTGATTTCACAGAAGAAGCCAAGTGCACCATTTAAGAGCTCTTTTAGCAACATTAAATCTGATTTACTTGTATTCAAGTGTTGAGGTTTATTCAGGTGACCTGAATAAGTGACTACAAACGTGGGGAAATTTTAAAAATTGGGGAGGTTTCAACACAGGATTCTGACTGCTCAGAGCTTTTAAATGTTTCACCTTTTTTACTGTAGAATATTGCCTTAAACCTCTGCTTCTCTGATAAGTCAGGCTGTAAAAAACACACCCACAACCAACCAGCTCTTAAGACTCCCCAGAAATGACCTTAAAACCCCTCTTGTCCATTAGAAAACCTAAACACCAATTCCATTTCCAGAGCAAGGCATCACTCCTAAGCTCTGTCCCCACAAAGCCAGACAAACACGGGGATTCTGCCAGCAGAGGCTCAAAGCCAAAGGAAGCTGCAGCTGGAGTTTGCTGAGGGGCCCTGAGGAGCAGCAGCAGGGCTGGTTTGGTGTCCCCTGCAGGGCTCAGCCCCACCCCTGGGTGTGCTCAGCACCCACCTGCACAATCTCCTCCTTGCGGATGCGGTGGAAGCTCAGCTGGCCCATGGGACACTCTGGCTGCCACTCCTGGGCCTTCTTGGTTGCCACCAGCAAGTTGGAGATTTCTGCAAGGCAAGGGGAGAAAATATCCTTCAAGCTTTTCCAAGAAACTGAACTCCCCCTTCCAGTAACAACAGGGATGGAAATGCATTAAAATCCCAACAGAAGGGAGGAAGAGAGAAACTTGGGCTTGACTTCTGCTCCTCATTCAGCAGAGGAGTCACTAAAGCACAGGTTCATGTTTATATTTTAAATACAGAGTTACCATCAGCCAGATCAGGGTGATACTGAGAAACTGAACTGAATTCTCTGCACAAAGATTGAAAATAACCTGTGCTGTACATGGAATAAAATGGAATCAAATACCCCTCATCCCCTCCTGCCAGCAGGGCCATCTCCTTCCCAGGGTGCAAGGGGGAGTCTCATTTCCTTTCCACCTCCTTCCAAATTCCCTCAACTCTGGGAACCAACAGTGTTCCCAGGGCACTTGAATTCAGCTGGGGAAGGGGGAGTGAGCAGAAGGAACAGACTCAGAAACCCAGTGCTTCCTCCTCACTGCTGCAGGACAGATCCAGAAGTTTTGCACATGAATTCTGCCTTCCAGGCATTATTTCTTGGGAGAGGATGGATTGGGATGTGTGTGGCCACCTGGGCTTCCTCCTGCTGTGAGCAGAACCTGGGGCTAAATCATCCTCTGGGATTCTGGAATCACCAGGAATAACCACACCCTGCCAGACTGCTTTAGTTCTGCAGCCCCTGAACTCCTTTGTGAATATCTGATTAAATACTCAAAAAGAAGGGAAAAACCCACCAGGGAAGAGACAGGACAGGGAACTGAATCCTGCTGGAACCAAAGCCAGGGAGAAGCTGATCTGAGCAATCAACTCCCTGACCCTTTTTATTTTCTTTTATCCCACATCCAGCCATCCAAATGAAAGCAGAATGTCAAATGTGCAATGTCCCCCTGCTCCAGACCGTGTGCCACGTTCTTTGTGCAGGGTGTGAGAAGCTCAGGGACTCTCCCAAAGCCTCAGAGCAGCAGGTGATTGATGTGGCTCAGTTATTCCTCTGCTTCTAACAGGAAACCATTATCAGCTCAGCACAATCAGCCCACTGTGCTTCCTCTCTCACACAAAATTCAGCTGCAAGACTCTCCAAGTTCATAGCAAACAGCTCCCCAGAGTGCTGGCATCACCCAACAACTGCCCCCTTGTCCCTCAGATGGGACCTCACAGATGATTTCCTGCCACCAGGCTCTTCAGGACATCAGTTGGGCCCAAACCCTTCCCTGCTGCCTGGTGCAGATGAGTTATGAAACACCAGCTCACAGTGAGAGCACACACAGCAGGTCCCAACCCTCTTTTCCCCTCCTCAAACCTGCCCACAGCACGTTTTGCTTCTGACAAAACTCCTCCTCCCCAGAGAAGGAAAAGACTTTAAACCTCTTTTATTTTAAAGAGCTTCACACCAGGATACAGCACTAAAAATACCCTAAAAAAGCCTCCTGTGCCTGGAGTTGGTTCCCTTGGAAAAACAAAACCCTGCAAGGCCAGGCTACCTCTGGGTCTGGGCTGGCAGCACCTCTTCAGGGTGAAGCTGATGTTGTCTGTCCGCAGGATTTGTCCCTTCAGGTGATCCATGAGGTCTTTCAAGGATGCAAAGGATTTGTTGGAGCCATGGAGGAAGTACCCTCCTTTCTTCACCTCGATCTGGAAGTTCTTGTAGGGGCCTGAGTTATTCATCACCTGGTGTTGGAGGGAAAAGAAAGCAAAGAGAAGCACTGGAGTGAAAGAATGGTTTGTGAAGCCATCAAAGCTGCCCAAAACCTTGGCATCACACGTAGGACCAGCTCATCCCCTGCTGCTAAGTCAAGGTCCTCTGATCAAACTGCAGCAAAGCAGAAAAAACCCTAAAATTCCTGGAATTTTCACTCCCAGGAAGGCTCAAAGAGAGCAGCAGCATAAAGGTGCCATCACCCAACAAGCCCAAATTAAGACTTTTTGGTTTTTTTTGCAGAGCCTGAGGATATGCAGTTCTGCCTCTTCTGGAGGAATTTTCCTTTGGTCAAGAATTGCAGAATCTGGAAGGGTTTCAAAATCTCAGCTTCAAAATAGCAAAACTCCTTTTCCCATCCCAGACTGTTCAAGGAGATTTCAGGCTGGTGTTGGGATCTTCCAGTTTCACTCAGAGGTGCTGGGAAAGGGCTGAACTACTGAACTTCCCCATCTCAAGAGCTCTCAGGGTCTCCCCTCTGCAGCTTTGGGTCACCTCTCCCTTCCCTCTTTTCCAAGACAAAATTCCTTTCTTGTTTCACTGTTAGAGAGAGCCGATCATCTTTTTTTGGAAATATCTACAGGAGATAAACCCAGTATCACATATCCCTTCCTGACTCACCACTGATTCCATGACCATTTTTTCCTAAGAGAAGGATTTATGTTATCAGTTTTATTATTTATTAATTATTAATTATTATTTATTGTGTGAACACCTTCTATTCTCCCAAACCACCAAGTCAGCTGCAGGCTTCCAGCTGAGGCCGGTGTGGCAATAAAATCCATCAAGGGAATTAAATCCATGCCCAAAAAGGCTCCAGGGAAGCTGAACCATGCTCAAGGCAAGGTGAAGTGACAAATTCTCTGTGTCATGAGTTTCAAATGCTTCGTTTTTATCACGTTCCTGCACAGTTGGATTGGGAGGAATGGAGCTGTTCTGGATCTAATTAATCCCATTTGGAGAGACAGCACAAAGGGCTGGAAAAAAATCCAATTCCCTCCCCAGAGATCAGGGTGAGTGCCCTAAGGACAAAAACACATCCCCAGGGATTCCAGGGAGCAGATTCCTGCAGGGAATGCCCAGCTGATTGTACCTCTGAGCCTTCCAAACACGTCACAGTCATGAGGATGTGGTTGAAGTTGGTGCAGCTCCACCTCAGCACGTACATCCCCACCTCGTTGCCCTCCTGCCTCAGCTTGTTGATGGCATACTCTGTGCTGCAAGGGAATGGACAGTGAGCAAAACCAACAGGGGAGCATCCAAAAATCTAGTTTTGGGGTGGAACATGAGAGCAAACCTCTATTTGGGGTGTAACAGCAACTTAGAGATATTTGTGTTATTGTTAAAATAGGATTTCAGGGGGCATTGCTCACGTTGGGCTGCACACAGCAAGGGAGGAAGGGTTTATTCAAGGGAATTCTGCATCCAACACTGTGAACTCCTGGATTTCTACAGTTTGCAGCTTGAACATAAAGGGAAAAGCCACACAGGTGGGTGGAAGGTAGAGAATTCCTTCAGGTGTTTAAAAACCCAAGGCTTTGTTCATCCATCCTGGGCTGAGTGTAGAGACACTCCCACTCTCTACCTAAAATATTCCCTTGTGTCCATGGAGAAACTCTTGGAACACTCCTTTAGTGCAGACACACTGAGTTTACACATGAATAAGGAGAGAATCACTGATTTTTTTTCCCCTTTAACAAAATTAAGCTTTTCCACCCCTTCGGTAACCACCGCCCATCCAACCCCGCATTTCCTCAGCAGGAATTACCAAAATGAGAGGAATTCTCAAAGAAAAACACAAGAAAACCCCTCAAAAAGCAGAAGTGACTGACCAGATGGGCCCGTGGCAGCCGTTTTTGATGTTGTGCTGGATGAGGGGAGGAGCCACATCCGTGCACAGGTAGTGGTGGGCATCTGCTGTGAGCCTGAAGTAGCCATCGACCAGCGAGGTGAAGGACAGAGCCTCGGCGTGGGAGCTCAGCTTCAGTTCCTGCCACAAAGCACAGGGGACACTCAGCCCCAGCACACCAGGAATGCTGGGTTTGGGGCCTTAACTTAGAGCTTTGCTGTGTTCCAGGCTCTGTGCTGCCCAGGGTGCAGCTCTGAGCTCACACTCAGGCTCACTCAGCTCTCTGCACACAGCAGGGACACAAAACAAATCCTTTCCTGCTGCACACCAAGGACAACAGGGACAACTTTCAGCCCAAAAGCACAAACAAGGCTGGGCTGAGGAGAGGAACAAGGAGGATGGGACCTCACAACCTGAAGCTGCAACTGGACAATTCAACCCCAAGATGCAAATGGACCAAAACTTATAAAAGTGTGAGACCTCGTGACTGTTTGTCCATTTTGTGTCCATTTTGTGCCCATTTTGTGCCCAATTTGTGCCCCTTTTGTGCCCCTTTTGGGTCCATTTTGTGACCATTTTGTGCCCATTTTGGGTCCCCCTTGGGTGTAGCCCTGGCCAGGCTCTTGTCCTGCCCAAGGTGTACCTTAAAGGCCTTTCAATAAATATCTCCTTTATTCTCCAGCTCTGCCCAGTCTCTGTTCCAGCTCAGCCTTCCCAAGGCATGAGGATACCCCTGGAGTGTTGGTATCAATGAATATCCAGGACTATCCAGCCACTCCTGGCCACAGGATTTTGGGATTTAGTGGCCATTCCCTGGCTGCTGTCACAAATCCTGTCATCCTCATGGCATTTGTGAGGGAAAACTTGGTGCCAGCATGGACACAACTGCACTCACCCACTTCTAACACCACTTCTGCTCTGCCCAGTGTCAAGGGCAGCAGCTTTTGTGTCATTTCCACTCAAAATGTCCCCCAAGGCCGTTGTCACCTCGTGCCCAAGGCCACCCTGGCTGCCCATGGAAGGGAAGTGACCCATCCATGGAACTCAATCCGTGCTCGGGGAAGGGCAGGTGACAAATTCTGTGCCAGGAGTTTCAGATGTTTCATTGTCACCACGTCCCTGCAGAGTTCTCACCATCCTTTTGTTGTCCTGCTTGTTGATGCTGACCGTGGAGTCCTTGATGACAATGTGGGTGATTTCAGGGAAATAGGAGAAATTGTTCCACATCTCCCAAAGTTTGTGTTTTTCTTCCTCCTTCTTGGGTTTGCTGTCGGATTTCTTCTTCTTCTCTTTGTCTGTCTGTACAGGCTGCAAAAGTGTTTGGGATAAAAGCTTTAGTTACAATATGATTAGCACAGTGTTTTTACTCTAAAGCCAAAATTCCTTCTAGAACAATAATAGAAATTAATTCTTTATTAATTAGAATTATAGCAGAGTTATTATATAAATTAAAACATTACTATAAATTCAATAATAATAATATAAAATACAGACTATAATGTATTGTAATACATTTACTCTATTCCAGCAATGCATTCTAGAATAATAATATAAAGTCTTTATTAATTAGAATTATAGAATAGTTATTATATAAATTAAAATAAATAAATAAAATTAAAATACAGTAAATTCTAGAATAATAATATAAAATATAGGATATAATATATTGTAATACATTTACTCTATATCAAAATGTCATTCTAGAACAGCAATATAATTATTTATTAGTTAGAATTACAGAATAGAATTATAATACAAATTATAAAATTAAATTACAGAATAATAATATAAAATATAGAATATAATGTATTGTAATACATTTACTCTAAACCAAAA